>JARFJB010002483.1:40000-645000 GCA_036346205.1 Vesta saturnalis | reverse complement strand
CACCCTGTATATTATTACTCTTTTGAATTCTACACATTGTTCTCAACAAATTCGGAATATATTTCCCTATCCCTAAATACAGCCGTTTTTGAGTTATGTCGATTTTTATAAAAAAAATTGAAATTACAGAGATAGCTTTGAAAATGTACCTGCTTAACCGTTGAAAAACAAAAGTTATCTAATTTATATCAGAACAGGAACACAGATAGAGCTTTCTTATAATGCAAAGGAAATGTCATAATTGCATACAGGGTGTTTACTATTGACTTGCCAATCAGACATTATTCCAACTAGTAAAGGTTTACTTTTGCAAATAGAACACCCTGTATATTATTACGTTTTTGGTTTCTACATATTAACCCTTATCAGTTCGATATACAATTCCCTATCCCTAAATATAGCCGTTTCCAAATTATTTTCAATTTTTCAAAATGTATAAGATTATTGGAACATTTTTTTAAATCTATGGCTTCGTATAAATAGAAAAAATAGCAGTGGACAACAATTGTATTGCAAATTAAAAAACGCAACAGAAACTAATACACTATAATTATTAAAATTATTTCTAAAAATACAAAACTAATAAAATAAAAAAAAAAATAATTTAACGCTAATCATTCAGCGATAATGATTTATAATAATTGGTCCAAATGTTGTCCGTTTTCTCGGATGCATGCCTGAAGTCGATCTTTAAAAGATTGTTCAACTCTACGCAACAACTCAGGAGTAATGCTATGAAAAGCCTGTGTTATACGATTACGCATATCTTCGGCAGTGGTTGGTGTTGGTTTTATGTATCCCCATAAAAAGAAATCTATTCTTGTCAGATCACGGGACCTAGCTGGTCACCTCACAGGTCTATTTCGCCCAATCCATTTATTTGGAAAGACTCTATTGAGATAATCTCTTACATCTGCAGAGTAGTGAGCAAGAGCGCCATCATCTTGATACCACATTGTGGCTCTAATATCAAGAGTAATATTTAATAAGCCCGGGAAATCGTTACGCAAAAAGTTAAGGTATTTCTCACCATTCAAGTGTCCATCAAAAAAGAATGGACCGATGACATAATCCCCAACGATGGCGCCCCAGACACTTAAAGACCATTTATGTTGCTTATCAACTTGTCTTAATAAATGTGGATTTTCTGAGGAATAATAATGAAAATTATGTGTATTAACAAATCCATTCTTATGAAATCTTGATTCGTCTGTCCATAGAATATTATAAAAAAAATTTGGGTTTTGAGTAATTTTTTCCCAGTTATAAAATCTTACTCGATGATCGAAGTCTTCATCGCTCAATTCTTGGTGTAACTGAATATGATAGGGATGTAAGCGATTCTTCTTTAAAAGACTGCCTACAGGATCTCTCACTTATACCAACTATTTTACTTATGTCCTTTTGGCTTCTGTGATGTTCCTCTTCGATGGCGAGAAGAACCCTCAATTTACAATCTTCATTTGTAGAAGGTTTAACACGTTCATGTTTGGAGTAATTGGCACATGAAGTTGCAATAAATCTACTCATAACTTTCTGAAACGATCTTGCGTTTGGATGTCTTCTATCTGCATATCTTTCAGCATAAATTCTGCTGGCCAATAAACAGTTTCTTTCTGCAGCACCCAACACGAATATCATATCAACTAACTCATTTTGTGTAAAATTCATTTTATAAAAATCTTGATTACTAACAATAACACTCGTAAATGGTTAACTACAGTTTTATTTATTTACGTCAAACATTCAATTTTTATAAGAAGCACACTTGATTTTAGAATTTTACTTGAAATTGAAGTAAATATTTGTCAAATTCTTGTTAACATGCAATGCCTCCAGTACAAAAATTGTAATTAGTCTTCTATCATAATATATTAGTTTCTGTTGCGTTTTTTAATGCATAATACAATTGTTTTATGATGTTCTTTTTTATCTATACGAGGCCATAGATTTAAAAATGTCTCAATAATCTTATACATTTTGAAAAATTGAAAATAATTCGGAAACGGCTATATTTAGGGCTGGGAGTTGTATGGCGAACTGATAAGGGTTAATATGTACAAACCAAAACTTTAATAATATACAGGGTGTTTTATTTGAAAAAGTACACTTTTACTAGTTCGAATAATGGTTGATTGGCAAGTCAATTATAAGCACCCTGTATGCAATTATGTCATTTTCTTCACATTAAAAGGAAGCTCTATCTGTGTACTTATTCTCATATAAATTAGATAACTTTTATTTTTCAACAGTTAAGGAGGTACATTTTCAAAGCAAAATCGAAATAACTCAAAAACGGCTATATTTAGGGATAGGGAAATATATTGCGAATTTGTTAGGAACAATGTGTAGAATTCAAAAAAGTAATAATATACAGGGTGTTCCATTTAAATTTTTTATAATAATTTGGTCCTCTTTAAATAAACAACCTGTATTCGCGTGAATAATTTTAAAATATGCCACAACTAAACTATAACTGCATTCCAAATTTTATTAATCTAGCTTATATAAAACGGAAGATATAGAAGAAGGCGGTCTTGTTGCGGACCCTGTATATATATATATATATATATATATATATATATATATATATATATATATATATATATATATATATATATATATATATATATATATATATATATGTATATATATATATATATATATATATATATAGGATGAAAATTTTTGGAAAATTCTACGGAAAAGACGGAAATTTAGATAGTAATTTTTGACAGTTACGTGCTTGCGTAACAACAGCAAATTCAGAATTGAATATTATTATTTTAATTGAATTGAGTTGAAAGCGATATGTCAGTATGTTAACGGTGCACTATTGGACTTACGTTTATATGAAAGTTTTGTGAATCACCCTGTAGGTGTGGGTGTAGGTGTAGGTGAACGTATGGCTGTGGCTGTGGCTATGCTTGTGAAGGTACGTGTTTTCTGATGTAAATTATATATGCGTTGGCTAGGTTTATTAATGACGGCATGAGTATTAGTGTATATGTAGATGTGGGATTAGTGTATTAGTTGGTTTAATGTATATGCGTGTAGGTGTAGGTGTTTTCTTTAGGCGTGGTTATGTGTTTAGGAAATTGTTTGAATGTATGCTTGTAAATGTGGATATGGGTGTAGTACAAGTGGTTAATATAAACTGGTACATCATTTTAATATTTTTTAAATAGTTTAGATAAAGTAATGTACAGTTCTATTCAATAAAATCGCGTACATTCATTTTTTAAGTAGATTGAACAAGTTTTGGTATCCATAGCCACATTAGTATGACAATTCTAAAGTCAAAATTACTTATTTGTTGTGCTTTAATTTTATTAATTATTACTTAAGATGTTTGTGTTAAATTAATAACTAATTGCAGTGTTATTGAATTATACAAACAATATAATTCCATAAATACTGAAACAATATGTCAACCTATACGTTATTAAAGGATTAGTTTTGAGATTTTTGTAGATTTATTTTTTATTCGCAGATATAACATAGCTAAAAAACACGCGATTTTGGTACTGTTACTTTTATCGCTAATACTGTCATTAAACCATTATTGCTATTTATTGATGTCACCTTTTATCTCCTGGGTTATCTATATTTCCATCCGTCCCATTTCGATATTTCTATGCACTTTTGTTTTCCCCTTTATTCCTTTGACTGTTACTTGTGTTGTATTATTTACTTCACCATCTACTTATGCTCTTTACAAGTAGCTTCTTACATGATATGCTAACATTGTCCCATCTTGCTTTCCTATTCTGGAATGGATTATGGCGGAATATGTTCAGAAATTACTTCTGTGCTGACTTATAATCTGTTGTTTCTAAATTGGAAATCAATTTTTTTTTACACATAACAGCACTTTAAGTTTATTGAACAGATCAAATGTTTCTGTAAATTTTCATAGTTTAAGAATCTACATCTAATTTTAGAAACTGAAACCCTTAGTATATTTAATTAAAAATTATTATTAATTTTATTAAATACATAAATAAAAAGTTTACCTCGAGTAGGATTTGAACCTACGACCTGTACTTTGCTAGAGTATATTTATTTTGTTGCTTCCTTAGTTGGAATTGAAACAAAAATTATATATACACAAATTGATTAACTGTTAGATTACTTTAAGTAATAGCATGTAAAATAATGCTGTGTTACTGGAATCGCTTTTAACAATGTTGTTAACGCACACATTTACATTTCCTTTTCAAGTTCATAAATTGAGACTTTATTCGTAGGTATACAAAAGCGTTCTCAACCTCCTTTTTATTTCTTGCGCTCTACCGCTTCTTGATGAGCTTTTTAATTACTAACTTTTTAAGCTCTCAGCTGTTCTTGTCAAAGTAATTCTACTTATAACGTGTTTTAAATGTATTTACAAAGATAACGCAAGCAGAGACATTTTTCTTATAAAAAATTAACAACTAATACCACATTTCTTATACTTCATTTTCTTAGTTCGCTTCTATTTACAACAGTCCAGCATAAAACGAGGAATAGATCGAGCACCATTGATTTTCTAAACGTACGCAGAAGACGTGCTTAAAAGAATGTAAATTGGGAGGGCTATAAATTATTTTTTACGCACTTTAATATGAATTTCATTTATTAAGGCAGCCGGTGTATCCGCATATTTATGCTTATAATCTTAATTTGTGCTCCTTTACGTCAAAAGAATGAACATCGTGAATGAAATAACTTTTTGAATATTTTAGATTTAAAATAAGTGCAGAATTGTTAGTAAAATACTTTCAAATTTTCAAACACATGCATTTATAGATCATTAACGTACTATTCGTAAAATTTACATTACATTACCACGTAGCATATCCATTATATTTTCATTATGTTAGCTGATCCGGCAACTCCCTCCGTTGGAGTACGCGATTACAAAAACGTCTGGTGTGGAACAACACACGACATTCCAACCTACAAAGTCAAAATTAAAGCAAAAAAATATAAATTTAATAATAATTTTTCAAATGATTGTGCAGTGCAACCTTTTTTTTAATACGTTAATATCGAATATAGCCAACATTGTAAAAACGACAACAATAATCTATGCCAGAGACACGTTTAAAACTTTGTGTCAAATAGAGGTAACATAGATGGTAACAAAAAAATTATAAATACAGTTTCGAGAATTTTCAATCTAATTTAATTAATCTTCATACTTATTTGGCTTTGTATTATAAGAAACTTTATACAGAAAACTTATGTAAAATTAAATGTTCTTCAAAAAATATGTTTACACATTTTCTCATAGAGTTAATCGTTATTTAGAAATTGAAAAAAATTGAACTAACACTTAAATTCGATCTTTTTTTTCGCTAAATTACGCGTCGTGTTAAAAAATTGCTTATAAGAATTACTTCTAATACCCCCCCCCCGCGCCGTTAAATTTTTCCCAAAATCTAATCAGCTACAGGAGAAACGAAAAAAAAGCTTAAATACGAAATTTTAATTAGGTACGTGTTGTCCTATTGGAGTTGCCGTGGATACCAACATACATCCACACTCACCTACGCACTCGTCCATCCTCGCACCTACGCACGCACGCGCACACTTGAACACGCACACACGCATACATACGCCGACACACACACAAACATTATGACCGATCTTAGTCAAACGTTGTAAAATCAGGTAGAGAGTCGATTTAGTGCTAATGAAAAAATGTCGATTTTGTACCTACATATCCTACGCATCCCCTCGTGTTAGATTTAAGAAAAAATGCTCGAACACGTCAGATTTGATTCCTATGGGGACACGTATTAAAATTGCTCAAAAATAACGAAACTGTTGGACCTAGAACGTCTTGCGGAAGACAGATACCACAGTTCACCAGATTCAATGGTTGGGCCGCAATTGGATTTCATACGAAATCACGGTGATTCCAACTATGAAGCAATATCTGTAAAATGGGTACGGTTGAAGAAAAAAATGCTGGAAACCTTAGAAACGGACTATAACGATACAAAATTGATGATGCTACTTGGAACTGCATTTACGGAAAGTCGATCAAAGGCAAAACATGGTAAGTGGCTATCCGTACGGTTCATAATGACTGGCTTTGGCATAACTGGGTCTTAAGTTTTCCTACTCAATACACGCACTACGATGACCAACTTACTAGGTAATAAGAACTTCTGATGTTTAAAAGATAATTCATCTTATAATATCGTGTGGTTTCAACAGTATTGTTTACTTACCCTGTCTTCAGACAACATTTTCTTGAAAGCTCAGATTTGCATTTATAGGCCACAAACTTTTAAAAATCCTTCGGAAGCTGTCACTCAAAAAATTGTTCTCGCTATGATTCAAACGAAATAATTTGTTGAATGTTTTTCATCCAGTTATATACACAATCACTCAAACAGGAGTTACCCTAGTTATCGAAAATTTTACACTATGCATAGTAGAAAAGAATTACTTGAAAAACATTCGACTTTCTCCCGAAGTGGCTTTCCTATAAATCAACTCACCTTTGATTCCTTTCATTTACCTTCAAACAATTGGAATAATTCAGTCAAAATTTGACCAGGATTAGAATTTGGAGACAAAAACGCACCTTACAAAATTGATAGGGGCACCGAATACTTCTTATAAACTAACCATTATTTTTCTTTTCTTTTTTGACATTTATTCTTTGTCCCAAATTCAGTTTCTTTTCCTCTTTTAATGATATTGTTTGTCCTCTTGAGTAATGTGGACCAGGTTGCATAGTTATATTTCTATAGGAAAATGGTCTCACTCCGTACTTGAAGCAAGATTTTTTTATTTATTCTTAATAAAAATTAATTCAATGTGTATACAATTAAAGTCTTGAATATTTTTCTCGCATGTTATTGTCAGTATTATAATTTTTTTTTTTTGTTTATTTACTTATAGATACTTTTTCTTATGTTCCTCTTCTTCTTTTCCGCGGAACAGCCTAGGGGTCTTCTCCCTCTTCAGCCCTGGTCTACTTCTTTTCCTGTTCTTCTCATGTGTTGAATTGGTTGGTTCCGATATTGTGCTATGTTTTGTGTTAAAAAAAATATATATACTTTAATTTATATTGGTGTTGGTTTAGTGGTGCGTGTGTAGAGTGTTGTGGTTTGCGCGTTGACCTTTTCCATTTGCTGTGGTCGTCATCAGTGTTGCGGGTCGGACTTCTCCATTTCCATGTGCCATTGGTCGTCATCGTTGTTGGGGTCAGATTTTGCCATTTCCTTATGCCATAGGTCGTCATTATCGTTGTTGGTGTCGGACTTCGCCATTTCCATGTGCCATTTCCTATTTTCGCAGCTGTGATCGTCATCATTAACAAAAAAAGGGGGGAGGGGATCACTTTATCGGAGTAGGTAGGGAGGGTCATCTAAGATTATGTCAAAGTCTTCTGGTAGGTCGTTTAGTAGTTGTGTATTATAATTTGTTCAATGCACTTTTTAAAGTTTTTTCAATAGTCATGGGGTTCTCAATTTGTCCAAAATGTTATGGTCTTCGTCATATACAACCTCCGAATTCTACTTTAAGGTCCAAGCAGTATAAAAAGAATGGCTTTGGTGTATTTGATTGAATATTTAATTAAAATTACAGGACATAATAAACGCAGTACAGGATTAGCTAATGCAATCGTGCATTTTGATTTGTTGGGTTCTCGCTGCTTTTATTGTGTCTTCCGCTACCGTTTACCAATCTCAAACAAGATGATGTGACATATTTTTATGCAACACTTCTGCACCATGTTTGCTAATCGCAACTTTACTCACCATGTCACCGGGTTCTATTCTTGTGTAACCTATTTCCACCTTTACTTATGTTAATCGTTACATCTAGATTTTAATTACACAACTAATTAATGCTAACAACAAACAAATCTACGCAGTGTATGTTCAGAGTAGAGCGTTAAACTTAGGCTACTAGGCAAAGAGTGAAGAAAAGTTGTTTATAAAGCAATAGAAGTAATACAAATGGCGTGTAACAAAAGTGGGTTGGGGTAATTTGAGTATAACTGCTATTTATTTTTATTATTTAATATACTAACATATATCACTGTAAAATTAATATGTACTGTTTGTTGCAGTATTAGACGTATCTTGTAAAAATTTTAGTTTGTCAACACTGGTGTTGTGTTGTGAAAAGTTTCATCAGCTGATTTGTCATATTCAACAGTTTGCAGTTTACAGAAAAGTGGAAGTACAGCGAACAATAAATACATAATGATTTCCACTTATTAGGCTAACTTTCTAAGATTACCTAAATTTACCTCAGGTATTGGGGAAAGTCATATTGCTCAACTGAATAAAAATGATAATAAAATATCAACATGGAAAGTAACTAGAAAGCTTAAATTTCAAAAAATGATGAAATATACATCCAAATTACCCCATCGCTATGCTAAAACCTGTCTAAGCCCATTTTCAATTCTAATATACTCAAAATATTGGTTCGTATAAGATTCGTTTCACATACAAGATTAAAAATGAAAATAATGTTTAAATTTACATAAACTAATAGTAACGTAAGTGAATTAGGTATTATTCAAACAAAAGCTATTTCTGTTTCTAACGCATGGATCGCATATGTAAATTGTACTTCACAGATAATCTTTGTTATAGACCAACTACATTACCTCATAATTTATTACGTCATTTTTACCTTTGATGCAGCTTCAATGCATAAATTTAATTAATCCAAGTTGCTGTTACAATTGATCCTAGTTTACGCTTTCCCAAGGTTAATTTTCCATATTTTTTCATAATCATTTCTTCAAAATGTCATAACCCTCCGTTTGGATGCTGGTTTTCTATTTGTGCACTATTTTTAATTTTTCTATGTTCATTTTACTTTCAATACAAATACAAACGCGCAGCCATTTCATACTTTCAATTCTGCACACTTCGATTTACAATTCCTGAAGAGTATCTAAACTTTTCAAGTTAAAAATGTTCTTTAAATTAATATACACTTATTCCTAAACTTAACTACCATCTCTGCCGTATTTTAAGTAATTGGTTAAACTTAACCGCATTAAAACATGTTTCAAGAATTCCTGTGCCCTGTCAGTGAAAAAATATTCTAGCTCTTGAGTGGTACTTATGTCTCTCATTGGTGTTAAAACGTTACTTGGGATGCATTATTATTACCTTAAACCTCTTCCAAGTAGTCTCTAACAACCCTTTTTGAGTTGTATTAAACTATACCTTAATTTAAGGTCTTTCATTCATTCAGTTGTAAATATAAGAAAAAAGTTAATTTGCATTTCTTTTTAGGGGTTTATAGTGTATACTTCTTAAAGGTTTTTACTTCCACTTCCATAAATTATTGTTTTCTGATCATTTTATTCGCGCATATCTCATCATATCTTTTGCGCACGACTACATCATCGAACTTTGAAAGCCTCCACTCTTTGACTTCCTGATAAATATTGAAGCAGGAAGCTTTGTTTTGGTTTTCCACCTAAATTTTAGTGAAAAGTGCTATTAATTTGATGGTAAGATATTTTAACGCATTATACTAAAAATTAAAACATTTGCTCTTTTCAAGCACTCTTATTTTAGTTCAGCTTTATTTTACTTTTACAGTTTTATTTGTACTTTGATTACATTTTAAGTACGCATTTAATTTTACTGTTGCGTACGCTTTCATTTTATGATTGCAAATTTTATTGGAAAATTTCAAGAAAATACATTAAAAGGATTACTCCATTTCAAGAAGAAAATTAATAAAGATGATTCCATTTTATGGGTGTGGTTGACAACATAAAAGCATTGTTATTGCAATATATTGCGCAACATTACATAAGGATTACGTCATCTTAGTTTGCAATTCTGCATTATTTTTTTATAATACCAGGGATCCTAAAGAAGATTTTGTATATATTGTACAGGTATTTATTTTTAATGATTATTAGTAATTTAAGGCTATAACTAGTTTTAAGATATAATTTATATAACCCTAATTTTAACTGCTAATAAACATAGTTGTTATTTTTTTTATTGTTTTACATTTTGATAAATTTTTAGTGTAAAACTCGGTTTAGTTATTCCGAGTATTATTAAAAAAAAAATAACTTGGCGTCCGAGATCATTTTTATTAGCGTTACATTGCATTTTTATTATTTAGGTTAAGTGAAAGTAATCTAGCAGAATTTGAGGTAATTAAGCAAATCAAAATATTGAATCGGCCCACTTGAATCTTCCGACTGGGACAACGGCATTATTTTTGGTGAATGGTTAGTATCTCCTGTTAGTTTAACGATTTGTGTTTATGAGAACTTTTTACTCATATTTTATATTCATTTATTATTGAATTTTTTATACCTTTTACACCATATACTTTATAAGTCTTTTGGAAAGATACCTGAAAACAGCTCTACATACCAGAGCCCCTGGAGTGTGTATCCCTTCCCGGGAGTAACAATAAACACTATTAGGGCCATCTTCTATTTTTTAAACCATAATCGCACCCTGAGTTAGCTCTGGCGATATCCCAAAAAAGAAATTCTTAATCCTGAACCCGATGGCGGCACTAGACCTTTACATTATTTGTGAAGGCACTAATTTAATTTGAAGAACGTTGCTTTATCCAAAATTACTTTACTTTAAACAAATTCGAAAATCTATATTTAACTTCCAAACTCCATAAAACTGTTTCATGAATAAAATTCAAAATAAAGTCGTTAACTGCTCATTATCTTAGTTTCAACTATTTTGAAAGAAACGTTACGCTGGCCTCATATTAGCTGTTACGAAGTTCAATGCTCAGTAGGCACACAATAACTAACTATAGCTGTATACGGTTAATTTCTTGGTCGATCATTAAATTCCAGTAACTAAATAATCTGTAAAGTTAAAATTTATATTAGAGTTCTATCCGAATGTTAAAATATAGAAACTACTAATAATAATTACGTGAATAGTTTCTTATTCTACAGCAAAACTTGTTATGAACGTTATGATGAAAATTTAAAAAATAGAACTTGTGTTCTGTGGTACCGTTTTGACTCAAAATAATATGTAATATTAAACCCTTAAAAGAAAATCTTTTGTAAGTCAAAATAAAATTTAACCCTCAACGTATAAGGCTTCCAAACGCTTCTATAAAATAGACACAGAAAAACATAAAAAATCTACTTAAACAGAACGTGTTCTAAAGTAACGTACTCAATATAATTGTTCAAACAATTATAATTTTCATATTTACAAGCCAAAACAATTAGTTTATCTTTACGTGAATTAATGCATTGGTTATTAAAACTAATAATAATGCTACAAAATCTCAACCCAGATAATTAACATAAAGAAAACTACAAACAGACATTGTAATAAAAAGACCATACAAATACAAAAATACAAATGATGTACTACACTAATGGTTTTAGAGGTTTTATGTTATAAGATCGTTGTAGATAGATGTAGCACGAATTTTGAACGAGAATCTTAATGTGATAGGGGCGATCTAGCGCATGTAGATTACGTAAGTCTCGGCAGTACATGGAAGTTTTGTATTGGAAAAAAGGTAGGAAGGCTCATGTACTGCTGAGATTTGTGTTGATCAAACTAAATGTAAATTGCGTCTCTCACTTTTAAAATATAGTGCAGTTTATAAGCCCAAGTAACTTGATCAGATAGTTTAATATTAAATGCGCATGTAATGCAAGAATTTTGTACCTTTTGGATTCTATCACAGTTTTCAACAGAGAAGCAGAGACCATGCACCACGTTGCAGTAATCAAACTGAGAAAAAGGTTACAAGACACTATTTAGACGGTGGAGGAAAAATTTCTCTGAACTGGTAAAGATATCTCAATTTGGCGTATTCCGATCAAATTGATCGTGTGACGTGGTTCATAAACATAACTGTAAGGCCTGGTTACATAAACACAATCTACTGTAGTTCAACTCTAAACCATAGATCAACTACTGAATTACTATTGCGTAGACAGTAGTTCACACTGAACTAGGATCAATTCGTAGTTTACCTTGAACGACAGATATTAGTCGTTTAAAAGTCATGAACTAGGTTACTACAAGTGAAATTAAAACTGCACCTGTCCTTGATATTTTACTTGTCAAACTCACCTCGTTACTTTCCAAACTCACCTCGTTTTACTTGCCAAACTCACCTCGTTTGGGTTAAATGATACGCTCATCAAGCGGGTTTCTAGTTTCCTTGATAAAAGACGAATACGTGTCGTAGTTGATAGCTTTTTTTCAAAAGAAGTTAACATTAACGCGGGCGTACCACAGAGATCCGTTATAGCGCCTACACTTTTTCTACTGTACATAAATGACCTTATTTCTTCAACAACTAACTCCATCCCTTGCTTTGCTGACGATAGCACTCTTCACTGTAGTTCATCTCAGTCTACTCATAGTGATAATCCACCTTCTATGTCAAATTAAGAAATTAAAGCTGAAATGGCAAATTCAATCAACAAAGGCATTCAACGTATTCTCGAATGGGGAAGCAATAATCTAGTTAAATTTAATGCTAACAAAACTCAGTGTTGCCTTGTGTCCGCCAAAAAAGATCGATCATTTCCCGTTGTAAGTACGAATGGCTCAGTTCTTAAGTTTTCGGACTCTGTTACTCTGTTGGATATGACTGTATCTTCAAATCTCTCAGCTTCTATCAGCTACCAAAACAGCTGCTCGTAAAATAGGCTTTTTGTGCAGATCTAAGCAGTACCTCTCGACAACTCCTTCTGCTGTATAAGGCCGAAATTCGGCCTCATCTGGAATATAATTCTCACCTCTGGGTTAGTGCTCCCCAATACGCCCTCGATATCGTTGATCGTATTCAAAAGAGAGCGATTAGGCTTATAAATGACCCGTCCTTAACTTCTCATATACAGTCCCTTGAGCATAGAAGGATGGTTTCAGTTCTTTCTTTGCATTATGGTTATTACAACGGCTATTGTGCTGCTGAATTATATTCTTTGATACCATCTCGGGATATCTTTGCGAGAAATACTCGGTTCGCTCATTCACATCATTAGTATGCAGTACAAATCTCCACTTGTCGTACCAAACGGGCGCAATCCACATTTTTCTACACGGCTTCTAAACTCTGGAATGATCTCCCTAGCTCCTGCTTTCCTCTCACTTATGATATGAGAAAATTTAAGGTAGCTGTTCATAGGCATCTATTGGCAATTCATTATCCCTCTATCCATCCTTCTAAGTGTTCCTGAGTGCTTTAGCACGATAGGCCAAATTTAGCCTGTTCAGGTCCACAATCATAATATATATATATATATATATATATATATATATATATATATATATATTTGTGATTTGTTTCTATAAAGATGGATTATTCTAATAAACCTTTAACAGATAATGATTTTTTGGGCATAGTAGACGCAATATTACATCCTATAATGATACGGCAACTGAGAGAAAGGCCGAATCATTTCGTGAAATGGAGAGAACGAATTTTTTCAGCGATTTCGTTTATCAAAAGAATCTGCAGAATTTGTCATAGACCGTGTATCGCCTGCTATCGAGAGCCAAACTAAAAGGTAAAATGTTATTTATTAATTATGCCAAATGTAAATCAATATTCATTAAATTTTTTATTTATGTGTATAAATACATTCAAAGTTTCACTCGAATGTCTGGACAACATGAAGTGGTGGGTTTGTATCACATTCGAGATAGTTTTTATGTATTTATGAATTCCTAATTAAAACTTTTCATATGTGACTAATATTTATTACTTTTTAGAAATCGTGTGTGTCATCGTAAGGGTGGTAATAGTTCTACCCTAAAACCCAGTTCTACCAACCTCGATGATCCATAGTTCAATTGATCGACGGAGAAATTTCATTTTTACAACAGAAACTTGCATAAACTCGGTTCTCAATTTGAGCTCGGTTCAAATGAACAGCAGTTCAAGCATTCTTTATACAGCCGGGCCTAAGTGAATACTTAAACCTAGAATAGTGACGTTACATGAAAAATTTTGATTTGACTTCGCCAGTTTAACTGCTTCAATTAAGTTATCTTTCTCAAACGAGTAGGATGGTTGGGTATCGTCAGCATTATTGTTGCATATCAGCAATATAAACACTGAACGGTATGGGTCCTAATGTAGAACCCTGTGGCACCACTTTAACAATAAGAAGTTAGAAAATTTTATTAATTTTATTAAATACATAAATAAAAAGTTTATATCGAGTAGGATTTGAACCTAATAACCTGTACTTTGCTAGAGCACCGCGCTAACCAACTGCGCTACCGAGATACAAGCCCAAATCGATGTAAATTTTGTCTTTATATATGTAGAACTGATGTAAATTCTAAACATAATGAGATTACAATCCAATCACTTATATTAATGGAATGTGAGTCTGCAATATCGCAAGGATTCACACATACCAAAGCAACTGGTAGAGTGTGAAAACTTCTGGAATGATGTAGAGGACGTGTTGAACCTATGTAAGACAAACAAAAGAGTGGTGATGTTGAGAGATGTGAATGGATGGTTAAGTGTACAAAAACACCATACTGAACGAGTCCTAGGAAAGTTCGGAGATCAAAGAGTCAAAGAGCATGGTGAACGCTTGGTGAACATCTGTGTGGAGAGAAACCAGTTTGTATATAATACGTGGTTGAAGCATAAAAATGTGCATATGTATACATGGCAAAAAGGCGAATCTAAAGTATGATTGGCTTGATAGTGTAATGCGCGGATCGGAGTGTGAATAGGGCCACTTTTTGGTTGTATGGAGAGTGTGTTTACGGTAAAAGTGGGTCTGGAGAAGGAAAGCAAGCGTAGTGCGAACATCCAGAATTAGGGTATATAAACTGGTAGATAATAGTGCGAGAATGAAATATGTA
The DNA here is from genome assembly GCA_036346205.1 of Vesta saturnalis. Classification (NCBI taxonomy): domain Eukaryota; kingdom Metazoa; phylum Arthropoda; class Insecta; order Coleoptera; family Lampyridae; genus Vesta; species Vesta saturnalis. Next base: position 630,154 of record JARFJB010002483.1, on the reverse strand, counting down.
GATACCGTAAGCAGAGAGTTGAATGTGAATGAAGCAGTGTGGAACGAACAAATAAAAGACAATTACGTTGAAAGTGCGTTGGTTAAGCTTGAAAGACTGTGTTGTCAATTGTGCCGTGAGGATATGTAGAAGTGCGACTATAGCTAGATAGCAAAAGTGTGCTTGATCGAACGAAAAAGCGGTTGTATGAGGTGTACAGATTAAAAAACAAAGAAGCGAATGAGGCAGTGAGATTAAGTAAAGAGAAAATAATGGCTGCGGAAGGAGAGAAAATGCAGCATGATTTTTACACAACAAAAAACTCTTCTGGAAATGGGTAAGAAATACAAAGGGTGTCGCAAAATATAACTCTGCAGGAGTGATGAATAGGAGCAAAGAAATAGTATGGCACGATTGTGAAGTGAAGTAGTGCTGACAAGAATATTTCGGAAAGCTGTACGGCAGTGATGAAAATAAGATTGTAGAGATTAATAAGGAGAATGTAGAAGGACTAGTGAAGGAAGCTGAGGAGGAGTTTGGGTTAAATGAGATAGAGAAAATGAAAACGGTAGGAAAATTGAAAAACGGTAAAGAAGCAGGCGTGGATGAAATCACTGGTGAAATGCTAACACATTGAGGTGCAAAGCTTACACAAAGATTGTGTAAATAAATTATTCAACACATGCCTTAAGTGTAGAAAAGTTCCGAGTGATTGGAAGAGCGCGATTATTGTACCACTGTATAGGGATAAGAGGAACAAGAGTTATTGCAAAAACTAAACATGAATAAGTTTGCTCAGTATACCAGGTATTTGGAAAAGCACTGATTGATAGAGTACGTGAAGCTATCCAAACTAAGGGGTTGGGATGTACTGGGTGACTTGATGCTAGGGATAGGGTGTGTTGATCAGATGGTTACTCTCCAACAGCTCACTGAAAAGTGATTGCGTGGAAAAAAAAAGCTGTACTGTGCATTTCTAGATCTGGAGGAAGCATTAGATCGAGTGAATATGGAGAAGTTGTGGGAAATATGAAATGAATACGGCATACGTAAATGTCTAATGAACGGAATATATGTATAATGGTAGCCGAGTATGTGGTAGGGTGAGAGGAGGTGTAATTCAATACTTTAGTATTGAGCAAGCAGTGCGACAAAACTATGTCACGTCACCGTGGTTGTTCAACGTATACATGGATAAATATGGTAGGCAAGCATGTACCGATGCAAATGGTGTAATGGTTGGTGACGTAAACGTACTAGTTCTGGTGTATGCAAATGACACGGTCTTATTAAATGAGTATGCGGAAGAGCTAAAAAACAGCTCTAAGGAAGTGTGATGTAGTCTGTGAGAGCATGGGCCTAAAGGTAAACGTGAACAAAACTAAGATTGTGGTGTACAGTCGGGACGGTGAAAAGCAGAGTAGAATATTTACCCTGCATGACGAAATTGTGGAAGAAGTGGACGAGTTGCTATATCTGTATACTATGTTCACTGCAAATGGCACAGTGGATGGCTGGATTGTCGGCTAGAAGGAGGTATATGGACGATAATGAAAAACGAAAGAATGAGCGTAATTTCGAAATGAGCAATGTATAATTACGTGTTTGTCCTGTCAGTGATGTATGGAAGTGAGACACAGGTACGTCAAAAAAAGCACGAAAGAAAAATAAATGTCGTATTCATGAGATATGCAAGGGATGAGGTGAAGAATGAGTGTGGCGAAGAAAAGACGATGGTTGATAGGTATAAAAGTAGTACGCTACATTCATCTGGCCACATGGAAAGAACGAACAACACTGGGTTAACAAATCAGGTATATGTTGGTGATATTAGAGGTAAGACCGGGCCTGACACGCTGCGTAAAGTTAGGCTGAATGCAGTGTATGATAAAAGAAAGGGAGGTAAGGACATTTAAAAATAAAATATATGAACCTTACGGAAGCTAGAGAATAGGAAAGCATGGAAAAATGTTGCAAATTAACAGTAAACAAGATGCAGGGATTGTTTTACCTACGCCAAAAAAGCATAGCGTAACTGGTTATTATATTATATTTCAGAAAGTTCATTACCAAGCGGAATCTCGCTATAAGGGTCTGCATACTTTTCCTGCCAGGGTGAGGGTGCGCGAAACACACACTCACACACCCACGCACACACACGAACACAGACACATACGCACACACGCACAAACACCACACACACACACACACACACACACACACACACACACACACACATACATACACACACAGAAACACACACACATGCGCACACACACACATAACAACACACACACACACAACAACAACACAACACAACACACACACACACACAACACAAAAACACAAAACACACACACACACAGACAACAGATACACACACAACACACACACACACACACACACACACAACGACACAGACAACACACAAACACACACAACACACAAACAACAGCACACAAGACACAGATACACACACACACACACAGAACACACAGCACACACACACAACACACACAACACGCACAACACACAAACAGCACACGACACACGACACACGCACACACGCACAGCACACACGCACACAGACAACACACACGCACACACGCACACACGCACACGACACACGACACACAACGCACACACACACACACACTACACGCACATCACGCACACACACAGACACAACAGCACAACACACATGCACACACGACACGACAGCACCACGCACACACACGCACACACGCACACACACGCACACGCACACACGCAACACACACATACAGCACACACAGCACGCAACACACGCACACCAGCATACGCACACCACACACGCACACTACGCAACACACGACACACGACACACACGACACACACACGACACACGACAGCACAACGACACACACACACACGACACACACAGCACACGACAGCACACGACACACACGCACACACGCACACGCACGCACAACGACACGCACACGACACAGCAACGCACACACGCAACACACCACACGACACACGCACACACCACGTACACAGCACACACGACACACACGCACACACGCACACGCACACGCACACGCACACGACACACCACACACACGCACACGACACAGACACGCACACGCACACCACACACACACACACACACACACACAACACACATATCGCGCACTGCACGCGCACGGCACCTACACCGAGACACACACCACGCACCACACATACACACACACACCACACACACACACAACACACACACACACACACACACACACACACACACACACACACACACACACACACACACTCATACACTCACACACACACACATACACACACCCACACACGCGCGCGCACACGCTTGTATATTTTACTATATTTTAACAAGGGGGACTATGAACGAGAGTGGGAACGCCTTTTACGTCTTTGGACTGAGCTAGAACATGGAAAAGAACAATGTCAGGGAGGAGCTCAATCGGATTAGGAATTGCACGAAAACAACGTCAGTGTGTATGCCAATTCAGAACCCGGAAATGAGATGGATATCGATGAACCTGAACTGAATAAACCGGCAACACCAGGAAGGGAATATTCCGTTATCGGCAAATATGAAACCACACTCTAGTCCGCAAATCATGAGAATTTAGGAGTGAGAACTGGTTCTGAGAACATTATTACACACCTTCCAGGTGTAAAACGTGGCTATCAGACTTTCAAAACTGCTGGTGAGTGGGAGTTTTCACTGAAAGTATGCTCGCTGATATAGTAAAACATACGAATCAGAAATTGTTATAGAAGGCAAACAATCTGAATCGCCCTGATGCTGTACATATTGCATAACCCCCAACTCTTCAGGAAGTCATAGCTTTTATAGGCTTGCTTTATGCTACTGGCGTTGTTAAATCTGGTAGGGAAAATATAAGGACTTATTGTGATGCGTTCGAAATTGACATATTCAGAGCACAGAGGCTGAGATAAGATTCAGTTTACTATTGCAATGCCTAGGATTCGATAACAGAGCAACGAAACAAGATAGATAAATAATCTCCAATAAAAGGAATTTTTGAAATGTTTGTGGACAGTTGTAAGCAGTTGTATACTCCTAGTGTATATAACACAATAGACGATAAATTAGAGGCATTCCGAGGTCGATGCAGTTTTCGACATTACACACCAAGCAAACCTGCGAGGTGCGGTATAAAACAGCAGGTAAACAGCCAGACGGACCATTTTAGGTTAGTAACAAACCGGAAGATATTATGATGCAGCTTTGTGCATTTTTGAAAAAAACTAAAATCAGTATTGCATTTGACAATTGATTTACGAGTTATCCACTGGCCGTACGCTTGATCAAAGAGTGTCAACTAACCTACGTTGCTACTTTGCGCAACAATAAGGGAGAAATTCATCAGAATTCTTGAAGATAAAGAACAGATAGGAGAAAAGTTTGCTGTTTGCATTCAAAAGAAACATATCTTTAGTTTTGTATGTTTCTAAGGAAAATTAAAATGTTCTCTTTCTGTCTACCTTAAAACATGACGAGTCGATCGGCAAAAGTAGTGGGAATGAACGAAAACCGTTTTATAATTTGACAAAAGGCGTAGTAGGCGTAGAGTACGAACTTTCGCCCAACCATAATGTGGCACGCAACAGTCGTAGATGGCCTGTGTTTTACTCCTTATTCTATTTGTAGTCAATATGCCAGTCTTGAACATGCAATGGTTACCTGCGACATATGTTCTAACAAAAATGATGCTTGGAACGATGAATAAAATATTTCTATATATTATATTCCATTTCGTATACGTTTAACATTATATTTAGGACTTACATCAGTTCTACATACATAAAAACAAAATTTACATCGATTGAGGCTTGTATCTCGATAGCTCAGTTGGTTAGAGCGCTACTCTAGCAAAGTAGATGTCCTAGGTTCAAATCCCACTCGACGTAAACTTTTTATTTATGTATTTAATAAAATTAATAGTAATTTTTAATTAAATATTTACTTTTGAACTTAGTCGTTCATAACAAAACTTATAATAAATTAATATTAGTCAAGTTGGTTTGGTATGTGTAAATCCTTGCGATATTGCAGGCTCACATTCCATTAAAATAAGTAATTTGACTTTAATCTCATTATAATTAAAATTTAAATCACATCTTCATACATAAAGACAAAATCGACATCGATTGGGGTTTGTATCACGATAGCTCAGTTGGTTAGAGTGGTAATCTAGCAAAGTACATGTCGTAGGTTCAAATCCTACTCGAGGTAAACTTTTTATTTATGTATTTAATAAAATTAATAATAATTTTTAATTACATATTTACTTTTGAATTTATTCGTTGTTCTACATTATCAAATACAATGTTTGTGTAACCGGTATTTTCTGATATTGTGAGAGGATGTACACTATCACCTAAGAAATGTTTTTTTTATTATATTAAAACACACCTTGGTTACGGTTATTTTTGTAGATAGAATGACTTCAAACCGTTAAGTCTTTCGCACTTACTTATATTTCAATTCACTCACAAAACTTTCGGATACATTGCTATTATTAACATAAACGTCAAAAATGGCGAATGTCTACAAAGCCCGACATCGTAATATTGCCGATGTTTTTTTATTTCCCAAAAGCATTCGATTTCGAAACTGACCCGGTTGTTATCTCAAAGACATACATCAAAGTTTACTATTGTAAAACGCAACAAATCCATATATTCTGGGAGGACCGTAGACGATTTTTAACGTGCTTCGAAAACAAATACCGAAGAAATTTTTCTACGCCCTATTTTGTTACAAAATTAATCAAACATATAAAGGAAGCTGCTGGAAATCACAAATTTATGCATATTACACTTATTTACATATTACGAATTCTATACTATTGCAAACTTACTCCACAATATAGTTCTACTTAACTAATGGTTTACACCTTCTACGCAAAAAAATTAAACTGAATTAACTAATTAATACCAACAGATCACTTGATGTTAAGAAGTGGGACGCTTGTAACAAAATAAACACTTCAAGCTTAACGTCATGAATTGCCATATAACTCCCAGCAAATCCTGTGATCGGAAAATCTTCCACAATATGTTTAATAGTTTGTATATTCTCTCCACAAGAGCAATTTGTGGATTCTAAAGCATTCCATTTAAAAAGCATGTCATTGCAACGACCATGACATGTTCTTAAACGATTAAAAATGCACCATTCTTTTCTTGGTAGGTCAAAGCCTAATACCGCCTTTGTTGGATCAGATATCAGCTCTTTATTCAGAATAACTATAGCATTCCAGCTCAATTTCCATTGATCGTTTGCATTAAATGGCTGATGTAGATACTTACTTTTCCATAACGGATAGCGTAATTTGAGCCTTGCAGTTGGTAAGTTGACCAAATCAATGTTAATATTGAATATCTCTGGATTGCGCTGTTAGTGGAAGGAGGGCAGTTTAGGACAAAAAATGGTGGGGGGTTCAGCATAGGACAAAAAGTGGTCCGGGAAGGAATGGGACTGGCGTGAGTGTGAGGGTAGAGTCGGCTTTTTCGGGGGTCATTTTCAACCCCTTGATGTCATTTTCAACCCCTTGATGGTATTTTCACCCCTAATTAGGGCTCTTTTGGCTGTCCAACCCTGAGGTTAGTTACTTGATCCGGTCAAAGTCCAATTATTTTAATTATGACGTCATAATTAAATTCTGGCGCCATTTTATTTTTAATTATGAGTGATAATTAAATTTAACCGCCATTTTATTTCTAATTATGAGTCATAATCAAATTACGTCACTACCCTTTTGTTTTTAAATTTTGTCGGCTATTTTGTTTCGTCGGCCATTTTGTTTCGTCGGCCATTTTGCCATGGGCAGTTTTTGTTTTCGCAGGAAATTTGAATAGTATTTTAATAAGATTGTTTTATTTTTGTAATTGGCGGGAAATTTGAAATTGTATTCTAATAAGGGGGCCCTCATTCTACTTCATAAGGCAGGTATGGGACACCGGAACTTGCTCTCGGGTCTTCGTCCCCTTGTCAAAAGACAGAAACTAATCAAATCAATCAACCAATCAAATCAGCTGAAGGATATCAAACCTAGTCAATCAATATCGATCAAATCAATTAATCCAATCAAATCAATTAAGCAAATTAATCCCAAACAAATCAATCTCAAACTAATCAAACTATCAGACCAATCTCAATCAATTAAAGCAATTATCCGAATCAATCAATTGCAATCAAATCAAGCAAGAAGCTGAGCTAACAATTCTTTATAACCTGCAAGTGATGATTCCCCCACTGTATATACCTAGCTCCTATGAGCGACCGTTTATTTTGTAGAGAAGGCTAACCGTCACTCAAAGCTAGTACTCTCCCTAAACGTGAGGGCACCGACGCGGGAAAACAGTCGATCATCAATCAATCAAATCATAACTTTCAAGTTACGGAAACCAACCAAAAAATACCGGCTTGATTTAGCTTACAACTTGCAACAAACCAACCTTAAAAAACAGACACAAACACAGGTTGTGGCACAGGTGGTAGGCATATATACTCCATGCCAGCCGGGGAGGTACCACCACCCTTACCATGGGCTCCTTAATATTGGGTCTCCGATTTTCTGAGCTCGGTAAGGGCTGCCGGTTACCTTTTCCATCATCCTTAACCTATTCTCATCCTTATTCTTCCTTCTCGCTCTCACTGTCTTCCTATCGGATTAAAAGTCCCAAATTAAAAAATAAGATGGCTGTGGTTTCTAGGGTTATAAATTCCGGACGTAAAATCCTGCCCCATTCGGATGTCCGGGAGGGCAGGGCCCAAGCGACCTCGGTCATCGAAAGTGTCAACTTTCTGATTCACTACTGCAACATCCGCGGTATCAGGTCTAATCTTAATGCTATTCACCAACATCTTGAACAATTACAACCTGATATATTGTTTCTATCTGAAGCACAAGTCTCCTCTGAAAGCTCCGAGTCACCCGACTTGCAATTTCCTCAATACCACCTTCACTCTAACTTTCCATATAAAGGAGGCGTATGTGCGTACATCAAGGACATAATTGCTTGCAAGAGGGTTTCTTCCTTAGAAAATAAAAATTTTGACGTGATTTGGTTTAAACATTCTGGTCCTAATTTTGTGAAATTCTACTGCTGCATTTATAGGTCTCCTAATGACAGCAACTTTCAAGACTTCTTCGATTACCTTAGTACGAAAGTTAACTATCTCCTGTCTCAGTTTCCATCTTGCGATATCTCATTTGTAGGCGATTTCAATGTTCATAACTCTAGTTCAATTCAATCTTCAATTTTCATCTACTACAAATCCTGCTGGTCATAGTGCAGAAACATTTGCTATTTCATGTGATCCCACACAAATGATTTCTGAACCCACAAGAATCCCTGATAACCCTAACCATACTCCACATCTTCTAGATCCCTTTCTTACATTAAACCCTCTTGTTTATAAAACTTCCGTTCTTTCGCCTTTAGGTCTTTCCGACCATTGTCTAATAAAAATCATTTCTACTGTACCTAATTCCACTGTTGTTGGTAAAACCGATAGAACCTTGTGGCCTTTTAAGCCAGCTCGATGGAGTGATTTACGGGATTTCTTTGCAACCTTTCCATGGCGTGAATATTGTTTTAAGTCGTCCTCTTCTTCGGACATCGCTCTTTCAGTATCTGAAGTCATCCTCATTGGAATGAAGTTGTACATTCCGACAAAACAGTACCGTGTAGGTCATTCACGCTCCCACCCCTGGTTCAATAAGGCTTATTCTGATGCAATATCTTTAAAAAATAAATGTTACATTAAATGGAAATCTAATAAATCGGTTGACAGTCATGTAGAATACGTTGGTGCTAGAAATATCTGCAAAGGTGTCATCACTAAAACTAAAAAGTTGTTCGAACAACGAATATGGAATGAACTAGCTACATCTCCTTTAGGCAGTCGTAAATTTTGGTCTTTAGCAAAAGCCATTAGTAAAAACTTTCGAACATCTTCATTTCCCCCCCTGACATCTATTGACGGATCGGTAGTTGCTGATTCTGTAGACAAAGCCAACGTTTTTGTGGATTTGTTTGCATCAAACTCGTGTCTCAATGATTCTGGAAAAGATGTGCCCCTAGTCAACTCTTCTTCATACGTTATGAAACCAATTCATTTTCGGTACAAGCTCTTGGAATCGATCATCAGTAGGCTTGATCTCAATAAGGCGACTGGCCCAGACGGTATCCCAGCTATTGTCTTAAAGAAATGTTCCCCGAACTAGTACCAGTCCTATCTAAGCTCTATACGATCTCTATATCTTCTGGGAATTCCCTTCATCATGGAAGTTAGCAAATGTTCAACCTATTCCCAAAAAGGTGATAAGACCGATCCCTCAAATTACAGACCAATTGCCATCACTTCCATTTTGTCTAAAATCATGGAAAAAGCCATCAATCAGCAACTGCTCACGTTCCTTGAAACTAACAAACTCCTTAGTGACCACCAATATGGGTTTAGGCAAAGTCGTTCAACAGGCGATCTTCTTTCATATGTGACCCAAGTTTGGAACAATACAGTAGCGCAAGCAGTCCGGTGAAACAGTTGTAGTCGCTTTAGATATCTCAAAGGCATTTGACCAAGTTTGGCATAAGTGTTTACTTGACAAACTCACCTCATTTGGGTTAAATGATACGCTCATCAACTGGGTTTCTAGTTTCCTTGATAAAGGACGAATACGTGTCGTAGTTGAACGCTTTTTTTCAAAGGAAGTTAGTATTAACGCGGGCGTACCTCAGGGATCCGTTATAGCGCCTACACTTTTTCTGCTGTACATAAACGACCTTATTTCTTCAACAACTAACCCCATCCATTGCTTTGCTGACGACAGCACTCTTCACTGTAGTTCATCTCAGTCTACTCATAGTGATAATCCACCTTCTATGTCAAATCAAGAAATTAAAGCTTAAATGCAAATTCAATCAACAAAGACATTCAACGTATTCTCGAATGGGGAAGCAATAATCTAGTTAAATTTAATGCTAACAAAACTCAGTGCCTGATGTCCGCCAAAAAAGATCGATCATTTCCTGTTGTAAGTATGAATGGTTCAGTTCTTAAGTTTTCAGACTCTATTATTCTGTTGGGTATGACTGTATCTTCAAATCTCTCATGGGTTGACCATCTTCTGTCAGCTACCAAAACAGCTGCTCGTAAAATAGGCTTTTTGTACAGATCTAAGCAGTACTTTACCTCTCAACAACTCTTTCTGCTGTATAAGGCCCAAATTCGGCCTCATCTGGAATATAATTCTCACCTTTGGGTTAGTGCTCCCCAATACGCTCTCGATATCGTTGATCGTATTCAAAAGAGAGCGATTAGGCTTATAAATGACTCGTCTTTAACTTCTCACATACAGTCCCTTGAGCATAGAAGGATGGTTTCAGTTCTTTCTTTGTATTATTGTTATTACAACGGCTATTGTGCTGGTGAATTACATTCTTTGATACCATCTCCGGCTATCTTTGCGAGAAACACTCGGTTCGCTCATTCACATCATCAGTATGCAGTACAAATCTCCACTTGTCGTACCAAATGGGCGCAATCCACATTTTTCTACACGGCTTCTAAACTCTGGAATGATCTCCCTAGTTCCTGTTTTCCTCTCACTTATGATATGAGAAAATTTAAGGTAGCTGTTCATGGGCATCTATTGGCAATTCATTATCCCTCTATCCATCCTCATAAGTGTTCCTGAGTGCTTTAGCACGATAGGCCTTATTTAGCCTGTTCAGGTCCACAATCATAAAAAACACACACACACACACACACGCACGCACATACACCCGCACACCCACGCACGCACGCACGCCCGCCCGTGCACGCATGCACGCACGTACATACACACTCGCACGTGCGCTCCTATACCTTTCTTATGAGATTGCCTTCGACATTGATGTGATTTGAAACTAACACCTATTTCATCTCGTAACACAACTATAGATGTTTTATTTTACCCAACGCTTATCATTAGACAACCATAATAATAATAATAATAATAATATTAGCACTCAAATTAGCGTGTAACACTATTGTCGAGTTTTGCATGCAGTGATAAAAATACGTTTTACAGTTAAATTAGGGAAAATACCTATACAATGTCAAATATAACCAAACTTGAAAGCAGGCCTCTATATTATTTTACATGAAAGGATTGTCTTACCGGAAATACCTCTGTCAAAAAGGGCCCTAGATTTATAAAAAAGGTTGAACGCACTAAGTCGTTATTGAAAATGGACAATTATAAATAATTTTTTATTACAAAATCACAAATTATACAAAAAGTGTTTAAACAAATGACTGCTAAATATAATTCAAGAGCAGTAAACTATTACTAAATGTAAAACTAATTTAATGATGAATACTTCTGGATGCTTGACGGAAACCCATACTTCTGAAAATCTTGAAAATCTGCAGGGTGTACGCTTTTATGGCCAAATGTTCAAGTCTTGGCTACACTTGTAGAAATTGAAATGTTCCACTTACATAATGCAGGATCTTTAGATAAAACTGCCAATATTAATGCATTATTGTTTTTAGATATGCACACGCAAATTTGTTTTGTTTTCTTAATACCCAACAAAATAATTATCTCAGCTTATAGGTTTCATACGCATTAGTTTGAACGTGATAAAACATGAATATTATCCTCGTTTCAATACAGTAAGGATTAAAATATGTGACTCCAGGGAATTAAATTGTTATGCTATAACGTATGGGTTATAATTGAAGAGCTCAAGCTCTATTAAATATTATAGTATTAGTAAGTTTAAAAAAATAAATTATTTTATAAAATACGTTGAAGCAAAAAAGAGCATAAAGTAATTTAAAGCACTTAGTAAAAATTATTATACCCTGTCTTGTTAAAACGAATACTTTTTTAAGAGGATTAAACATTAAATTAAATAACTAGAGAAAATGTAAGCTCAATAGTAGTAAGGCCTTTTGCTGTTTAACTAATGAATTTTGTTTTCTCGCCATTCTACATTCCTATAAATTCTTTAATCTGTATTTTACAATTTTGAAAACTTCTTATATTTCGTTTTCCTATGATAGTTTTTTATTGTGTACAAAGAGAAGTATTCAAATACAGTCGCGTTACTTGACGCTACGTATTTAATCTTTATACGTGTAAGAATTTAATGTGTTTTACAAAATAATAATGTACGAACCTTACCCAGCAATGTATTATACTTTTTTTACAATTTGCCTATTTAATCAGAAAAAAGAAAAAAATCGTAAGGGTTGAAACGGATCACTTTCACGGTATAAGTACTGAGTAATGCTCATTGTGCATAAAAGAGATCTGAAGATAACCAGGCATTTTTGAATAATGTGATTTAAACTTGTTAATCACCATTATCCGCCGTTGAAACTGGGCCTCAATAAGAAATATTGTAAAATTACACCAACACGGTTAACTTCACAATCGTGAACTTCTACATAAATCAATTTCCCCACACAGTAATTCGGTGTCAATTATGCGCCGATTTGCGCTGCTCAAATAATATTTTGCGCCTCCACAGGAAATCAGTTATTTTAAAAGTTACATTAACTTCATTACCCTACAAATAAATAAATATTTTCTTGCGACTTTATAATAAGATTTTGTCCCCTTATAGTGAATAGATTATTATAAAATTATATTGACACGGATAACTTTACAGCCTAAAATTTCCGCATAAATCAATTTTTTTTCTTGTTCAGTAATGAGACGTCAATTATGCGCCATTTTGCGCAATTAAAAACAATTCTTGGAAAGCAGTTATTGTAAAATTACGTTGACACGGCTAACTTTACAACCGTGAAATTCGGCATAAATAAATTTTTTCTTATGCATTAATTAGACGTCAATTTTGCGCCGTTTTGCGCCGATAAAATGAAATGATATACCCACTTACGAAATAAGTTATTGCAAAAATTACATCGGCAAGGTTAACTGCACATTGTTCGGAATAAAGTCATCTTTTCGCGATACTTAGGCCCCATAGGAAACAAGTTATTGTACGATTCGGATAATTTCACAACCATGAACTTCCGCATAAAAACATTTTACTTATACAATAACTACTCGCTGCGCTGTTATGCGACGCTAAAATAAAATTTTATGGCCTATAGGGAAGTTATTGCAAAAGTTACATCGACAAGGCTAACCTCATATATATATATATATATATATATATATATATAACTGCGCTCAGGAAGTAATAGATAAATTAATGAATTTCGAAATCGTTAATTTGTGGTCAAAATCTTGCGACACGTCGATTTTTTATTTTGATTCCGGACTCTATGCTGTGTCGCACATGTAGATGGCGCTGCGCACATTCAGGATATGACGTCAAAGTTTACATTTTTATATGGCAACCCTGTATGTTCTTCGCGGAAATCGATGCAACTCTTTCTCCTGAGTTTAAAAATTCCCTATTCATTTGGATTATTTCAAACAGTATGTGCCATATTAATTATTAAATGTGGCATTAATTTGAAAAGTGTTGCGGTGTTAGTCAAGAACGAAACTGATGTAATTCAAAACAACAAACAACTAGGTAACTCGATATGGAGTTTATTTTTTATTTTCAAGCGGCCGAAAACCGCATATTTATGTACCGTTATATGTAGACTTGAAGTGCGTATTTTTGTCACCAGAAGACACAAACCCTTTCAAGTCTTATTTTATGTTTGTTTTCGTTCAGTTTATGTTTATTTTAATAAATTTTGTGCACTGTTTAGTACCCAGATTCTTAATTTAACGCAAACATTGACAACACTAACACCGCATCACTTTTCGAATTATGCCAAATTTAATAATTAGTATCGTGCATACTGTTTCAAATAAGCCCAATAAATAGGGTATTTTTGAACTTAGGAGAAATAGTTGCATCGATTTCCGCGAAGAACATACAGGGTTGCCATTTAAAAGTATGAACTTTGACGTCATATCAGGAGAGTGCGCAGCGCCATCTACATGTGCGACACAGCATGAAGTCCGGAATCAAAATAAAATATTGACGTGTCGCGCGATTTTGACCACAAATTAACTATTTCGAAAATAATGAATTTATCCGTTACTTTCTGAGCGCACTATATATATATATATATATATATATATATATATATATATATATATATATATATATATATATATATATATATATATATATATAAACAAGTTATTGTACGACGCGGATAATTTCACAACCATGAACTGTCACTAAAATACGTTTTACTTATGCAATAATTACTCACCAATTATGCGACGCTAAAATAAAATTTTGCTCCATATAGGGAAGTTATTGCAAACACCGTGCTCGAAAAATCGCGCGTATTTTAAAGACCTTTTGATCCACTTGCACATTAATATACTATTTTCTAACCTACCTTAATTTGTACACCCTGTTAGAGAATGTATGTTGCCTTTGAAAGATGTTTAGTTGCTTACTTGCACTTGAATTGAATTTTAATTTTAATTTTAATTATTATGAAGTTCAAATTAACTGGTTGTTTTAATTTCTTGTAATAGGCATCATGCTGTTGGAAATAGATTATAATTATTATTATTATTATAATCCAGCACAGCTGAAATAGGTAATAACAAAGTTAGTCAATCATCTAAGACGTTAGCAAAACGAAAAAATCTTAAAGAAGGTATTGAAATAAGTATGAGATGACCTAATCAAAAATGGGTTCAAACATAATGGTATCTAAAGGATTATCAGTCCCAACCAAGAAAGACCGCTCAAGAAGCCGAGAAACTACCGATATCCAACACTTGCTTGCCGTGTATCAAGGGAACAATGGATAAAATTAACCAAATCCTACAAAACACCAAGTTGAAGCTATATTCAAACCACACCAGAAAATCTCGAACATACTGCAAAATCCTAAGGATCACATAGATTTGGAGAACCAAGGCGTAAAGGCGTATATGAAATCCCTCGCAGGGATTGTGACATATCTTACATCGGACAGGCAATAGAAAAAAAATGCAAGTAAACGCGGTGAAGAAAAACCAATAATATCATCGGTGGCGCAGCATGTAACGAGCACTAGACACAAAATAAATTTTGACAACATCAGATCGTTGGCCATCATCGAGCACCCAACAGTAAGAATCATAAGGGAGGCCACAAAAATCCAGAAGAGCATAAAGACAAGAGATGATGCATTGCGATTACCAGCAATATGGAAAACAGTATTAGAACAAAATCTAACGCAGACCAATAATGTTCAACAAAAAGGAGGAAGTACAAAAAAAGGGAAAACCAGCTAAAAACAAGGGAAAGGAAAATGTATAGAAGTAAGTAACCAGAAGCAGGAGCCAACAATTACAGACCTGATGATGACTTTGTAGAAACGTTGTGTGTTGGTTAGTTGGTCTCATTGAGACTAATAGTGTTACGCGTATCAATAACCAAAAGAAAAGTGTAACATATAATCGCTATACTAAATTTTTTTCCAATAATAACCTAATTGGATTTTACATTATTCTTACTAATCTTGGCCCCTAGTGAACTCAAAGTCGTGTGGTCTCCTTTAAATATACTTATCGTTATAACTTACTTATGAAATATTCTAATGCAAAAATTCCTATTTAATTTTAAAGCTAGCTATCTGCGTTTTAAATTAATGAAGTTGCTTATCTACCATAACGCAGTAATTAGACATCAATTGAGCGCTATTTCACGCAAAACGGCCCATACTTTGTATGCAATTAACGCCTAAGGAAAGAGTTATCTTCTACGTAAGTTCAGGACTGCGAAGTCCGCCCTGTCGATGTAATTTTTATAACTTTGTGATGTACCATAACTGGTGCAGATTTAGTTATTTTAATTTATAAATTAGGGTTTAATGGAAACCATTGAGTAAATATGGGCGGCTGTTGTATATTTTTATAGTAGAAATAAGGTGTACTTGGAGATAGGTTTTAGAAAATAAATGAGAGGGATTGTTAATTTGATGTTTTGAAATGAATGTTTTTTTGTCTTATAAAATAGAATAAAAGGGTAATGTTATATATTCACTAATTATATTTTCTTTTAGCAAATGCTTATAATATGATCTCAACAAAAGGGTACATATTCATATAATTTGCTTTGAAGATAGAAGGTTCTTTTATAAATTGAACTAAATAAGAATCGAAATTAGTATATGATTCGTATTAAAATACCATGGTAAGAGTGATTATTACAGCTAATATAAATTAATATGAATGATAATCTGAAAGTTAACATTACATCGCAATCTTGTTATTTAATATAGAGGTCTGTTGATTTCATTTTTTTTTTGGTATTTTATTTTGACATTTCACACATATAATGTAGCATATTTTAAGATGGATGTGCACCTGTAAAATGTAGTAGAGGTATAGGTCGACTCTCGGGTAGAAGTGCTATATTGGGCACCTTGGGGAGATAACCGCTGTAACACTAAAGTATGTTCATCATTGGAATACCGTGTGCGTGCTTGATATGAAATATGTTACCTATTGGTTCATTAATTGTAAATACAGACCTTGTGTTGTGATGTTTTTACTTATACTACATTTAGCTAAATGTGTAACAGGGTGATCACCATTTATCAGATATAAGCCTGTATTAAACATTGCAATATTACCACATTGATTTATTAAGGTTACAGTAGGGTGATAGAAATTTAATCTTGCAATAACTGTAGATTTATGTATTCATAATTAATACTTATTTATGTTGTTATTCTTGTTGTAGTGGTTTTTCTTTGGTAGTTCTTATCCTTATACGCAATGAACACAGCAGAACTACATTGCACTTGCTTATAAATTTATATACTGTGTTTTATTATGTTACCTTTATTTTATCCTTCCCTTAGATACGCACAACACATATATCCCGTAACAACTCTTTCACAAAACGTGAGTGACCCCACCTCCTTTTTTTTTAAATTAGACGATCAATTGGCTTGTGTAAGTTCGCGTATTAACTTTGTTTTTGAACTCGATTTGTGCAGTCGCTAGACCGGCCTGGATACATTACAACTTATAGCCAATACGAGTATAAAACTTAACTTTAAGGGCATATAATGGGTGACTATAGCTCAAGAAAAGATTACTTTATTCATAAGACTACGAAATTAGCCTTGTCGATGTAGTCTTTGCAATAACTTATGTCCTATAGGGGCGCGGAAGGTTATGCAGAGGCTCAAACATTTTATTTTAGAGGCGCAAAGCAGTGCATAATTGGCACTTAATTACTGCACACGAAAATAATTTGTTTATGCAGAAGTTCACGACTGTGAAGTTAGCCGTGTTCATCTAATTTTACCATAACTTTTTCCTGTAAGGGTCCAAAATTTAATTTCAACGGCGTAAAACGACAAATAATTACCGCCTAATTATACACAAGTTTAAATCACATTATTCGAGAAAGACCTTGCTATTTTCGCACACCCGGAATTACCACCACCAAAGCGTAACCTTGTGCAGTAATAAAAGTATAATACAGTAACCAATTTCTTTATGAAATGACCCATCTAAATATGCAAAATTAATTGGTTTTTTAAATTATACCGATATTAGTGACAAAGTGCAAATTTTACCATTACAACTATAACGTTGTTACGTGTCAAATGAATACTAAGGGTTGTGACAGCAAATCTGAAAATAGGTTGGCTAAACTTAATTGTCGTGGGGTTATAATACAAATTTTCGGCATTTACAAAAATCGTTTTTGCAAGGACCGTAATCTGGTAAAATAAATTTAAGTTCCTTCCAGTCTTTAATTTAGAATAAAAGCACGTAAATTACACAGTAAGATAATCGTTTAACATAAAGAAAATACAGTCTCCTTACCTGGCATTCACAACACAAGTGAAAATAAAACAAACTATAAATGAGAGAACTTTAAACTTGCATATTGATTCTCAACTCAATTTTCTACAGATTGTTTATTAAACGACTTTACCGCTTAACCATGCTCTTTGTTAAAATATAAATTTCAAAATCATCGCTTTTTAAGTTTACCCTATTTGTTCAATAAACTGCATCAAATCAATGTTCGTCACAGGTTACAAAACTCACCAAACTCGGTAAATTCGTAAATGTTAACCTTCAATGTATCTCAAAAATGTAACTTATCCTAACAACTTTAGTTTCGCTTTTGTACATTGTTAAGTATGCTTAAGAATAAGGATAGCTTTAAGCCATTTCCTTAATGTTTAACCTAACCGAATTAAAACAACCATTTTTGTGTATTAGAACGCGTTTTAAAATTTAAAAAACTAAACAGTCGTGGCTGTCTATTAGTAATCTGGTAAGCTTTAAACAAATAGTTGAACATTTAAAATGAACGTTTTAGGCAAATATTAAAGCTTACGCATTCATAAAGAAAGTTAAATTTGAAGTAATACAAAATCTAAAATTTGTATCACTTTAAAGCAAATAAAAAAATAATTTAGAAGGTTAATTACACAAAATCCTTAGCAGAGACTGCCATCCAGGAAATTGATTCATCCACCCCTCCACGTTCACTTTACCTTCTGACACGCCAACAAATCCAAATGTATAGCCTCACAAAACGTTAGTACTTCAAAGACCAAAATTTCACAAGAGCATTAAATTGTTTACTTGAGATATTTCGGTTACAATTTTATTTAATATATCTAATATTCCTACACCTGTCATCGGTATGCAAACCCCCAGTCCACATTTAGTATTAATAAAACCATCCTATTATACGCGATTACTATCTTTCCTGTAAGAAAGTGGTACTCAAATCAAAAATCAGTTTGTACGTACCTTAATTAACAACCGCACTTGCGAAAATGCGTAGTACGATTCCCTTTTTGTTCTTACGCATTACATCTTAATGTAAATATGTGCTAAATTGATCATTAACTAACGATACGCATACAAGCTGGGATCTTTGCCATTTGTCCTAACTATAAGTTACGAGATAAGCATTAAGTTACCTAAATTCCAAGTTGAAATACAGTTTCAACTTGGTTAAACACTGTAACATAGAATCAACTACCTTCAAATCTCTGAAATATCAGCGTTCATGAAACTTTCATACGAAATTTATTTATTAAATCTTAATCATCGCCTTTTATTGAATCGAACGTAACTTTATAGTAAATACGTTTAGTCATTAAAGATTCTGGAGCCCTCCAAAATGGTCATCCAAGTGTCCTTAAAGTGACCCTAGAACGAACTGGTTTTTTACTTTTATACTTTAACTGTGATTAACAACATTTTATGCCAAGAATGCAATGGAATAATAAAATGGGTAGTATTATAATACCAGTTGTGGTAGTACCGGTAAATAGTGTAAAATAGTATTGTACAGTTTTCCAAAGTGTACTGAGAGAATCTTCCCCAATGTCTCTCGCCTTATTTAAAATATTTACTTTATTTTGGGAAAAGTCTCATAATTAGAAGCAAATTTTAGAAATTTTAATCCTTTAGTAGCAATTGCAACTATCCTACTCAGTAAAAGTAGAAAAGTGTTAACGCATATTTGAAATATAAATATTGTGTTTGTTATATTTAGTGATCCTTTAAATATTTGTCAAAAATTTTCAACTTTTATTGAGTGGAGTGGTAGCAATTGCTATTGAAACGTTTACAGCTTGTAACGTTTACTTTTTAATACATGACCTTTTTCCAAAAGCATAATTGTTTTAATTATGAACGTTAGTCGTAAAAACCTTCATTCTCATGCACCTTGCCTTAGATTCTAAGCTGTAGGTGTAATTAGATATTCCTAATATACATTCGTCTTGCACTTTGGTTATAGGCTTTAAGGGAGAATGAAGAATGTAACACAATACTTGCTGTGGCTCGAATTAATAGTGTTAGTCTTGAGGTTAATATTTATATTGGTAAGACAATTATCAGAGCGTAGCCTTACTTTACGCAGCAATTGAGACTTATTTCATGTCAGTTTAAGGTTTAAAGACAATAGGCTATGTTGCCCCGTGACGCATCAAAATAGTCCGCGCCAAACGAGCCTCTACAAATATCTTCTAGACAAAACGGCCCGCGACGTAATACCACCGACAAAATAACTCGGCCAATAATTTTTATTAACATGAGAACCGATATAGTTCCTGAGAATTTTTTCATATCTTAATTGTCTTATTTTTTGTGATGTACCTAAATATGTATATTATTCAATTGGTTCTAGTTTAGCTTCGAAACGAACGCTGTCTGTAAAATGGCTTCTCAGTGAAAAAGGAAACCTTTTTATTATTTTCGGCTTCATGTCTACCACATTCAACTTGAAAGTTGTTTGAGTTCTTCTTACCTTGATGGAAAACTGGTTAAAATTAACTCTCTTTCATTAGTTGGATAAAGTGTCTGTTAATCTTTCGTTCTTTTTAGACGTTAATTGCGATAAATCAGAAACTATACGTATGAAAATAACAATTCCTATTTGCTCTTTTGTTGCAATAAGTGAGGAAATTGTAAACGTCTAGAATTGGAAATACTCCAACCTGTAAATTAATTTAATTTAATTTTTGTGTACCTAATTTAATCACATATATATATATATATATATATATATATATATATATATTAAACTCACAAGGTACGTAACCTAAGCGTCGGGAACTGTAAGCAGTTTCCCAGTCTACCATGTGTCGAATCCCATAAACCCCAGCGCAACCTTTGGTATAAACCGTAAATTTTTCTGTCGTGTATACAGAAGTCTGTTCTTGTTTTCGAAGATAACACTAGATTTCCTGACCGCTCTGTTAAATTTGTATAATGTATTGTTACTCAGCCAATTCTTGATCATTATTATACATCGTTCTCTATGCTAAATATGTAAACTCTTACCTACTATAACCATATGATTCTGCCAGTTTCTCGAATATTTAACCGTTGGGTGGTTGAAAACGACACGGTTTCATTTTTTGGTAAGTGAGTGACCTCATACCATGTGTTGGAATGTGGTACACTAGTATTATTTCCAAATTGCAAATACAATCCCCGCTAACCCAAAAAGTATTATTGCTGCATATGGCGATCCTGCCAAGAGTAGTTAGAATATACCATCTGTTGTTAAATAATCCCGTCCATAGTATCTAAAATGATTCCTTTAGTGTAATACCTTCTCTTAATAAAGAGAGAAAACTTTAGGTAAATTATTAACGTATAAATATCCTCATCAAAAAACCAGACGTTAACCCGTTATGTCAAGTCCTTTTAATTAAAATAGCAAGAAGACAAAACAGTCGTACTAGATTAAATCACACTGCTTCAGAATACCAGATATTAATGTGAAAATATTACACATTAATACGCACTCAAAACGCAATTTATTTTCTTATTGCAACTTACCTTTATTAGCCCCATAATGTACATAAAACTTTTTTGTGTATAATAAATTGCTCATCTCTAAAAATACTAGTGAATAAATTGCGTTCTTCACTTCTCTTCAACAATACTTCACATGTCTTAATGTCGTTGTCCATCCGACTTTGCCGACTTTGCCAACTTCAATGATACTGTAACTGTAATTACATACTCCAACTAAGAGTAGTAGTATCATAACCCTGGTTTAATTAAAAATAAAACCGGTTGAGTTCTTCTTTCACCAGAACAGTTATAAAAATGTATGGTATGGATCCATAGCGCTAGAATAAAAATTACGTTGTATTTTATAATTAGGTTTATCTATTTAGCCTTCTCACTTTGTAAATACACGACCAATGTATTAACTTAAACCATGCTGCAACTTTTATGTTAGCAACAACCCGAACGAAAACCGCCCCTGGCCAACTTTGGGTAAGGGCATAAATAATTTATTACCAAAATCTGGTGTGTACAACTTTTGTATGGCTGTTCGGCGATTGTTTCACACGTAGTAGTTTAATACATATATTTACGGCACTATACGTTAGCCTCCGCCCGCAGATTATGTTCGAAATGTCATTTTCAAGACGATACTAATTTATTAAATATCTCGATATTTTTTACAAAAACTAAATTGAATTCCAAAGATGGCTTTCAAATACATTTACCTTACTGCCATAGCAGACTTACCTTTGCGTTTTCATATTTCATAAATTTTTTTGGCAACTTATTTTATCTTTTAATCATTTTCTGACGAGTTTAATTATGATTGTTTAATTTTGTAAAACATAAATGTTAAAACTGGATACGAGACTTTTGAAATGCATTTTCAAGTTTTTTATTGGCACAAATTAAATAAAAGATGTTAGTTTTCCCATATCGGTATTAATAATTTCCACAGTTTAATGCGTCGTAAAATATTATTAAAGTATTGATTTCAATATTTCAATGTACTAGGTTACCGTTCCTTTGTAAAATCAAAATTAATCTGATATGTCTTTTCAGGTGAGTTCATTGTACCTTTATATCAGCAAGATGGTGAGTATACTTTGTTTTAGGTTTTAGTTTTGTTAGTCGAATGTTTTTACTAAAGAAAAACAAATTTTCAGTAAGGAAAGACGCATATTTCGATTACACCTCATTATTGAATACAATATGTCCGTTCTCCAAAATTTCATAATATTAAAGTTTTCTGTTTTAAATATTATAGAAAAATGTGAATTCTTCAACATAATATTGACGTATTTCAAATAATTCAGTCCTTTATATTAAATTTTTTTGTAAAATTTAAATCATTCAGTTGGCATTGGAAACAATGATATTACGTATGTTTGGCACATTTTCCTAATACTAAAATGCAATATTGAAAAATGAGAGCGCATTTCGGTTGAATTAGAGAAATCACTCTGATACCTCATTTTATTCACATCTGAAACAATATTGTAACGTTCATTAATGTAACAGCCAACAATAGAAATTAAGAAATAATGCTTTAACTACCAGTTAATGATCACTAACAACAAAGTCTAATAATTTATTTACATTGCGAAAAATTACTTATTATTCTGATTTATGTATTGCAGTGTGCATTTATATCGACACTAAAATTTTCGTTGTATGTATACAAATGCTGATTCGGAATATCCAAAATAATGACGAGAAAGTGCATATGATGAATATTATGTAGATTCCATCTCGTCAGGTGGTTTCACTTTCCTTATAAAGATCTTACGATACTCCCTATATTATGGCTTCAGAGTATTTGATTTTTATAGCAATACCAACATTCAAAGTACTTGGTTCATATTTTGGGAGAAGAAATAGTCGGATTGCTGTAAAGATGCCCCGTCGTGCCGGAGTAATACTCAACCTCAACATTTCTAATAGAGTCTATAACGTAAGTCAAAGTAAGGAAAGTCCTAGAACAAGGGGCGCGAGTTTGCTTAAAATCAAAACAAAACAAAAACAAACGCTGGCATTCCAGAACAATGTTAAAAACAGACAAAAACTTGTTTACTTTCCGTAGTGTTAACCAGGTAAATCAGCAGAAAGGATTCTGGACCGGTGTTTTCTCTAAAAGCTTCAATAGCTTGGCGTGATGCAAGACCAATTGTAAAGGTCATCAATCCTATTTATGCAAATTTGACTTTAAGGTAATTTTATCAATGAAATTCTATTTTTAGAAATCTTAATCTCAATAAAAAAGCAAAGAAACAACGTTACAAAGCTTTCGTCAAAATCATGAACAAATAATGAAGAAACCGTCGTTACTGCAAGGCCGTATAATTAAAAATTATTATCAAATCATTAAAGACAATAATCAAAACTATTGTTGCCTACTAATTTATATGAACCATAAGTAATGAGATAGGGCGAAAATCACATATGATATTAAATACAATACTGAAATAATACGCAAGTTCATTAACATTATAATATAATAATAAAAAAATAATATTCATTCAGTACAATTATTTTACAGTCAAAACAAATAAATTCGCTTCCGAAAGGAAGTGAAACGCAATCTACAAGTTCAAATTCTAATATCATTAACATTAAACCTTAATTTTATTTATTTCATTTATCATCATATTGGACACGTAGAAAACATAAAATCAACAAATGATAAAATGTCACACATGAAAAAAAAATAATACTCAATAGTGTGAGGATCACAAAAGGTAGGGTGAACACGCTCCGTCAATCGATCCGATAGCCTGAAAAGTACTACGGTACTATACAACAAAAGAAAGCGCGTTCATCTGCGTATTTAAATGAAGTTCTTCAATTTTTAATCAAATCACAAGAAAACACAGTAATAAACTTAAATTCGCACAGACTTTCTCTCCCAGCTCAAGACGACAGAATCCAATTCTCGTAAAATTGAACCCTTTTAATAGGATGGAAAATACCCATTGAGTTTTCAACCTTTTTTTCAAACATCAGCGCAGTGAACCACAACTCTTAGTAACGTCAGATCAACTAACCACTTCTTTTAATTTATACCCCTCACACAAGCCAGTAATTTATTTACATAAAGTTCTTTGTTATATATACAAAATATATTAAAAACTTTATTTACAAAAATTTATTGTCAACAACAGGCTGTCGGTACAATGCAATGATTAATGACAGTTCAGCGCGACATTTTCCAGGAATACAAAAACCAAAGTCCAATATCTATAATTAGTTACAAGCGTGAACTAACATGTAATAAAAATCATTATGAATTTTATTAAAAACTTATACGAATACAAACATAAACACTTTTTCAATTCGATAAATACGACAACGTTACTATAAATCGACGACCACAAACCCAAAATTACCACGATGTGACTGAATACTAGCTTTAAGTCCACAAAAAGTGAAAGGTTATCTCTTTTACGAGATATTCAATATACCACCTGGTACTTCATTGATATACGCGCACTGCCTACATCTACAACAGCCTTTGCTGACTAAAAGAATTAAAAACATACTCTTTACTCCGCTAAAATCGCATCATCTTTTAACCGCCACTCTAAGAGATCTTCCCTACAGAAACAACAAACTAGGCACTTCTTACGAGAAAATACATAAAATCGAGATCACAAACATTTCCTCTATAACACTGCCAATGTAGATCCATTAAACCCTCCATGATCCTATTTAACAATTTCAATCATAACCGAACTGGTCAATAAAAAAGTACACCGAATACTTAACCGCGTTACAATCTCCTCGCTATCAGACAGGATAAGCTTGCATGATAACAACTTCAGCCCAAAACAAACCTATGCCGTACACACGTAATCTAAAACAGTGCAAAAATTGAAAACACGAAAACAAATCCATTTCCTTTCAACGAAACCTCGATAGCAACATTTTACAATAGTATACACGGAAAGCTAACATTTAATTGAAATTTTAGGTACGATATCCAAATACATTAATATTCAAAACTTCAAATCTTGTAGTTTACCCCACACGTCGCGGTAGTAAAGAAAATCGCAGTGTTCCTTCCCAGGCGACCGAATCTAAACTTTAATTCTTCAGCAGTTTCTCGAAACTGACCTTTTAAATAGCGTACCATAAGTTCTACGAACAAGAGCTCCCAATGGCCACTCATCAACACTAAATAGTTGCAGTCATCGCGGAGTTATTTTTTGTTGTTCTTGCTTTGTGCGGCATTAAGTTAATCCTTACTAGAATCGCATAGGCTTGTTAAAATAGGCGGGTTTCGAACTAAACTCAACAATGAAGGTTGCTGGACTTAGTAAGATGTAAAATAGAAGAAATACTGCCTCAAAATTGAAACTTGCTGTAAAACAAAGTCAAAAAAGGTCACCTGGGTCATAAGGCGCCACTACGATAAAATATCTTAAATTAAATGTTAAAATCTTGAATTATCCCATAAACTATCCACTCGGTAGATGATATCTAAACTTTAAGCATAATTCATGCAATTTACTATAAATTCATAAATTGCTATTATATTTGTGCAAGTGCAATGCAAATATATTACGTAAACAACAATCAACTAAATTAGGAAATGGCTAAAGTTTAAAACTAGTTACCTTACTTAAAGTTTGCATAAAGTATGCGCCAACATGCTTGTTGACTTGCGAATGGTTCAACCAAACAAGGAAACACTAATTAATATAGAAAGTACCAACTCTATAATTTTCTGAAATTTACTATAGTTACACAGTAGTGTACCAGCTTATTGAAATGTTTAATCATCAAATTCTTCATATAAAATATAGCCTTCATATAATTTGCATAAAATATTGAATCTGTTCATTTGTACGTAATAACTCTGATTAAATTTTAAATATTGAATAGATCCATCAATTTATAGTATTCACAAAGCGATTTAAATAAACCAAACAAAGATAACGGTACACTCGTTATGCGTTAACATCCTTTCTAGCATACGATGATGGATTCTTCTTTTGTTTGATCCCTAGAGTACGAGGTTCACTGTACTAATTTTCTTTATTCCGTACCACTATGCTTGCCGACTAAACTAACTAAAGAGGGCCATAAGGTAGGGAAGCCTTCAGTAATTCTTTTTTTAACTGTGGCACCACACATAGTCCAAAAGAAAACGTGGAAATTTTCACACAATCCTCCAATTCACAAATCAAGTTACACAAGCAAGTTATAACAGCAAGAAAATAATGTTACTCAATTTCTCGGGTTTTAGTCTCAATTCCATCAGCTGACACCTTTTTATTATAAAACGTTGCAAAATTTACCAAAATCTTGAGTGCACACATTCTTTTACATAACTTTATATGTGAATACGACAAACACATAATAATCTGGCACTTTAACTTCCACCAAAGAATAGCAAGTGATACTTTTCTATTACTCTTAAAAATCGCGGTAATGTCTATAGTCTCGATAAATCCACATACGTGACAACAATTTCGATCATCTAGGTCTGTAAATTTACATAAATCGAGGAATGTTTCTAACACCAATTCGTAAAACAGACCAGAACGACGATGCCCTCGACGGTTAAATTAAGTTTAAGAAGCACTAGGGTAAATTGGAAATCTCCGAATTTACTAAACGAACTTGTAACTATAATCCATAAACGCACAAAAGAGAACTGCTAACATAGCACAGATACACCGATACTGTACAATCCTAACAAAATTGACGGAATGCGTCTTCATTTTACCATTACGACGACAACACGCCGACGACTCGACAACACAATAATGTATAAATTTTAATTGTTTTAACCTCCAACTCTCAAGATCTATACCTCAACTTCATCTGCTCCCTCTAAAAGTTCTTAGATTCGATAAATTACAACTCATCATTTCACATGGAAATTCAACGATAAAAAAAGAAACAAGAAACTCAATTCAGAGAATGCACAAAACATAACACTACCAACTACTGTAAATTGAGTCGAATAAGTTCTCAACAATATTTACAAAAGCTACACAAACAGGCTCAGTCACTATTCCATATGATAGACTTTATGCAAACAACTCAATTGATATAAACTTAGAATTCCAAACGATAAATATATCAGAACGTCACAGGATGTGAAAATGGGTATTATTAAATTTAGCAAACTAAACGGTCTACGTGTTTATACATTCGTACTAAACAATTTAAATCTCTATACGATTTCTTCATCTAAAGAAATTTTTTTCCACTAACAATTGTAAAATAATAAAACTCATCAATGTACTGAATTAATTCTTATGTTGCAAACAAGTAAAAAAAAATATATATTACTCAATTCCTTTCACGAATTTTATACAGTGTAACAAAGAGTAGAGCAGTTGCTAGAATTTTTAGTATGTCGTAAATAGTTTCTTGGTGACTTGTTATCCAGGAATCACAAGCGGACTTCCATGTTTTTTTAGAAATCCATGGACCGACTTCTCGAACACACTAGTGGCAGTACCGTTTACAACCATGGACAGCTTAAAGTGGACTGTGAGAAAGGAAAGTCGCTGTTTCCGGTAGCCGATAGAGCCATTGCAAGCGTAACCAACGTTCTTGCGAAGTAATATTTCCGATTTGCTTAAATCCGCTTCGGGCAACAATTCTATCCCGTGTTTGCACAGTTGTGACTCCTGTTTCATCCATGCTAAAGATGTCTTCTGGTCCAAATTACACACGCGTCAATACTTGTTTGTGTGTTATATTTTGCTACATTTTCTTTATTGAAACTGGACGCTCTTGCGAACCTAGGTGGCTGAAATGCATTTTGTATCTTTTCACAAATCCAGTAAACCAGTCTTCGCTTGTTAGCTCTTTCTCGAAACAGGACGCTGGAATGCCCAGGTTTAGGGCCACGACTTAATCAGAAGCAAACACTCTGGCTACTTTTAGACTCAGCCCGTCATAGGTATCTACTGCTTGTAGTAAATACTTTACTTACAGTTCACCTTGACGCTCGGAAAAAATGTGCCAATTAACTCCAATCGTATTTTTGTAGATTTTTATTTCTTCTTGTACAACACTAGCATTTAAACAAAATTTAAACCCGTCTCATAAACTAGAAAATTAATGTTTAGCGAGTATCTACCATTGTGACATTAAAAGTTAATGCAAGATAAAATTTACTTACCAGGTGTGTAAACAAATTTGACGTCCATTACCTACGTTCTTAAACGTTCTACAGTGTCTTTTATTGCGTACATTAAAATCATTTATTATACCAGTGTTGTCAGATCCACAGTCGGAAATAGTAAGTAGCCAACTTGTCCCTACGCCAAGTAGCCACGGTCTCCTCTATTTACATTATAATTTGATTAAATTTTCCTGAATTTGTTTTTTGATTGTAACAATTTGCACTGTTAGGCTTTGTCCGCTAGAATATGTTCTGATTTGTTATCTTTCAAAGCGGTTTAATAGTATATAATCTATTGAATATCTAGTTAAGCTTCACTAAAATAAAATTAGATTGGATAGCTTTTCATCTTTCATACATTTATTTGACAACTATTTTTTTTTTATTTTCTGAGGATGATGACTGTAATTGTTATTAAAACCTTAACTTCATATTTAAATGGGAATATATGAGAGTGTGATTTTTGACTACTATCACGTAGGTCATGGGACGTATATTATACAATATTATGTTATCTCGCTAGCGGTTTAAATATAAGTGATTAAAGAAAATAAAACAAAACTACTTTTTAACTGATGGTTTTATTTACCAACGCATGCTTTATTGCAATGTTAAGGTGGCTATTTACTCCATTAAGTATCTAGCTAAGCTTCATTAAAACAAAATTAGATTTGGTAGTTGGGTTTTAAATAAGTTTGACTGGCAACAGGCTTGTCTATGAGTTTTCATGTTTCGTACAAGTATTTGACAACTATTCAACTGGCGTAGCACACTTAAATACTACTTTTGTTTATTTAACCCGCTCCAAAGAATAAGATTTGAGTTCTTTTAAACTTTTTTATAATACCAACATCATTGAATAAAATTTAATGATTGAGATGATTCTCTTTTTTTACGTTTTATTAAAACTTAATGGTTCAATAATTATAAAGATATTAATTACTAGTTAATTTTTACTTTGCTTGCTAATATAAAGAAACGATTTCTGTTATCATTGCCCACAATTGTGGTCATTTTGATTTATTTATTTATCTGGATTCCTATTGCGTTGACCTCTTTCTGCATTTATATATTCAATAATTGTGTAAGCTTGTGGTATTAGTAATCTTTAGCAATAAAAGTAACTCCAACGTTATATTCATTTAATTAAATTCCAAATTTGAACGAAAATGCATCAATGCGTTGTTTACAAACATATATAAAAATCAAACCTATAAGATAACCTTCTTAAAACTAACAAATAACAAATAAAGTCCTTATCAGAATTAAACAATTGTTTTCGTTTAATTGTGACTGTCAAAAATAGAGTTTCGAGAAATCAAACACACAAAAAAGTTTTATTTATTAACACAAACAAAAAGGTTCTTACTTATTTTCGTTGCAAAATTTATGATGTAATGCTGGCGTTTCTTTGACCGATGATAAGGGGCCTCAGATAGGTTAGAGCCTGCTCTTCCGATGATGTCACCTATCGGCACTCTGGCACCGTTTCTCGATTGTTGTCCTTATCTTTCCTTATACTTTTGTGTAGCTAAATACGCTTCTAATTTTCTTTCATCAGTTAATGATTTTAGTAAGTAATGTTCGATATATTTACACTATACAGTTTTTACATAATGGTTCAGATTTAATCACGAACGGCGTCAACAAACTGCAAGCGAACTACGGGAAGCCATACTTTCTTTACTAATGTTTTTTAGTTATTACACTTGATATACCGATCCATCAATTGGGTTGATTGTCTTATTGTACATTTATCACTCGCTATTAAACCATCAACTTAGGACACTTTCAACAAGCACTTAAAACGCTCTTGTAAACTATTACGCAATCTTTCTATTACACCCAAATTACAAATTTTTGCACTTTTTATTATTGTAATAAGGAAGGTAATTTTCTACTTCTTCCTTATCACCGTTAATCAATTCTTGTTTGTAATTTTCACTCTTTATCGGATTGCGTGGCTATACAATGTCACTTATTGCAGCGGACCGATAACTAGCAAACCCGGATCGCATATTTTATGCGACCCCTCTTGTTCGCTTTCTTAATGCGACCGTTTTGGTTCGCTCACTATGTGCAACTGTTTTAAAAACTGCACATCATTATTGTGACGGCGTCATTCCCTCCCAACACATTAATGCACTTGCAAATGCCGCGTATTTAAATATTTTCAAATTGAATATATAGATAACTTATTGAAACAAACTCAAGCTTGTCATCTTAATATTAATTACATTCAAATACAAATAAACAATAACCATTTCTTTATTCAGAAAAATAATATATAAATATCTAATCTCGTATAATTTAGCGCGAAATTTTTATTTTTCTAAAGGTTCCGCCACATTTTGTACGGAGGTCATGGGACGTCTATAGCACGAAATTATGTTATGTGGGTTTAAACACAAGTGCTTAACCCTCTGTCTGGCGCAATATCTTTTGTGACATGTTCGGGCGCAATGGATCTGTGAGATCGATTTTCTTCCTGACCACCTCGTTCCACATTTAAGCAAATCCTTCAGCAGTTAATCAATTTTTATTAAAATAAACAAGTTATACTTCAAAGCATTAATATATTTTTTCACGTCAATAAAATATAATGATACAAATATAAAAAGAATGAAAAAAATAGTAAGGAAATGCAAAATGTAAGCATAGTAATATTATTAAATTTACCTCTAAGTTGTTTATACATTGTTGCAAGGTTCACAGACAAAAAAAGCATGTGACAAACAAATTGTTTTGTTGCATTTTTGACACTTATATTTTGACATTCTTCTAGTACGAGTCTCCACTAAGCATGGTTGGCATCTTAGTCTTTTCCATGGTCCTGGGGATGATTCTTCAGTTGTTTCTTCATCAACCGGACGAAATCTTTTTAGTTTCAGCTGGTATATAGTTCTTTTTTCTTGGTAGAAACAAATAAAGGCGGTAACTCCTTCTTATTTTTTTTTACTGTGCCGACATAGGACAATTTCTTTTTTTTTAGATCTTCGACTAGCTGAAAGTCCGTAAACCAGTTATCTGCAGTAATGTTGCGGCCAGATCCAAATAAAGGTCTAGCCAATCTCTTGACTACATCGGAAGGCTTGTTGCTTTGCAAATAACGTCCTTGTGGCTGCTTTCCAGGATAAATTTCCAAGTTGTAGGAGTAATACATTTTTGTATCGACAAGTGCATATATTTTAATACCGTATTTGTTCGGTTTAGAAGGTATGTACTGCTGAAAAACACATCTGCCACGGAAACCTGGCAGCATTTTGTCGATTGTTACATTTTCACCGAGCGAGTAGCTATTTCGGCAGTTCTGTACGAATTTAGTGAAAATATCACGTAAGGGAGCAAGCCTATCTTCTGCGTGTCTTGCTGATCTGGTATCACAGTCATCGAAACGTAAACATCGAATTAGTCTTGAACGTTTTGATAGACATCACGAGGCTAAATTTTTCAATTCCATCCCTGTCCTTGCCCCAGAGCTCTTCAAGACTCTGTTTGTTCCCTTTGTGCGCACCTGCCAAGAACAAAAATCCAATGAATCCTTTTAGCTCTATTATATCGGTGGTTTTGATGTCCCTCTCTCGTGAATAATTTGCTTTGATACATTGAATATATTGGTTAGTGTATTTTACAATGTCTGACAAAATGTCGTCGGAAATCAAACAACTCCAACAATCTACTGCAGTTTTTGCTGACTTAGCGTCTCCTATTACACCAGGCATGCAAGTAAGTATGTTGTGGGTTGCCCTTCGTACGGTTCTCAATGAAGGAGTTCTTTTCCACTTGGTGACTTTATCTTTTCCTAGAAAAAAGTCTGATTGTGGAGCTAGATCTTCGTCATCAGCAGATTCGTCACCATCCTGCTCTGATTCCGAGTCACCATCCCGTTCCTCAACTTCGTCTTAACTATCAATGTCACTTTCATCTTCAAAATTCTCAGCCAAGAATGAATTATCCTCACTATCCTGTTCTAATAAGCTCATCAAATCTTGTACATCTCTCTCATTGGAAGTATTATACAATCTCTCACTCATTTTTGAAAAAAAAATCTGAAACAACAATAAAAGAAACAATAATAAATTATTTTCAACTTTGAATTGTTGAAAGTAGTCAGCTTTTGCAATGTCAAGCCATTGTTTTACTGTATTTAGCTATAATACAAATAAAATAATACATATCTCCTAGAAAATCTAAATGTTAATTAAACAATACTTTGCAAAAAGTTGCACAACAGAGCGCAATGGATCTCACAGATACTTTTGTCAATAACGTGAACAAAGCAATGCCAAACGACAACTGGTTAATATGTACTCAAGACTCATTTGGTAACAAACAGCTACTGAGAACCGCAACCGGCGCCGCCCACAAAGCAGCGAGAGAGGGAATGAAACGTCATCGCTGGATCTGGCAGATCCAATGCGCCCGACGGAAGGTTAAAGTAAATAAAATAAAACTGCTTTTTGTCATTGATGGTTTTATTTACCAACGTGTGTTTTATTGCAATGTTAACATAGATATTTAATCTATTAAACCTCTAGTTAAGCTTCACTAAAAACAAAATTAGATTTGGTAGTTGGTTTTCAAATAAGTTTAACTAACTGCAGGCTTGTTTATGAGATTTCATGTTTCACACATCTGTTTGACAACTTTCTTTTAATTTACTGAGGACGATAACTGCAACTGTTATCAAAAGCTTAACTTCATATTTAAATTGGAATATAAAAGATACCATTTCATGTAATAACGCACGTCCATGTCAATTCGATTAAACTCGGCATTCTTTTAAGGTGTGATTTTCTGAGGTCATTGGACGTCTATAGTACGAAATTATGTTATCTGGGCAACGGCTTAAACACAAGTGATTAAATTAAATAAAACAAAACTGCGCTTTTATCATTGATGGTTTTATTTACCAATTTATTAATTTATTAAATATCTAGTTAAGCTTCACTAAAATAAAATTATGTTCGGTAACTGGCTTTCAACAAGTTTAACTAACTGCAGGCTTGTCTATAAGTTTTCATACATACATACATTTATTTGAAAAGTATTTTTTCTAAGTTTATTGAGGACGATAGGTGTAATTGTTATCAAAAGCTTAACTTTATATTTAAATGGGAACATATGAGATACTATTTCATGTAATGACACACGCCCACGTCCATTCGCTTAAACTCGGCATTCTTAGAGCGGGTCGAGTATGTTACGCCTAATGCCCACAACGCCGACACGATTTTTGGATGGTCCATATTGCCGACTAGGGACACTACGCCGATTAGTGTACAAAGGATACTAAGCCGAACGTGACTACAAGGTCGACTATTAGAAAAAAATTTGATAGGGACACTACGTCGGCAGTAGCCACATCGTCGACAAGTGAGTATGGGACACAACGCCGATCATGCCCACATCTCCGACACACTGCGCCGACAGCGCGCATATCGTCTAGTACAAGGGATCTAAGCTAACCTAACCTAACATAACCTAACCAGCGCCTCAGAGAAAGTTTTCATGTCTCATACATTTATTTGACAAGTATTTTTTCTAAGTTTACTGAGGACGATAGGTGTAATTGTTACCAAAAGCTTAACTTTATATTTAAATGGAAACATATGAGACACTATTTCATGTAGCGACGCACGCCCACGTCCATTCGCTTAAACGCGGCATTCTTAGAGCGGGTCGAGGACACAACGCCGACACGATTTTAGGATGGTCCATATCGCCGACTAGAGACACTACGCCGACGGACAGTGCCCACGTCGCCGATTAGTGTACAAATGACACTAAGCCGAACGTGACTACAAGGTGGATTATTAGAAAAAAATTGATAGGAACACTACATCGGCAGTAGCCACATCGCCGACAAGTGAGTATGGGACACAACGCCAATCATGCCCACATCTCCGACGAACACTGCGTCGACAGCGCGCACATCGTCGAGAAGTGTACAAGGGGTCTAAGCTAACCTAACCTAACCTAATATAACCTAACCAGCGCCTCAGAGAAAAATTCGGCGAAGTGTCCCTTGTACACTTGTCGACGAAGTGGGCATTTTCGACGTAGTGTCTGTCGGCGATGTGGGCATGGTCGGCGTTGTGTCCCTTATACACTTGACGGCGATGTGGGTACTGTCGGCGTAGTGTCCCTATTAATTCTTTTTCAAATAGTTGACGTTGTGATCACGTTAGGCTTAGTGTCTCTTGTGCACTTATCGGCGTAGTGTCCGTCGACATAGTGTCCCCTGGTCGGCGATATGGACCTTCAAAAAGTCGTGTTGGCGGTGTGGGCTACAGCGTAGTGTCCCGGCCCCCTTAGAGGATATGATTTTCTGATATTTTCACGGAGATCATGGGACGTCTATGGTACACAATTATATTATCTGCGTAACGGTTTAAACACAAATGATTAAACAAAATAAAGTAAAACTACTTTTTTATCATTGATGTTAACATAAATCCTTTAATTTATCCATTTAAATTGCAAATCCTTGCAAAAACGTAAGCATTTATTACTTTTTTATTATGTAGTTATTACACGCCTATTTGCCTTCAAAATGAAACTCTAGGAGCACCTTTATCTAATAGGGAATTTTAATACTTAATTCCGTGTAAAACTTACTAACTTAAATACGACCCCCTAAAAAGCTAAAACAGTAAAAAAACATAAAGTCAATACTAAAATAAAACAAACCTTAAATAACACCATTAAAGTTAATGGAAGAAATTTCGCGTAAGATTAAGCAGAATTTTTTATTAGTGGTACAAAACTCAAATTACATCACTAGTTCACATTTTAAACCACGTTTTTTTCTGAATGTATGATTTGCCAATCTCCGTTTGTATATTGTCAGCGCGTATTCATGATTAAGAAACGTCTATGCTAAATTGGCGAATCTCCAAAGAACGACAAATTTGAAAGGGCATTGTATAATACAACTCAAAGGTCATCAACTCCAAATAAAAAACAATTTTGGAATGGGAATAAGAAAATTGGTATGGTCGTACTAAAATTACTTTTTTTATCGATGTGAGGTTATGAACACGTTTAGTTAATCAAAATCTTAAGATCAAAGTAAAAATTTATTGGATTTTGGTGAAAGGCGGGAATTCGATAACGACACCTTAAAGCTTGAAAAGTAACAAAAGGGACTATAATGCAGCTGTGCTTTACGTAGAATCGTTAACAACTTAAAGTTCGTTATAATATAATCAACGTCATTTGAGGAAGGCGATTAAACTACCGGTGGTATTAAGGTGGTAATAATGAGTTTCAGCCATGTTTCGTACGCGATGCCGTCGTACCGTCGTTAGCATTACAGAAATGTTTCTGACGCATTTCATCCCGATACCTACATAATTATTTTGTTTGACAATAGCTTTCAATTACGTTAATTAGATTAGTCTTATATGCACCTTGTGCTTGCTCAATCTTCAGTGTTGGAGGAAAAGTTTTTTGTCAATGTACTCAGTATGATAAAAGTTTCGTGTTCAGGTCTATTGTTCAGGAGATGTAATTGCAAACGAGACGTGACTTAGAATTGATGTTTGTCATTTCCAAAGTGTACCGACATTCCAACTGCAAATAGACAAAAATGAATATAAATTATCGGAGAATAGAAAATCGAACAGCACCTTAACGATCAAAAACGTTACAGGGTGCCCTGAATTCTGGTTACTGTGATACGGGGCAATCGGTTGAGTTTGGTGGGTTGTTGCGAGGGCGCGCTGCCGGGGGTGCCGCCCTAACGCCAGCTGTGCGCATAGATCGATCTCAACACGAAACTGGGTGCAGGACCAGGCCATATCCTTGTTCATTCATCCTTGCGCTGAGAAAACCCTGATTTATGTTTCAAGAAGGATAAGCTTTTTTAGAAGACGCTTATCGCCTACTTTATCGTACAAAATTAATATTAATTATAATAAATTGCTTGTAAAAACATAATCTGTTCACAGCAACATCAACAGTATGATTACGTTACGAGAAAATTTTAATTTATTCATGTTTTTATTGCGTTTTTATAACCTTTTTTATGTAAATAACTAATTTTCAATTTATGGATATCGCCCTTTTTTCCTTTCGGAAATTGAAGGCATTCGTAAAAAAGTTTACATTTTTCAATCACAGACTATGAATAAAAGCAAATTTGGAAATCAAACACAGAATTAAACATAAACAGAATATGTTTGGGAGTAAGGATGTTCGGGTTAAGATTCAGTTTGCAATAAAGATATATAGAAGCTTGACGCGTATTAAAGTTGTCAACAAGACGGATGTTAAACCGGGTCTAGAACCAAACGATATTCTCATCCGGATCCGATTCGGTTTTATTAATATATACACTTAGAAAATTGTCAATCCACGTTTAATTTTTTATCATTTTTGCGCAACATATTTGCAGACATCGTCTGTATTAAAAGGTTTTACTGTAACAAGCAAGTTGTGAAAAAGGATAACCTAAATACCCTAATGAAATACAATCCTTTTTAATGCGGGTTTTAAAATAGTATAAAAATTGTTATCACATGGTTTAGGTCTGCGATGTTATAAGGTGATATAAACCGCAATTATGAATGTTACATTATATTAATTATATAATATCCTTAATCGTGCTTATAGCCTCGTGAAATAGAAATACTATCTCGGAATGAAAGACAATAAGCCGAAAATTTACATAGACCTTTCTTTGACATTCTTAGGACAGGGTTAATCACGTGTCCGCGCCTTAACCTCCTTATGTCAAAAGAGAAAAAAATCCATTATTTATTATACTGCACTAGTGTTGATTCTACAAACTTCCGTGGTGTCTTTGTTGAGCTAAAAACACCATTCTATAATATATGGTATAATATGCAAAAAACATATTATGTAAATTGGTAATTTATTTTTTGTAAAATTATCTGGTAAACAATTCTTTTCATCTCTAAAAACGATGAGAAAAATAGGGTTTTCTCTTCTAGTGAGAAAAGTAAAAAACCAATGTTGCCACGTTAATCATTACATTTAAAATTGGAAAATTGGTTTTTTTCTAAAACATGTATTTACGTTATGATTCTTAAAGTAATACAATTCCAAACACATAAGGATTTTATTAAATACTACTATCATCTTCTACCCCCTTGACATTTTGAAATAAAGGCCATGCCGTACGAATGCGAATCATCAGCAACGGTCACGTGGCGGAAACATTCAAAATCCAAATTTAATTGTAGAATTGTCATTTTTTATAAATTAGTGTTATGTGTATTACATTTTTTATTAAGATGAGAGTGAAGACGAACCTTTCCTTGACATTTTGAAATAAAGGCCATGCCGTACGAATGGGAATCATCAGCAACGGTCACGTGGCGGAAACATTCAAAATCGAAATTTAATTGTACAGTTGTCATTTTTTATAAATTATTGTTATGTGTAATAAATTTTTTATTAAGATGAGAGTAAAGACGAACCTTTAGTGTTATTTTCGAGTATAATATCACAAGAGGCTTCACCTGGGCGATAATTTTTCTATTTATCTTTGAACACTTCTTTTTTGATAATTCAACGAAAAGATTGAGTTGAAAAAAGCTCGAGTGTTTTTTTCTCAACTCAATCTTTGAGAAAAGAGAAAGAGAAAAATTATCGACTGGAAGTAAAATCTCGTGTGGTAATCACTAAGATAATTCCAAAAGAAATTAAACTCTGAAAGAAAATAAAATAAATACTGTTGAATATTTATTTATTTATTTATATCTCGTTATTTGCCATAGTCTTGAAAATATGTCACGGCATTCAGTAGTTTAACAACAACTGTCAGACGTTCTCACATTTCAATTTCAGAGGTAACTAGTATATGCCACACAGCAATCAAAAGCTAAACAAAAAAATTATCCAAAAAAATTATCCCTGTAAGTCTCTCTTCCTTCCTCGCGTAGAATTATCTACTTAACTTAATATTTTTAATCTACAAAACCACAAAAAAAAATGTACGAAAGGTAACCTAAAAAATTAACGACCTAGTTGCCAAGTTTACATTACTTACTTTGTTACAACTCTTTGCGTTGCTATCGGTGTTGATTATATGTTATGCTTCCTTCTGGTTTTGTAACCCAACGCGGTTTTTATTTTCCCTCGGCTTTGCTCAGTCGTGTTTATAATTTATTATAAACGGCGTGTGGTTCGTATTAATTACTTGATAGGCTTAACACTGTCACCTTAAATAAATCTCTTAAAGCGTTTTAAAACGTATATTAACTAATTTTACAATAAATAAATAATTGATTAACAAATGTATTTATTCTTTCCGGCTCCTTACTCGCTCTCCTGGGGGGGGGTTGCTTTCTAGGTACGTAATCGTTTCTGGAAATATAAATATATGTATTATCTTAACTTACTCCTTACCTAGTATGTAATATTTATATTACGGTCCTGTATTTACAGAAGCTGGTACGGTTGCTTCAATATAGTTTTGTTCAGCGGCGCCAGTGCAACGAACTCGAATCGTTTCGGGGAAGGAGAAAATCAATATCGTTCTCGGCTTATGCGCATGGCATAATTATTATTCTTCAGTAACTCTGGAGCGCTGAAGCTGGTATGTCGCGCTCCCAGGAAACAATACACGCGCGAGATCCGCGTATGCAAAGGCAAGATCTCTGGACTGTCTTTATTTAATTATAACCGGTTTGATTTTGTTATTTATTTATCTAATTGGATTAACTACGGACTTCTATACTAAATCTAATTATATACAATTTATTAGCAGAAATACTGGATATTAAAGAAATGAATTTAGTAAGGTAAATCGTAATATACACCAGGTCGTACTTATATTATTTAATACCGGTAAATATGGGATAATTTACGTACTATCTAATGTTTTACTCTCCGACGGATTTTCGTAACTTATTTACAAATGCTTTTACACTAGGTGTTTCGCGCTGGTTTATTCTGAATACAAATTTATGCAACAGGTTTCGTGTCTACTCTCCTGCGATTAAAGACACTGTGTGTGGTTATTGTGTTTGTCTGTATGTATTGTATGTAGGTGTATTAAGCGGGGTCTTAGTGATAATCAGGAGACGTAGGCAATAGCCCGTCTAA
The DNA here is from genome assembly GCA_036346205.1 of Vesta saturnalis. Lineage (NCBI taxonomy): Eukaryota > Metazoa > Arthropoda > Insecta > Coleoptera > Lampyridae > Vesta > Vesta saturnalis. The sequence continues at coordinate 590,611 of JARFJB010002483.1, read as the reverse complement.
CCCGGTAAACTAAGAACAACAGGTCGTAGGTCTTTACAGCCCTATAACTAACCTTCACCCTCAAGTGTTTGCGAGCGACGTGGGGGTTACCCCTTCGTGGTACTCTTGGTGTTAGTGTACTGTGTGTTTGCGAGTGACGTCGGGATCTACCCTGCGTGATACTCTTGGCGTTATTGTAAGGTTATAACTTCTGGAGACTCAGCCCGGCGTTATTTACGTGTGATAATGTGTTACTAGGTCTGGTTAGATTGTATAATTAAACAACTTACGTGTCTTTTGATTGCAGTACAAACGTTAGGTTGTCCGGCGCGAAGTGGTGCGCGTTATCACACGGTCGCGATGGACTCCTCGACGGCAATCAACAGGTCGGTGCTAACACGAAGCAATCGGTACGGCGGCTACTGGATATTTTGAATGGCGCGACGGTCTATGATCCCCGGAGAGATCTGCAGGTCGATGCTTACTCGAAGCAATCGGTGCGGCGGCTAGGTTATCGGCTTGACTTGAATCTACTTCGATTCCCTATCTTTAATTCTCGCGCGTCGCGGGTTTATAAAGGTGCATCTATGGGCGGCTTTGCGGCTACCGTGCGGGGGATGCCGTTATTTGATTGGTTGAAATCGTTCTGACGTGCAAAAACTTACTGGTTTTTAGAAATACACGTCAGCGGTGATTAATGAATTATTTGTTGTGCAATATCGCGTAAACTTTTGAAAGTTTAGATATAGGATGGTCCGCAAATAATTTATTCTAAAAAGCATACGTAAAGGACGCTGGTTCTTTACAACTTCACAAATGTAAAATTGTATAGCGAACTTCATTAGTGTATTAAGTTATAATTTTAATTGTAGGGTTAAGTGGTGTAAAAACGAGACAAGTTACAATCTATTTAGGTATTTTTTTCAGTACGAAACTGAAAGTGTACTAAGCTATTTGACGTTAAATTTTGCAAAATCAATAGAAAATATGTAATGACTAGCCGTGTGCGAAGTACCTACCTCTCTCGTTTTTGAATAAATAAAAATATTACCTTGAGGTTTCATATAAGTGACGTCTACTTCGTCTTCTCTAACGTTATCAATTCGGTCAACGAAATATACAACGTTAGTTTTTGATGCATATCTAATAAGTATATGGTGACCATTCCACAGTCCCTCTTGATAATCCATTTCACCGTTATCTGACCCGATTGATTTGTCATCTTCATCTATCAGGTCTTCTAACGTAACGCCTTCATGGTCGCTATCATCCTCAGACACTACCGTTGTTTTTTCCTCTTCACTTCTGCTGCCAATTTTACGGTAGTGCTAGGCTCTCTTTTTTTATTCGACTCCTTTCTCTTAATTTCCTCTAAAAATTCTGCAGATATTAATACTTTTGAAGACACTTGCAGGGATCGTTCTGTGAATTTTTGATAGCAGTAAAGTCTCAAAGGTTAAGCTCTGCTCCTCCCTTTTTGATAAAGTATTGGAGTTCAAATTTGTTTTTCTACGTTTGCTGTAATTGCACTCGTTTCAAAAGGATTTAATACATCTTCTGGCACAATGTTTCCTTTGTATCTTTGTAGTTTTTGGGGTCCAAACGATGTATAGGGTATAAGTTTCTATTGGGGAAGATACATCCCTGTTTTTCTAATGAAGATTTTATTACCTGTGCAGATAAACCGTCGTGCCAAATCTTGCATTTTAAATCATAAAATTCATTTTATGAAACTTAGAAAATAAAAATTACGAATCTTTTAACCTCTGTCATTCTATGAGAACTTCTGAAACCAGTCTTGAAAAAGACACTGTCATTCACTCTTACTCAGAGCATGCATGTAGTGTATTCAGCAGATCATTAGAACCTGTAAGAAATTATTTTGATTACTGAAACTAAGAAAATTATGAATCTTTTCAGCTGCTTATTGAAAGGAAATTAATGGCGGAAGTAAAACTCCAGCTACTGAAATTCGCGCCACAACTGTGGTATTTTTTCCTGGCCCTTTAATTATCCTAGGGATCTTATGACCCTTTTCTGCTACGCCCTTAATTCTACTGAGGTCGGTTGCAAAACTAATTTCATCTAAGTCCTAAATATCTGCGGGCTTGTTCATTAAATTAAGATCGTGTCTTTTAGAGGGTGTCATAGTAAACATTTCCATGTCATCCATTTTTAAATTGTGTGCAGATATCATTCTCCTGTACATATAATTTTTTTTTATGATTGTGGACCTGGACAGGCTAAAATTAGCCTATTGTGCTAAAGCACTCAGAAACACTTAGGAGGATGGATAGAGGGATAATGAATTGCCAATAGATGCCTATGAACAGCTACCTTAAACTTTCTCATATCATAAGTGAGAGGAAAGCAGGAACTAGGGAGATCATTCCAGAGTTTAGAAGCCGTGTAGAAAAATGTGGATTGCGCCCGTTTGGTACGACAAGTGGAGATTTGTACTGCATACTGATGATGTGAATGAGCGAACCGAGTGTTTCTCGCAAAGATAGCCCGAGATGATATCAAATAATATAATTCAGCAGCACAATAGCCGTTGTAATAACGATAATACAAAGATAGAACTGAAACCATCCTTCTATGCTCAAGGGACTGTATGTGAGAAGTTAAGGACGGGTCATTTATAAGCCTAATCGCTCTCTTTTGAATACGATCAACGATATCGAGAGCGTATTGGGCAGCACTAACCCAGAGGTGAGAATTATATTCCAGATGAGGCCGAATTTGGGCCTTATACAGCAGAAGGAGTTGTCGAGAGGTAAAGTACTGCTTAGATCTGTACAAAAAGCCTATTTTACGAGCAGCTGTTTTGGTAGCTGAATTGTATTCAATATTTCATTTTTAGTATCTAAGGTTTAAAGCAGCTTTTCTCCCTTGTTGCGTTACAACACCCCTTCGACGACGACAAAGAACAAATTTATCCATTTAAAATTTTTTTTGTGGTTCCTCATACAGAAAGTTTATTTTCTCCCACTAATGCTTACGCTTTTACAATATCAGATCCATTCGTTTCTTCTTCAGGCAAACGTTAGGCATTATGAAGCTGTTGTCTCGTTTTACACCTGGGGTTGTTTCGTTTTTACACATTTGTCTGTATCGTTCACATCGAATTACAGACGAACTCTACGACGTCCGGTTATGTCCAGAAACGTAATGGGGTGCTCCAAATCTTTCTGCTTCTAACGTGACATTACCCGAACCGCCCCGAATCCCGCTTGTGTGCTACATTGAAAGATTTACAGCCACATTTAAAAGTTTTTTAACTAAAAATGGCGTAAGTTATCAAAAAAAAAAAAAATACAGCAATAATGCGTATTAGTCTATGTCCTAATGGGGTTGGAATATATCGATAACAGATTCCAATTTGTTGATTTTGGTGACTTCATGAAATGCCTTTCAGTATTTTTAAGTTGAACGTCTCCTTTTTACCCACTATTCATATGCTATCTCGGTTTTATTCCAGTTGACTCTAGTTTTAGAAAAAAAAAATTTGTGTAAAACACGAGAAGTGTTTTTTCAACTCTCGTTCGTGTGTCAAACTTTGAACTCGAGTTGAAAAAAAAAACACTTTCTTCTCTAGTTGTACAAATAACTATTTCCTAATTGCAAGTACAAGGTGATCGATTTAACTGGAGAAATTAGTTTTTCTGGGAAACGGATGAGAAAAATAAACTGGTTAAAAAAGAGTTACATTTTTACTTAGTTTTGCTAGAAGGTAGGGTGGAAATACAAAAATTATTTTCAAGACGCTAGGTGTCGCGACACTGATTTTGAATATTTTTCTGTATAACATTTTTTATATTTCCATTATTTATAAACTTATGGGCAATTCCCCTGTGAATTTAATTATGTATGTATCAGTTCTATTTATTATTTAAATTAGCAATAACACAACTGAGAGTACAACAATTCGGTACAAGCCATCTCGGCCCCAGAGATAATTCTTCCCCTTAATGGCAGGCCATCTCGGCCCCAAAAAATTTGAACGATTTTAAAATCGAAGAGAAGACATTATACAACTTGGCCCCGACCGGGATTATATCAATTTTAAGGCAATTAAGAAATTAGGAACTTTCCATATCATTAACGTTCATAATTACTAGATAATTACAAAATTGAAATCTAAGGAATTTGTAAAGGAGTTTTGAAGTTAGAAGGGGTAGGTACTATAAGACTACACTACGGTTGTAATTGTCTCATTATTATTTCCATTTCTTGTGTTTCAAATGGATACCTTAACAGTAGATTTTGTTTTGAGTCAGCGGGGCAAAGAAATGCTTGTCATTAACGATTTTAAATTCAAACAGAAAAAAATTCTTAAAAACAAAATGATTACATGGCGGTATGCAGTGTATAGCTGTAAAGCAAAGTGTCGCACAACTGGTAATATAACAAGTGGTGAGCATATCTATCGGTAATTTAATAGAATTCATTTGATAATATTTTATTTTCGCTTATTAAAACACGATTGAATAGGGAGAATTGGATTGGAAAACAAATGAATTTTTACAAAAGTTGTATTCTCTCTCATAAATACTATCGTACAATGTAATCTTGCGTCAAAATTTAACTGTACTATAGCTTTTTTTTAATATGATTTTTTATTACAGAAGATAAAACTATCGTTGAATACGATTGAACACACAATCATGCGGCTGATATACAAAAATTGGGCCTCCAAACGCTTAGCAATGCTTACAAAAGGAAAGCAACTGAAGATATCTGTGAAAGGTCATCAAAAATAATCAACAAAGAAATAGCTGCCTCCAATTATAAGGAAAACGTTACGGTCAGCGATATTGCTCTAATACGCCACCGAAATCGTCTAAAATCTATGCCAGCAACGCCAAAGAATATAGCAGAAATATATAATGTAGTTACTTCATTGAAACTGTTAATGGATAGAGGAGAAAATTTTCTTTTTGCGAATCATGAGAGCAGTAACATAATAATATTTAGTTGCGTGTCTAACATAAAATGCACATTATATACCGATGGTTTTTTCCCTTCTTCCTAACAAGCTTTCAATGACGTATGTTAAAGCACTGAATCTGGTCGTACAAATCTCACAAAAAATTAACTTCATATTGCAACCTTCCAAAACGATTATTGATTTTGAAGTTTCCATTCATAAAGCTGTTAAAACAGTATGGCCTAGCGTTACCATTTTTGGGTGTAGATTCCATTTGTCGCAAAGCTGGTACAGGAAAATTCAAAATTTAGGATTAACTTCAACCTACAAAGAAGCCAATAATAAAGGAAAATGGTTGCAACATTTGTTCGGTCTGTCCTATCTCTCATCAGAAAGAGTGAGTGATTGTTTCACTGACAATTTTATGGCTGATATGCCTGATTCAAAACTCTTTTCAAAAATGGCAGACTACTTAGTAGACAACTACATAAGTGAAGATGCCGTTTTTCTTCCCAGCTTATGGGCAAACAATAGTAGTCAATTATGTTTCACCACAAACACGTGCGAATCATTCCTCTCCCATTTCGCAAATTTATTTTACCACAGTCACCCACAAATAAATTTATTTGTCACTAATTTACTGCAATACCAAACTTATGTATACATAAAATTACAAAGCTTGCACATAGCGCTCGTAATAAAAACAAAAAGAGTTAAGCAAGTCGAGGAATTTGTTGAAATACAAATTCGTCAATTACAGGATAATAACATTAGTGATTACGAATTTGTTAAATCCGTGTCTTATAGATATAAAATATTTTCTTAAACTGACATGTACCGGGTGGCCAACTAAGAACGGCCGTCGGCCATATCTCAGGAATGGATTGTAGCACAGGTTCGGGAAAAAAATGTTTATAACAAAAGTGGCCTCGAGAAACGCCTGTAAATTATTTTCAGAATTGTAGGTCCACCGCTAGAGGGCGTATTTGACAGTTAAAATTTTAAAAAGCAAATTTTTTCAAAATTTACTCAATTAAGGGGCGTATTAAATATTATAATCAGATTCCTCGACAAATTCTGCATATTTTTTATTTGACAAGTTTTAGTCTATCTCTTCAAATAAGGGGTGGGGGAGAGTGGGAACCTTGTTACGAAAAACGCCTTTAATTCAGGTTCTGCTTGACCGATTTTAATAAACTTGATGTTGTTTGAAAGAGCTTTTGTTAAACAATAGAAAATTTGTAAATTTGAAGCAATCTGATTAATAACATAAATGCTAGAGGGCGCTGTTTAATATTTTTTTAATATTGTGTTTTCTCTTTACAATTTTAAACGGAAGCATAAAAATTTAAGTAGATCTTACATTGGTCTGCAGTAATTTAAACTGTTATCATACTATTATTGGTATCGTAGATTACGTAAATGTAATGCTGTCGCTACTAACAATGAGAACAAATTATAAAATAATAATGTGATAAATCTAACAATTAAAACCGTAAATAAATAATACTAATTAGTGTGCCCTAGATGTTCGAAATGTCGTCCATCATTTTCAATGCATGAAATCAATCGCTAAAATGTGAAGAACAGCATTCAATTACTCCCTTAAATACTATGTCTGTCGTATTCTTTTAATCATGTCAGCTCTATTGTGGGTCATGCATAAACGAGATCTTTTATTCGCCCCCACAAATAAAAATCTAAACAAGTTAGGTCTGGGGACCTTGGTAGCCAAATAAACTTCCACGTCCTATCCACCTTTCAGGGTATGATTGATATAAGAAATTCCGAACATCTCTAGAATAATGTACCGGGCCCCCATCATGTTGCCAGAACATTTCACGACGAATGGCCAAGGGTACGTCTTCTAAAAGAAGTGGCAATTCGTTGCTTAAAAAATCTAAATATCTTTCTCCATTAACAGTCTCATTAAAAAAAAAGGCCCAATTATTTCTCCAACTAGAATCCCGCACACCGATTTACAGACCAACGACCCTGATGTTGGACCTCCTGCATCCAGTGGGGATTCGTTTCAGTGCATATTATGTCGATTTACACTACCATCACTATGAAAAGTAGCCTCATTTGTCCACATAATTCGTGAAAGTATTTCAGGATCGTCGTGTATCATATTTGAGAGCCAGTTGCAAAAATCCAACCTGGTATCGAAATCTTGAGCATTCAAACTATGGTGTAGGACCATGTGATATGGGTGCAATCTAAAATAGTATATATTATAAAGTAATCAAATCAATAAGACACATTGAAGTCCTTCGTTGTTAGTAAACGAAAAAGGACTTTAAATGCATTAACTCTTGTAATGTTATTACGAATTTTTTTCGCTCGGCCTCTCATTATTTTTTATTATTGGTACCTTTTTACTTTACTTTGCCTCATTTAATTATCATGTTGTTAGTTAAAATCTATTCACATAGCATAAGCTAATTTCATTAAATAATTTGGTGTTTTATTGAAACTAGACATAAAATGGCGGTAAATACATTAGTCATGTTGTCACAAGTTAGCTTTGATGAAGACATGATAAAAATGAGAAACATATAACGACAAACGAAAAAAATTAAAACATTATTATCATTATAATACCGAATAAAACATGTATTAATAAATAAGTAGTCACCTGTGTTCTCTTAAAATATTTTGGACGGTAGTTCGATATATACCCAAGTCTCTAGCTATAGCTCTGGTGCTTGAATGAGGGTTAACATTTACATAAGCTAAAACATCAATAACATTTTCCTCTGTTCTACCTCTGCGTTGTCTTCGGTACACAGGAAGATTAACATTTCCAGTAGTACGCACACGGTGTGCGAGTCGGAGCAAAACTCTTCTGCTGTGATACCGTCTGTTTGGGTACTGCAGTTCATACACTCTAGCAGCAAAAGGTTGCATTTCTCATACATTCAAAATAAACTGCCAACATATCAAATGCTTCTTCATTTGTAAGAATCATTTTGGTACGAAAAGGTAAAGAAAGTATATTAAATGCAACACGATGAATAATTTTTGACCTATGCGTGAAAATCACAGCTTGCTTGTTTTCAATAGGGAATTTATTTTATATCTTACATGGCCCTCTTTACTAATTTTGTTGTCATCAGTAAATCGTAATTCATATTTTAAACTGCATTTGTTGTTGCTGGGCAAATATCGGTTTTTATTGATATTTTATGCTTTTGATTTACTAACACATCGCTTGAAAATAAATATAACATTCTTATATAATTAAAAAAATGTTAGATTTATCACATTATTATTTTATAATTTGTTCTCATTGTTAGTAGCGACAGCATTACATTTAGGTAATCTAGCGGCAACCATAACATTAGTATGATAACAGTGTAAATTACTGCAGACCAATGTAAGATCTTTTCATCCAGGCTAAATTTAATAATTTCCGTTAACGCGGACTAGCCTACTAGACGTTGGAAGAACAATTCCCGCCATTTACCCGTTTCTTACGATATCTCAGAATAGGAAAAAGATATCCACTTGCGGTTTTCACTGTTTTATTACTAATTTAGTCTACTTTTTAAAGACCTACTTAAATTTTTATGCTTCCATTTAAAATTGTAAAGAGAAAACACAATATTAAAAAAATATTAAACAGCGCCCTTTATCATTTATGTTATTAATCGGATTGCTTCAAATTTACAAATTTTCTATTGTTTAACAAAAGCTCTTTCAAACAACATCAAGTTTATTAAAATCGGTCAAGCAGAACCTGAATTAAAGGCGTTTTTCGTAACAAGGTTCCACTCTCCCCACCCCTTATTTGAAAGATAGACTAAAACTTGTCAAATAAAAATATGCAGAATTTGTCGAGAATCTGATTATAATATTTAATATGCCCCTTAATTGAGTAAATTTTGAAAAATTTTAACTGTCAAATACGCCCTCTAGCGGTGGACCTACAATTCTGAAAATAATTTCCAGGCGTTTCTCGGGACCACTTTTGTTATAAAAATTTTATATATAATCCACTCCTGAGATATGTCCGACGACCGATTCTTATTTGGCCACCCGGTACATATAAATGTTGTTAGTCACTAAGTTTAACTTACTTTTATATCTCATATTTAAACCAAGAAATTGTTATTTCAACTGACATATTCTGGTTTTATTTTGTTACTTATATTTTGTCGTATTGAGAAAATATCAGGTCTGATCAGCATGTAGGTATAGGTACCTACCTAAATTGCGATTTAGATAGGGGCCGAGTTGTATAATGTGTTGGGGCCGAGTTGGCTCTATCGAGTTTACAATATCTTTTAAGGTTTAAAATGATGGTGTCATTACAAGGGGCCGAGTTGGCGCCCGCCCCAACAATTAAGTAAACAGAAAAGAACCAAATAATATAACAAATAATAGTAATATAACAAACATATAACAAATCATAAGTAAACAGAATAACAAAGTTAGATAAAGTCAAAACTCACTGATATGAGCTCCATTGTAATTTAAACAAAATTCATAACGTTTTCGCAGTGCATAGGTCGTTACTGTTCTTAAAACATTACCAGGTATTTCATGAAAGTATTTTATGAAAACGTTACCATTATTACACTTTCACATTTCATACATTTGTTCTAACACCTTAAACAATTCTAATAGATTTTACTACTACTGAAGATGACAACTGTAAGTGTCATCGAAACGTATAGAGTTATATAAATATGAAAATACACCAATTAAACCCAAAAGATAAGTATATAACTGATTTATTTTCATACACCTTATTTTTTATGGCGCCCTGCAAGAAAAAATCAAAAGGGAGTTAGACCCGGGGCTTTCGGAGGAAACTTTAAGGGACCATTAGTACGTATTCACCTATTTTCAAAATGCAAACTTAAATAATTTTGAACAACTGCAGCGTTAGGTAAGGCGCTCCGTCTAATTGAAAACACAGGTGTTTCCTGATTTGAAGAGGCGCGTTTTCCATAATCGCAATATCTGTACCCCGTTAATACACCGTCATAAAGATATGGACCTGTTAAGTGACTTCCTACAATTCTACACCATACCTTGACACCAACCTTTGAACTTTTATTACGTGGGCTTTTGTCCGACCGATAATAAGTATTTTTCAGGTTTGGAATGCCATGGTTAATATAATGACTTTCGACTGTCCACAAAAGGTGATTATACAAATTACGATAACCATTAAGAGTAGCTAAGAACTAAGTAGTAAAATGTTCCCGAAGTTCAAAATCTTCAGAACGTAACTCTTGCATATTATGTATCTTACAGTCAAGAAACTTGTGAATTGCGTTATATTTAACTCCCTAATCGATGCTTCAGGCTGATTTTGAAAATAGTTTAATATAATTGCTACATTTTCATCAGTTGTTACAGTTTTTTATGTCAGTTTGTTAACTAATATTACATTAAAAAACAACTTCATAAGAACAGTCTTGAAGCACGAATTCAAGTTTACGCCACGAGTTGTTTAAAGAATGAGTGCTTCACGGTCTTATGTTGATTTTTGTGGCAGGTGGTAATATCTTAATTTTAAAAGCAAAAATTTGATCTAGTTGCCTTTCGTTTTATCCAAATTCTATCACAGAACACGAAAATGGAAGATAATCAAGATAATCTCGCAAGTACTCCCCCTGAAGTACGTGAAATTGTCAAAAATACAATCGTGAATTTGCTCACATGAAATTTTTCCACTGGGCGCATCCTGTTTTTGACACATTTTGTAAGAGTGCATGACATAATTTCGGATCAAGCTTTGCCAACCAAAAATTTTCGTAAAATTTTCCGTGAAATAATGGATATAATGACATCGGAGATGATGACGTCACGTGGAAGCAAATTTTAAAAAATGATTTATTATTCTGACGAAAAACATTTTCCAATTTGGAAGATATTTTTCGTCGTGGGAAAACATTTAACTTTTACTATTTTTCAATAACTATCACAATGGATGATCACAACATAAAAAAAATGTTATAAGCTTTCAAGTTACCATTTATACGTCAATACCTCATTTGGCTTGCTTCCAATATTGAACGTAATTCTGTTGGTTAATAATTAGATATGATTTTGTATTTCATCGTTGACGATAGTTCTTATATTTATTTTATATTTTATATTGAACGCATTAATTATAACGTTTAGTATAATATTTCAGTATCAAATAAAATTCAATTTGGTCTCTTAAATTCTGAATTGATAGATTTATCGAGTTTTAAGTGACAATTGGTCATAAAAACTCTATTTACATCTCCAGTTGAAGACTTGTTGTATCTTTTTCTTTACTCTGATATATATTTTTTCTTACTTTGTGAACTTCTACTTCATATACTTTTGTTTTTAATTGGAAATGTGGTATTTTTGTGTTTGTTACATTTGCCCTTTACAATGAATCTATTTAGCTACGTTTAATTAAAAGTGAAAAAATGTATTCAAAATTATTTCGTTTTTCTACTCCTATATGCGTAACACACGAATAATGAAACTCTCTACTATATATGTAAATTCTCCATTACATAATACGGTTACGCAATGAAAATTAGAAGTGTTACGTATATATATATATATATATATATATATATATATATATATATATATATATATATATTTAAATCAGACATTTTTTCTTTGAAACTTGTGTGAATAAACGTACAAATTAATTCAACGTTTCGGGAACGTCCTTTGTTCCCTTTGTCAAGAATTTATTTTGACAATTACAGAAATTGACATAAGGTAACTATTTTTAACAAGTACAGAATATGAAACAAGGTAACTAATTTAAATTTAATCTGGATGGGTGTGTTTGACTTCGGGTAGTGGGTCTAGTACATGATGTAGAAGGTGCAGAAGTGGGGACGTCAGGAATAGTTTCAGCATTAGTATTTGAAATTTCTGGAAGATTTGGAGTTGGTTGAAATTTCGAATCAACTTGTTTAATGATATTCTTCCAAATTTGTGGCATTCTAGAAGTGTCATCTCGTTTATTGAGGGCGTTCGGTCTTCTTTCAATTTCAACTGCTTCTCTAATAATTCTTTCTTGTAAGGTATATAGGGTGCAATTAGACGGATATTGTTGGTGTTAATTTGGTGTCCTGTATCTAAATGATGTGCAGCTAAAGACGATGATGGATTGTGTTGCTTAATTGCTAGTTGGTGTTCATCGGCTCTCGCATATAATATTCTGTTAGTTTGTCCGATATAAGTTCTTCGACAGTTGTTGCACGGTATTTCATACACTCCTTGGTTTTCATTAGGAATTTTGTCTTTGGGGTTTCTTAAAAGTTGGGACAAAGTTGAATGTGGTTTGAATACCGGTCTGAAGTCGTTTTTGGGAAATTTCTTTGCGATTCTGTCTGTAATTCCTTTTATATAAGGTAGAATAACAGGAATCTTGTGTTCATTGTTTGACAAGTTATTATTTCTTGGTCTTCTTACTTCGTTGGTAATTTTCAATATTTCTTGATCTTTGTATCCATTTTGAACTAGTATTTTATTAATAGTCTTCATCTCTTCCGTTTTTGAATTTTTGTCAGATAAGTGGTAAGAGCGGTATATCAAAGATTTCCTAACGCTACGTAATTGACCAGGATGGTGATGCGAGAGAGTTCAAGTATCTATTCGTATGAGTTGGTTTTCGATAAACTTTGTGTGTAAATTTACCATTAGGAAGTCTTGTTATTAGGGCGTCCAAAAAAGGTAGTGAATTATTTTCTTCAACTTCCATAGTAAATTTTATGTTGTCGTGGATGTTATTAATATGTCCTAGAAAACGGTTCAAGTTTCCTTTTCCATGGGGTCAAACTACAAATGTGTCGTCAACATAACGAAACCAACATTTAGGTTTTAAATCTGCAGAATTTAAAGCAGCGGTTTCAAAATGTACCATATATACATTCGCAAAAGCTGGAGAGAGTGGCGAGCCCATAGGTGTTCCTTGACTTGTTTGTAGAATTGTCCTTTGTATGTAAAATAGGTTGAGTGCATGCAGTGGTTTATCAATTTGAGTATATCTTGGTTTATTGAGTGTATATTTTCATCGTGTCTTCAATAGGTATTTTGGTGAAAAGTGACGTTATGTCGAAGCTAACTAAAATGTCATTTGGAGCTAATGGTACAATTTTGAGTTTGTGTAGAAAATCATAAGAGTTTTTTATGTAGGATACAGCATTTTCACAAATCGGTTGAATAATTTTTGCTAGATAACGAGCAAGGTCATGAGTCGGAGAATTGAATGCACTGACGATAGGGCGTAATGGCCAGTTTTCCTTATGTATTTTTGAGAGTCCGTATATTTTGGGGATTCTTGAGCTCTTCTCTCTTGGAATTAGTTTCCGTTTTGTTTCTTTGTCTAATTTTGTAGAATTAATGATAGATTTTGTTGTTTTTTCTATGTAGGTGGTAGTATTGCACTGATTTTTCTTATATTCTGAAGAAGTTAACAGTTCAGACATCTTGTGGTTATAGTCTTCAGAATTGACAATGACAGAAGCGTTTCCTTTGTCAGCGGGGAGTATTAATATTTGGTCGTCATTTTTAATTTGGTGTAACATTTGGAGGTCTTGTTTGGTGACATTTTGTTTGGGAAGTTTGCAGTTCTGAAGAATGTGTGCTACGTTGAGTCTAATTTCGTCAACGACCGTAGGTTCTGTATCTTTTAAGGCGTATTTTACGTTGGTAATGATGTTTTCTACGGGAATCCGTTTAGGAGTGATGGCTACTGTCATTGTCAATTCTAAAGACTATCACCACAAGATGTCTGAACTGTTAACTTCTTCAGAATATAAGAAAAATCAGTGCAATCCTACCACCTACATAGAAAAAACAACAAAATCTATCATTAATTCTACAAAATTAGACAAAGAAACAAAACGATCTATAAACAACGACTTAAGTGTTTCTGTCAAATATGCGTTATACGCAAACGATATAATTGCTCCAGTTTAACAATTTTCATTGCATTATGAATTATTCGATTCAAGAGCTGTGTTTTCTGTGAAGTCTACATTAGAACTGGTTCATTTGAAGAAGTTCGGCGTGCATTTCGACGGCAGTTTGGAAACAATAATAGGCGATGCACCAACACGCTTTACAATTGCGGCGTGGGTTCGTCATTGGCGTGAAAATGGCTCTGTGCAAAACATTAAAAACCTGGACGTCGAAGAACGGTGCGTCCACCTGAAAATATTGAACGAGTGAAGCTGCCTTTACAAGAAGTCCTAGATCGGCTAATCGGCAATCACTTGCCCTAGGAATATCTAAGGAAGTCTCCACAGAATTCTGCATAAAGATATAAAATTTCAACCCTATAAATATCAAATGGCGCATAACCTCAGTGATCTAGACAAAGGAGCGAGGGTGACATTTTGTGAAGAATTTTTACATCAGCATCATGGAGAAATTCGTAATTTGCTAATGAGCGACGAAATAAATTTTCATTTGGACGGTGTTGTTAACAAGCAAAACTTTAGATACTGGCGAGTAGAAAATCCTCACGAACTGTTTACCAAAAACCTCCACAGTCCAAAAGTCGTTGTTTGGTGCGGTGTAGCATCATTTGGAATTATCGGTCCTTATTTTTTTGAGGATGAAAATAACCGTTCTGTTACAGTTAATTCCGAACGCTACATAAACATGTTGCAAACGTTTCTTATCCCAGAACTAATTAGACGAGGACTAAATGGCGCCATATTATTACAGCAAGATGGAGCAACGGCTCACACAGCCAGAAACACTATGAGAATTTTGCGAGATTTTTTTGACGGCCGTATAATTTCCAGATTTGGAAATTTGAACTGGCTCGAGATCTCCGATTTAACGGCCCCGATTTTTTCTCTGGGGATACCTAAAGCAAAAGTTTTTGCAAGTCGTCCCGCAACAATTCCGGAGCTGAAGGAGCAGATTCGAAATGAAATTGCAGGAATAAATGGAGATTTGCTTCGCCGGTGATGATAAATTTTGAACTTAGAATTCAAAATGCATTGAAGTCGAAGGAGGGCATTTGGAAGACATGATCTTTAAAACTTGAATTGTTATTTACTTTAGTCATAAATCCCAAAGAATAAGCTACATATTAGTCCATTAAAAGTTAATTTACTTTGATTAGAAAGTTTTATTCGACTTTTAAATTGTATAGTCTAAAATGGGAACCCTGTATATATATATATATATATATATATATATATATATATATATTATATATATATATAGTTTAGTTTCACTGAGTTAACCTTTTTGTATTGTTTGGTAGGAAGTCTAATGTCAAAACATCATAAGATATTACAATTGCATTGTGATGATTATTTTATAAAATGGATACACTTCTTAATGTGGTTTTAAAGTATAGAGCACATATGTACTCTATTAGTAATAATAACAACACTTCATTGGTAGCTCAAGCAGATTTGTTCTATTAACCTAGCGTCCACCTCAAGTTTTAGGTGTTTTAAAATGTGAATCTAGGTAAACATGTATTGATATTGTTATTTAAAGAAACTTTTAAACACCATATAAGAACAAGAAAATTTTCCGTGAATTAATGGATATAATAGCATCAGAGATGATGCCGGCACGTAGAAGCAAATTTCAAAAAATTATTTATTATTCTGACGAAAAACATTTTCCAATTTGGAAGATATTTAATGATTTGGAAGATTCAAGAATAATTTTCTGCCCGTAATGCATTTTTCCGGGCTCTCCGTAATCTACTTTTTCGTCGTGGGAAAACATTTTACTTTTACTATTTTTCAATAACTATCACAATGGACGATCACAACATAAAAAAAATTTTATAAACTTTAAAGTTGGACAATTATCATTTATACGTCATATTAAAACAAATATTGCATTTTATCCAGCCTGCTGGCCTTTATCAGAACTGCCCATAACTTTATAAATAACGGAAACATAAACAAATGTATACAGAAAAATATTCAAAATTAGGAGACCTTTTCAGCGATATAATAAAAAATTATGTTGCAGAAAAGAATTTTTTGAAGCGTCGCGGCGCTTAGCGTCGTGAAAATAATTTTTGTAGTTCTATCCTGTAAGTAAAAATATAACGCTTCTTTAAATAATTTTTTTCTCGGTCGTTTCTTAGAAAAACCCGTTTCTCCAGTTAAATCGTTCACCCTACACTTTATTTAATTATGAAATTCGCAACAACAGTTTTGATCGAGTGTTTACTGAAGCTGAAATTCTAGCTTCCCTACTTGGAGTGGGATCTGCAGAACCCTTGTTCTTTTCTTTTTGGAATTATGCACCTATAGTTCATTTTTCTCAAACTCCGACTATAGAACGTGTGCAACGTAAATTCTTAAAATTTCTATCACTCAAGGTCAATGGATTTCGCCCTGTTAGAGGGTTTGATCTTGATATTCTCTTAAAGGCCAATTCACTAGACGCCGGATATCAAGTATTAAATTACTTTTTAATATTTTGAGGAGACAAATTGACTGCCTGATCTTTTGGCTGGCATTAATATTCCTGTTCGGAACTTAGCTTCAAGATGCTTTGAGACGTTTGTCTTTCTCCAATAAAAACAATTGTTTTTATGTGTAAATTATGTACAAGATATGCAAAATACCAGATGGATCAAGAAGTTTGGGATAAGTGAATCAAGAAAAGTATGTTTTGGCCAAATTAGGTTTTATTTTTCAACATAAATTCCTTTTAAATCGATATGGCAATCCAATGATTTTCTAACTTTTTTATCCCATCCATAAAGTAGTCCTTCTCCAAAATATGCCTCAGTTTCAGCTATAGTTCCTCATTTGGGTAACATCGCTTACCGGTGAGCCGAAATAGGTAGAAGTCGCTGGAAGTGAGATGTGGTGGCTGAAGAACCAGCTCAACTCCGATTTCGTACAATTTTGCTTGCGCATTGTCTTGATGATATAGAATTTGTTTATAATTCACATGCGCCGTTTTTCTGCAGTTTCAATTTTCAAACGATCCAATAACGATGAATAATATGCGCCAGTTATGGTTTTACCTTTTTCAAGATAGTCAATAAATGTGACTCCATGAGCATCCCAAAATATGGAAGTCATAACCTTTCCCGTCCATTGTTACGTTTTTGGACGCTTCGGAGCACTTTCATCCCGAGAAATCCGTTGTTTCGACTGTTGGATGTACTCTGGTGTGTAGAAATGTATCCATGTTTCA
This sequence comes from Vesta saturnalis, assembly GCA_036346205.1. Taxonomy (NCBI): domain Eukaryota; kingdom Metazoa; phylum Arthropoda; class Insecta; order Coleoptera; family Lampyridae; genus Vesta; species Vesta saturnalis. The sequence goes on along the minus strand of JARFJB010002483.1, from coordinate 573,543 downwards.
TCCATAGTTATGAATCGGCGGCAAAAACTCTGGATTTGGCGTAAACATTTCCAAATGCTGGTGGGAAGTTGAACCACGAATTCGTTTTTTGTTTACTGTTAGCAAACGCGACAGAGCTTCTTCATACCCAAAATGTCATGTATGATATTGAACACACGGCCATAAGACATTTCTGTAGTCTCAGCTAGCTTCCTCAATTTTAATTTGGGGTCGTTCAACATAATATCATGGATTTTATCCACTTTTGAATCATCTTCGCCGACGATTCGGATAATACTTACCTAGCTTGACTTTGGTCTCGGTTATCGTTTTCTTGCGTAAATAATAGTACTTAATCAGAATACGAAACTCGAATTTTTTCCATTTAAAAAAAACACAGAGGTAGGTTGCTTCGCATTGCTGTAACTTGTAAATGCGTAAAAAATTGCTGACATTTTGACAGACGAAGCATTAGTGCATACTAACGCCATCTCTTAGGATTATTACAAACTTTTTGATCCACCTAGTATTTATATATTGTAGCATGCATACTATTTTTATCTATCTGTTTTTATTTGTATATTTATTCTGTCCATTAAGTGGTTTTTGTTGGGCAATAAACATTATTATTATTATTATTATTATTATTATTATTATTATTATTACAATAAATAACAAATTTATACACCTCCGAAGTAATTGACTGCATATCGATTACGGATACTATTTAAATGCATATTTAGCAAAAGCAAAGTTACAGGTAATTCCAAAACAGGCAGAATAATTTTTAAAAAACTACTGTAAATGTTGAAAATGCATTGCACTGACTTTAATACAAATTTAAATTTGTAAAAAACTTATTAAAACTACTAACTAAAAATTCTTCAGAAATGTTTACTGGTTTCCAAAGACGTTATTCAGGGAATCCCTCGTAATGTGATCGTAGTGGGGTGCCAATCTTGTTGAAAATAAACGGAATTTAATAGGTTTCTTGTCGCAATTGAGGGTTAAAAAAATTTCCAGCATATCAACATACCGGAAAGACGTTATAATTAATTCATGTAAAAAATTTTAGATTTGAGATACGACGTCAGACTGTGACTTTCGGCGAATCTTTAACGTGTTCTTCAAACTGTCGAGAATGTTATGTGGACCAAAATCTACAGTTATGATATTTACTTTTTTATTCAGATGAAAAGTGGATTCGTCTGACTTTATTTATTTATCCAAGAAATGTATATTGCTCCCTACTAAACTTGAATACTCCGGTAAAACTGCAGCCTTTCTGGAAAATCAGTTACTTTTATTTCTTGTAAAATCCTAATTTGCTATAACTTTAAATTAGGTTCTTTTTTCATAATCTCTTGTACTATAGATCTAGGCATATAGACTGAATTTGAGATTTTTCTTGTTGACAATATTGGAGGGGTGTTCCATTTAAAATAACAAAATTTTCCTAACTATTGTGATTATAATTTTGTTTTTCAATTTGAATAATTAATAATAGTAAACCTGTGTATTTTTAATGATATACTATTCTGAAGATTCCAAAATGTTGTGCAATTTATAACATCCACGTTAGGCGCCAAATAAATAAAGCAAATAGATAGATAAAATATGTAAATAAAAGCAAATACATAGATCAAATAAAAAAATAACTAGCTCTAATTTGTGATCGAAATTCTAAATTAAATACTTTTTCTTTTCTCAAACAAATGAAATCAAGTCACGTAGGGAACAATCTAATTTAAATACGAAGTACGATGCTTCTGAATAGATTTCTTTCGGTTTGAATATTAATAATAAACAAAATAAAATAATCAAAACTGTAGAATTTTTGTAATGTGTGAAGTGGTTCTTTAAATAAATAAAAAAAAATCTAGGATTGCTATAGCATTGAATTTCTACGAAAAAATACGGTTCCTTTAAACCTATGTCAGACGACTGTTGAAACTCATAAAATCGAATACCAGGTAGTGTTTTCAAATTTAAATGTTAATTCAACTTTTATTTTTGGTATTATATTAAATATTAAGTTTAATTATAACATTATATTTCATATTACATTTTTCTTTGACAGCAAATTTAAAATTTAATCTAACTTTTACCATTGTTACTGTATTTAATTTTAATTATAATTAATTGACCCTAAAAGTAAGTAATTAAAGTCGGGAGGGCTAACAGGGTCATTGTTACGTGGAGAAATAATAATAATAATAATATTAATAATAATAATAAAATAATAATAATAATAATAATAATTATTATTATTAATTATAATAATAATACTCTTAGAGCTCGAATTATTTCCGGAAAAACTGGAACCAATTTTCTCGATTTTTAATTGATACTCGGTGGAGATTTGGTAAAATAATATCCCTAAATTTTCGATCGTTGCCATTGACGGGAGATTTTCAGTGGTAATATCACAAGAAAGTGAGAATAAATTGAAAATAATTTGACAGATTTTCGAAAACCTGTTTCCAGGCAATAGACGAGAGCCCGTAGTGCTCGAGTGGCTATTGCCGAATGGCAACAGGGTAGAGATGGAAAATTAAGGTTTCAAAACTTTCAAATTGATGACAGAAGTTAAATAATTGTTAAAATATGTTGTCATTCGATAAAAACAAAGTACTTAAAATTATTCTGCGGTAATAATGTAGGTAGATTATTCCCACTATAATAATGTTTTGATTGCCTAAAACGTACGCACATGACTTAAATTGAAAGTTCCCATTGGTTCTTAGAAACGTCAGAAAATAATCAATTAAAAATAAAAATATTGCCTTGCTGTTTATATTGGCTTTAAGTTGTAATGCCTAAACTTTTATTTAACCTACAATAATTGTAGTTACAACCAATATGTTCTTTTTGTTAGATGTTCATTTACTAAGGAACGCAACATTGTTGTTCACTACACTACAAATTAGCATTTGTAAGGTTAAATGGGACTTGGTCGTATATGTGTAACTTTAGAACTTATTCATTTAAAGAAATTCCTCCTGAAATAACGTGCTGTCCGTTACAAAAACGGTCGACTGGCAATCCTACTCGTTTCAACGAAGAATATTTTATGTGTTTTATAATACAAGTTAAACTTGCAGTGTTTTACAAGAAGAATAATCAAATGATCTTTCCAATCTGTTGTATAATTACATTTCATACATACATATTTACTTAGAAGTTTAGTGTCTCATGAGTTTTCAAACAAACTTTCCGATTTCGTGTGTTTTGCTTACTTTTGTATTTAAAACTTGAGTATTTCCTAAGATGAATTTTTAAATAATCTGTCCACTGTGTTATATTTTGAATTACATTACTCACATTTGTGTTTAAAACTTGAGCGTTTCCTAAGATAAGCTTTTATACAATCTTTCCAATCAATATTAATTCAGAAACAACATATCAGAACTCCCCTGCTTTAAAACGAAATTCCAGGGCCTTGAATCCTGGAATCATTAAATTCTGCTTGGAAGCACTGGAATGGGAATTGCCAGCATGTAGTGCCCAGAATGGTCTCAAATAAAAGGAAGTAAAGAAAGGTATCATTCTAGCTTACTAGTAACAAAATGGAGTCATTTCTGGTCCGTACCGAAGCAAAGAAGAACTGCGAAATTCAAAAAGATGGAGGCGACTTTCTCCTTTTTCGACTCTGGGCATGTTCCCGAATCAGATATCGTGAAACCGATTCAAACAAGAAGACATTTTCAAATATGTATTTACTTTTGCTGTACGACAAAAAATGGCGGAGCTATGACAGTTTGAACACACGAGGGCGGGATATTCGAATTTCATGTTTTATTGCGGCGCCAAAGTGTTAAAGCGATCGCCATTTACTTTTCTACGGATTTTCTGAAACAAAATTACTAAATAATATAAATAACCCTTTGCCCATGAGGGACATGTCATTTTAAAAATAATGCAACTTCAGTTCATCTAAATAACGAGAGCTTTCCAAAATAGTTTTCAAAATTGTTCTGATATAAATGTTGACAGACCTACGAACGTTTGTATGCATCGCGGGGCGTCGCACCAAACAGTCATATATGAATTTTCCGCCGGTGACGTGTCGTTACGGAAATAAACCGACTCATTGCAAACACGTCAACGTAAATAATCTATTTCAGTTGGTAGCATTGTCAGGGCTCATTACTGGTGACATGTTGTAGTCGATAGTCGCGATAGCAGACCGTGATCTACGCATGTATTGAAAGAGACGTGAAGATATACTGCGAATTTCGAGTCGTGTTACAACCGTTGAATTCAGTTATGAGTGCCTTATGTACTGTTTGTCTATGTAATGAGTGGTTTAGACAGTACATGAAACACAAGTATTGGAAGAAAGGATTTGGCTTTGCAAGAAGTTCTAAAAGGGAAAATTGATAACAGCGAAGAGAGTTTGAATGCAGTTACGTGAACATCTATTTTATTTAGTTATTACTTTTGCTTCTATTTCATGCAGCAGAATATTCTTTGCTCTCGTCTTTTAATATTTGTGAAGTTGCATCTTGATAAGGGACGCTTTTATAAGGTTGCTTAACTTTTTGTGCTGTATGTGATAAAAACCTACCCAATTAAGAATGATTGTATACCGGTCAAAGGAACACCAATCAAATAGCAGTGGACGGAAAACGGTTTGACTCGCCTGAAATTTTACGTTCAGCAAACATGTAGTAGATGTCTCGCTGGCCGAGAGTACAGAAGCGTTTGGCGAAAACTTTAGCAAATGTTCGACAAATGTACACCTTTCAAGGAAAAATAAGAATTACACTCCAGTCCATGGCCGGTACTATAATAGTTGGAGATGTTATTGTTCCAGTCAACACCACTCAACTCTTATGGAGAATTGTAGGCTCCATAAATAGCTCTGACGCCGGCGACGTACCTTGGATATGAACTTGCGCTTAAGCCACCAACTTTTTTCGATCAAGACGTTGCAATGCGCAAACGGATGTCCTCTGAAGAAGTTTGAATATCATTCGCCGCTAAACGAATCACCACGAGAGTCTATGTTTGTGGTTGACGGCGGGTATCTACTTAGAAAGATCATGTGGCTTGGACCAGCTATCCTTTGCCAGATCGCAGAAGCGTACACGAAGTAATTACGTAGATTACAATCATTTCAATTACTCTTTCTTATCTCGTATTCTTTTTAATATTAGTTACTATCCTATCTATCCAGATATATTCAGCTGCATTTCCCACGCAGTTCCATTGTGGTTTATGACGGTTACGACGAAAGGATGTCGTCAAAAACGGAGACCGTCGTGCCTTAAATAAAATTTCTGCCGACGTGGTGTTCTGTGAAAACACCACTTCATTTACCACACAGGGCGATTTCTTAAGAAACAGCGGAAAGAAATTGAGGTTAATTACTTTCTTTACCGAAAGATTACGAAAGAAAAGTTGAAAATTCGTAGAAAAGTAAATGGCAACCGTTTGAATACTACGTGGCGGCAAGTGTACGCGTACGATAAAAATTCGAATATCCTGCCTTTGTGCATTCAATCTATCATAGTGGTCGCACACCATAAGTGAATACTTGCCTGAAAGGCGCCACTTTGTCACTAGTAATCTATAATGATACTTTACTCGTATGATTTTCATTTGAGACTATTATGGGCACTATAGGCCTTTGTCTTTGCTGATAATTTCTATTCTGGGGCATCCAGGCAAATTTCCAGGATTTTAGCATTTAAGGCCCTGCAATTCCACTTTGAAAGTGGAAAATTTTGATCTGTTGTTCACATCATCAAGTAGAATAACTGTGCTAATTTCTAGCTTTATAAAAATACATGCTGTTTCTGTTTGTGCCGCCAAAAAGATGTCGGGAGAGGGGGGGGGCGAAAGAAGTAAGAATAACCTCAGGGACTAGCCGCATACCTACATTTAAAAATGTAATTGAGATTCTAATAACCAACAAACGACAAAAAATATCCAACAGCAATTGCAACAAAGAAATTGAAAAATTTTAACCTCGGCGGACTAACTTCACACCAGTTTAGAATAATGCGCATGCAGTTGTGAAAGAAGTATATTCTTACTTCTTTCGCTTACCCTTACTCTTCTTCGGACGCACAGTCAGTATTCTAATTTGATTTACGTTTAGAAGGAATTTTGAAGTATTTCTTTTTTAACAGCTCTACGTAAAGTTGAAATCTAAAAAATGTACTCCACTTCTTAAAAAATCTACGATATCCGTGATGTTTTAGCAAATAGATCTTATCGTTTTCCATATTTCAATTTAATTCGCTATAATCTCTATAACAAACAGCCAAATACTGTCTCCCTCCCTCTTTGATTTCTTTTTCTACTACAGAAACCGTGAGAGTCAATTAGACATACTGCGCTTTTGGCGGACATGATCATCTATAAAGTTTTTTATACACAGGTTGACCATTTCGCTTCACTTTGTATATTATTGACCAATATTTGTTGCACTAACTGTATCATTTTGCATAAGAAACATATTCGCATATTTTGCACAAATCCGTTGAATACTATCGCGGTCTTCCAAATTTAAGTCTATTACATTAATTTATTTTTTTTTTGTTTCTTCATTCGTGTTTAATATTGTAACCGGAGATAACTTTTGTTTTGGTCTAACTATTATAGCTAGTGTACACTGAGAAATATTCACCTCTGGTTGGATAAACTTTATTATAAAGCTCATGCTTTTAAACAAAAACTAATCTCTTATAGACAGTATGATGCACCATATGCGTAAGTGCATTTCAAATAATTGTTTCATAACAATTCGTAAACAAAAATTAGTGCCATACGGAACACAATAAATACACATAGGAAAAGGTGAGCCTCAAAATTAAAAATCTATTGCTAGACGTAGAACTAAATAACAAACGCTTCTTAAGCTTATAAATTTGTGTTCGGGATAGCACTCCTACTTTTAAAATAGCAAGACTTAAATTGATTTAAATAAGTTGGTTGACATATCAGGAACACATGATAAGAAATAATAGTAATGATAATGATAATGATTGCTCTAATAAACCTACATAGCGAGTCACCTCAGTGCGGATTTTGTCTAAACTTTGTAGATCGCTAGATAAGTTTAAATATGCGCTGAACTTACGTGCATATTGAATTCGATTATTTTCTCGTCGCTGCAAAACGGCATTTAATAGTATATTACATAATAAGGGTGGTAAGTAGCCTATTAAGCACGAGTGTATTATTACGATCGCGAGCGAGTGAAGCGAGCAAGTGTTGTGTACACGAGTGCATAATAGGCATTACCACTCGAGTTATGTACTATGATTTTTCTACTCCTATAGAGTCTAAAAACAGTGACGTATGAGTAATACGTAACTACCACTCATTTAGATTCTTATGGCCTTTGAACGTTTTATACACGAACCTAATATTGTAGTGAACGATCCTACAAAAATCAATTATTGTGTAAATGTATTATACAATTGTATGGCTTATTTCAATTACCACGTTAAAAGTTCGAAAAATTCGAGCTAAATATGCTCCAAACTGTTATTTAAAGGTGGCATATATTTTTGTATTTCAAACTTGAAATTTATTGAAAAATTTATAATAATGGGTTATTTATTTTAACACTGAAGTAAAGGCTTAGATCTTAAACTAGGGCTTAGATACATATATGGGTTTTAATGTTGACATACTACTTTCAATATATTCTATGCACTAAATTGTTATGGCAGTTGAGGCTTTATTTAACACAGAATTGTCAATTCAACTTTCTGCTACATTTTATGACTTCGTGCTATTTAAGTCAGCAGATTACCATTTGCATCGATTAAAATGGTGGTAGAAGTAATACCGCAAGTTAAAACAATCTAAATGTAATGATTATCTTTTTACATTACAATTAAAAATGTGTTCAATGTCTTCTATAATAAATACTGAATATCATTACCACCTCATTTATGAAACTATTAACATATTTAAGGTTAGTTTTATTTCAATTAATATAATAAATAGTTACAGAAGCAATGTATAATGAATAAGATTATAAGTAATTAAGGTACCAAAAGTATGTAAATGCTTATTTTCAAAATAACTAGTCATAGGTTGTATTATATTGTTCAATGTCTGGTTTAAACTTTATACATAAACATTGATGAAACATATTGCTAGATTAAATCATTTCCAAAGTTATTATCTAATCACTGATCCTTTACGTACTAAATAAACATGCCTTCAACTGCAACGAAAAACTTATAATGCATTATTAAACATAATAAATTTCTCTTTTATATTTGTGGGACAATTGGCAAATTGAATGTACAAACTATCATTAATTCACTGAATTATCAATCTACTAAATGTAGAATATATCAAATCTTTTGCACCATCCATAAACGGTATTTACGATGCTAGTTCTTTATGTCCATCACTTTTCTAAAATGAAAATTATAATTTAGTGGAGAGTGACAATACGTTCTTATATGGTGTTTAAAAGTTTCTTTAAAAAACAATATCAATACGTGTTTGCCTAAGTTCACATTTTAAAACACCGAAAAATTAAGGTGGATGCTGGTTAATAGAACAAATCTGCTTGAACTGCCAATTAAGTGTTGTTACTACTACCAATAGAGTATATATGTGCTCTATACTTTAAAACCATATTAAGAAGTGTATCCATTTTATAAAATAATCATCACAATGCAATTGTAATACGTAATAATGTGACTTTGGGCTTCCTACCAAACAACACAAAGAGGTTAACTCAGTGAAACTAAACTATTTCAGGGTTACCAAATTAATAGTTTTTAATTATCCATTATGTGTTACGTAATATATATATATATATATATATATATATATATAACGTAACACTTCTAATTTTCATTACGTAACCGTATTACGTAATGGGGAATTTACACATATAGTAGAGAATTTCATTATTCGCATATAATTTTAATTAAACATAGCTAGATATAGTAATTCGATTGTTGTGTAAAAATAATTTTTAGATTCATTGAAAAGGGCAAATGTAACAAACACAAAAATACCACATTTCCAATTAAAAACAAAAGTATATGAAGTAGAAGTTCACAAAGAAAATATTAGGGTAAAGAAAAAGATAACAAGTCTTCAACTGGAGATGTAAATACAGTTTTTATGCCCAATTGTCACTTAAAACTAGATAAATCTATCAATTCAGAATTTATTAGACCAAATTGAATTTTATCTGATTGAAGCTGTACTATTATACTAAGGAAGCTATAATTAATGCGTTCTATATAAAATATAAAATAAATATAAGGACTATCATCAACGATGAAATACAAAATCATATATAATTGTTAACCAACAAAATTACGTTCAATACTGGAAGCAAGCCAAATGAGGTATTGCGGTGAATTTTATTTATAGATATTCGATTTGATATTATATTTATCAAAATTAGATAAATTTTTACATAAAATATGTAGTATGAAGTCAACTACAAATCACAGATATTAGGATTTTAACCTCTGACCTATACTGCTGGGTTGTCTTATACGTGTGTGTAAAGTAGTACTAACACCTTCATAGTCTTATTAACCCAGATTGTTTACACCAAATTAATCACATATAGTAATAAAACAGTAAAGAAGTATCAAACAATTTGATGTACCTCACTACAAACAGTCGTCTCTGCTGCCAATGAGCACGGAATGGAAGGTTTGAACGCAGCCGTTTGAACGCCGCCATTTGGACGCCGCTGTTTGGACGCAAAGACGTTTGAACGCAGGTACATTTGAACGCCGAAGTTTGGTAATGAACGAGTAAAACGCAATATTACATATTTTATTATACAAAAAATTTACATAGACATAAAATAAATTTCCCATTAAATAATTGTGCGATATACCTCTTAAATATTCAATTAAAGACGGTTATTGTAATTTATTACAGTCCGAATAATCACAATAAAACAACTTTACAAAATCTAATTTTTGAAAGAAGTGATCCAATTACTGGTTTTTGGTTTATATAAAGACGTACTCCTATACTCATTATGCTGATTGCTGTATATGACAATAGGTAATAATGTTATCATTACCAATAATGAGGTGGAAGGGAGACAGAAAGAAATTCCTAGACGCGGCCTAAGTGAATAGCGTTCAAATGTCCTTGCGTCTAAACGGCAGCGTTCAATCGGCTACGTTCAAACGGCCGCGTTCTAACGTCCTACACCTCAATGAGTACTACCTACTAAAAATGGCTGGAAACACATTAAGGAGGCTCTTATCAAACATTACTTTACTCTGGATTTTAGAAAAAGATTCAGACAGTTGGAGATAACTTAAGGCTAATGTGCTAGAATGATACGCTTTCCGAGATAGGCAGTGAGTTGGAGAAGAACAGCAACCGATTGATATTTGTGAAGGATTATTGCGGAATTGAGTTGTCAATATGACGGAAAATCCTCAATTGAAGATGCAAGTAGAAAAATATTGTATAGTGAACGTGGTGAATAGGCGCCACCAGTCATTTGCAAAATCTTTTGTGCATCTGATTATGGTTGAATTTGATTTGGTCCTCTTGTTGTACTCGCACAGAGTATACTATTTCTATTATGTCAATTCTAGAAATGACAACAAAATTATTACGGACTAGTCACCTGAAGATTTATGAAATGTTTTAAAGTAATATAAATGACACAAAAGTAAAAGACATATTTGTCTGTAAATTAAATGATCGACATGCACGATAAACCCTTAACAAAGACTTTTGAAATCGTTTAAATGGCAGAACAGAAATTTACAAGCACACTCTTGGCTGAAGATTATGTGAAGAAACCAATGCAAAGTTGGAGTTTTGCTACGTTTACTTCTTTAACACTGCCACAGCTTTTGCTCATAATCGGAAGCAGGGTGGGTTTTTGTAGATTTTTTAATACCTTTGATCACACTACACGATAAGCAACAAAAATATATATTATCCTATTATTTACAATGCTGGATAATTAAATAGACTTTACTTTGAACTAAACTTTGATTTTAACATCAACAAAACTGTCTCAAATCTTAACTTTCAGATATAATTAACCTGAGAACAAACCTGGAAGTTATGGATCAGAGTATGATGGATAGAAGGCACTGGTTTCTGGTCTTTTTAGACGGATCGGGGCAGGTTACTAGAAAAATATTGTTTAATTTCACAAATGGCGATCGAATACAACTCTTTTTTTGACTTTCGATTTCGGAAACCTGAATAACATAATAGTAAATACTGATTTCTTATAACTACGTGCGAACACGCAATGCTTTATTTTTTTATTTTCAAAATAGAATTGCTTACAGCAGGATTCTCTGAATGTTAAAAGCAAATATAAGGGTCAACGTCTTGTACTAAGTAGGGCAATAATTTCATGTAGCAAAAAAATTGGTACTTTTATATCTAAAAACCTAGGTGTAATATGTACAGGATTAAAACTATTAACTACGTAAAGATCAAAATCTAAGAGATCTTAATTAGAATATTTGCAATGATAATTATTGAAGGTTGTACGAAATTTTTAACGTTATGCTGGATAAAGGTTGTGGTATTTAATTGAGTTTGTTAAATAGAGCAATTGTTCTTTCATTTATAATAAATATCTACGTCGTTCGCAAGTTCTTTGATTTTGTTAAGTGGATTTAATAGGATTTTGGGGTTTTATTGAAAATGCAAATGAATTAGCGATTTTCAATAATAAATATTTTGCCAGGACTGAATAACATTCAAGAATTTACTACAGGCGATGGAACACTTTACAAGTGTTTACGAGTCTTGAACAAAACACAAAACCGGAGAATTTATTTTAGTAAAATATTTCTAACAGGACTGACTGGCATAGAAAAATCACTCTAAGTAAGTATATTGCATTTACTTCTCGACGGGCGGTTGAAATAAAGCTGGATTCTGTTCTATTCAGGTGATGAAAGGTAAATGAGAAACAGGAAAATTACGTTAAGCAAATATTGATAGTATTTACTTCACGGGAGATATTTTTTATCGGAATGTGGTGATAGAAAATAGTAGCGGAATCTACATCTGGTTTTAGTTTTTAATATAAAGCACATTATAAGTCCGCGTTGTTTGTAATTAGAATTCCTAGCAGACAAGGTAATTTTCCCGTTCCTCTTAGGGATACTCTGAAGTTGCCGGTAGAATAGGATCTGCGCCTTTGTCTCCGACGGTATAAGAAAACGACGCTGGGTATACGTCTCTGCGTTGTGCTAAGGTCTGATGCTTGTATAAGTAGTAACCTTTAAACCTTACATGCAGGCTTGAGGCTTAGAAACTCCTATGGGGTTATGGAGAGACTCCAACGCGTCGCCGAGAATAAGTCCGCTTTGATAAGCGTGCATGGAGGTTATATTCAATATCGTTACAAATCTTTCAGCGGTTTTCTTATTTAGGGTAGAGGGTATAAAATGAATTACTCGTAAATAAGTATAAATCAATAAATAATTAATTCAAGTTACCTTACGTAAATAATTTCAGCCTTTTTTTGATTAACATCAATGACCTTTCAGAAGTGCTTTTGAAGTAATTTAAATCAAGACTAGAGAAATCATAACCACGTATCCGATTAAAAATAAAGTCAAGAGTGTGAGCATGAGTGAGTAGCTTATCTAAAGTGCTTTTGAAGTATTTTAAATGACAGAGAAGTAAGTGAAGAGATATACATAACTGGTAACTACACTATTATAGAACACTTTTATTATTATCTTTCACAAAACTGTTCCAGACAGTAAGTAATGTATAAACGGGTGGTAAACAATAATAAAACTTGTAAATTTGGATTTTTACCTAACAATTGTACTGAAACGGTCTATTTTCAGTGTTCCTCAGGAATTTTAGAACGTGTAAATAACGAACGGACGGAAGCAGTAATACGTTTCGATCTGTCTGTATTTGACCTGATATTCCACGGAGAAAACTAGGTCTGTATGAGCCAAAAGAAATTTTCAAAATAACGTGTTTCAAAAACATTCAAAAAACAACAGGTTCCTTAGGGTTCCATATATGTGAAAATCGGAGAGAATGTAGCGAACATGGAACATGGAAAAAGAATGAAATCGACCATGAAACCCAACGGATAAGCCCTCAAAGCAATTATCAATACAACCAATTCTTATCAGCAAACTTGGATCCATGTCACTATTAGTCCCCTATTACACTGTAACTTTGTTCAAAAACTCAAGTCGAATCAAATTTAATCGCAATTTCCTGGCATGAAAATCAGTTTCAACAATCTGCAATCGAGTTTCACTAGACATCTACGAGTCGGCCTTCAACGGCTGAGTGCACAATTTCATGCGATCGAATTGCAACGTGTAATGAGCGGCATTTAATCCAATTCGCCGCGATTGCCGTCCGAGTATCAAAAACATCTCTACTAATCACTTTCCGTTTTCACGGCGTGAAACTGACACCACATAGTTTCATGCACTGAAACTGAAGTTCACTCGTGCAATAAACTCCATATGAAACCTGCCAGACATGAAGTTTTTGAAACAAAGTTGCAGCGTGTAATAGGGGCCTTGTTCACACAACCTGTGTAAACGCAACATCTGAGTCCATAATGCTACCACGGCTAATTGACCGCTACTCTCATAAAGTTATGTAAGAATACAATACAAAATTGGTAGCCTTTACTTACAGTATTTGATAACACGGATACAAACCTAAATGAAGCAAAAAGTAGCTCTGGAGACGAACAATTGCTTGTCTTACCAGTCTTAATCTTGTTCTAGTACAGCACGTGTAGGAACAGGGCACATCAGTGTTTTACAAGCTAGCCAGGCGGAACACAAAAATAATCTGTAATAAGAGAAAGTCTATACTAAAACCTTTTGATTAGAACAAAGGAAATAAAAATCACTAATTTTCCATAACAGAACGTCAAAGCTTTCTCAAGACACTGTAATTTATTTTCAAATAATTGTTAGTCTTCGACCACTTAAATTGCACAAATAGTACTGTTTATGCATTTATCCAAAACTCAGGCACGCAATATCTCTATTCAAGTCACTAATTTAATGCATACAGCTATGCGTTTTTACTATAAAATAACAAAATAGTTTCTTTAATATTGATTAACACTTTAAATCATTTCATTAACGGTGATAAAGACATGTAATCTAGCACTAAAACTTCTTCCATTCGTTTACAGACATTCACATATGTATAATGGTGGAGAGTTAATGATGGAATCTCTGTCTGGTTTCTCACAATCCTCAATTTAATTTTTTTCGAAATTGATAATTAAATTAAAATAAATGCATAATTAAGATAGTTGGGTAGGAAAACGTTTGGATAATAATTACAGTTATCGTCTTCAGTAAATGATAACAATTTTTGAAGACTATAGTTGTAATTGCGGTCCGCCTTATTTTGACGTGGTCACATCGACGCTCCTATTGCGACACCACCATTTGGACACCAACCATCTCGACGTATGCTAATTTCGACGCGAGAACATATTTTTTTTTGTTTTTCTTCCCGTCAGAATCGCATATACGACTATTATTATAATGAAATAAATAATGATTGACAGATACTGTGAATGAGGATTACGAGTATAAGAAGTATAACAAATTACTTGAGATGTACCAAATTATACATTTATCAAACTGTTATAGTAATACCAGGATTACGTTTGCGTTTTCATATTTTTTATATGGCAGTGTCTACGTCTAGGTCCGACGGAGATGTTTGTTATGATATTTGTACGTCCGACGTATATACTATATCGGCCATATCTATTTTAGATAAGATAAATAAAACTACTGTAACCTAACAGAATTAGATTAGATAAACAAAACTACTGTAACCTAGCAAAAGTAGAGTAGATAAACAAAATTATAGTAACCTAAAAAATTTGGATGGACCGGGATTGGAACACGCACCAACAGTGTGGAAGGAAGGCACCGTAGCCACTACACTCTAGCAGTTTCACATTGCAAGTGAACAAATGTGAATATGAAAAATCCCCGTCCGCCGTGCACGTATTAAAATTAAAATCCACGTCGGTGTAGAGTTAAGAATTCTGAAAAACCCGCCGGACGTGGACGTAGACACTTCCTTGTATATTTCATAAGTTTGTTATAACATCTCAAGTAATTTCTTAAAGATTTCACCATTTACTGACGAAGATAATTTTGTGTTTGTTATCGAAACGTTTAAATTTACACAAAATATAAATTAAAAATACACCATTTAAACCTAAAAGCTAAGTATTTTTATGATGTGTAGTAATGGTGAAAGTTTTCATTTTCATTCGTTATTTTTAGTTTGAACGTGTTGTAAAGGCGGTAAAAAGCTCGCGTCGAGATGATCTCGCGTGAAGGTGAGCTTGCGTTGAAATGATCTCGCGTCGAATTGGCGGTGTCGATGTGGCCGTGTCGAAATAAACTGTTCCGTTGAAATTGTTATCTAAATGTTTAAATAGGTGAAAAATTCGTAAAAATACACGATTTCGTACCCAAAAATAATCATTTTAATTTTATTCGAATTTGACGTTAACTTACTTCTCAATAGAACATATTTTTTACATTTTATCTTATTTACGCAATGATAAGGATTTCTTGGGCTACTCCAAATACGGTTGCTCTGATTTGTAAATTCATAAATACTCAATAGTTGTTAAACGGTGGGAGGAGGGCTGCTTCCTCACTTCTAATATACCAATCGCTACGACAGACGATCAATTTTTAATTACATGTATTGTAACTTTCCAATTTTTGGCTATCGTTACCTGAATGCAAGTTTTGGATTTGTGTTATTACTTGTAGTTTTTTTCTTTTATTACGAATATCAGTGTATATATTTTTATCGTCTGTAATGGATATTTAGCCACCTCAATTTTGTTTTATGCGCAACGTGTACCAGCATCATTTCCGATGTAATTCGTATTTTAAGTTGGCTTCCGTGTATAAGGTATGCAACTCATTTTAATTACATATTTATATTAATTTATTATATCTAATAGGAAACTCCCTCTCTTACATTAAGAAAAGTGTGTACCGTTTTAAATTGAATATAGATAAGGTACTATTACGTTGAAGGATGTACGGTGAATTAGGTCAAAATGACGTGCATATAGTACGTTGGATGATGCAATACGTTATCTTAAAGAAAAGTTTGAATTGTAGATACCTCTTGTACCTGATGTTTTACCTTATTGTATCGCCAAGAAATGAAATTCTCGACAGTAATTCATTTCGATATAATGTATTAACTACGTGTTGAGTTTAGTAAAATTACATTTTTATTAGGTGGACAAATTAGATCAAACGAACATTAGAGTAAAGCTAGTCTAATATTGTTTCGGAAGTTTTAATACTGTTGTAATGAAAAGAAAACAGCTGACTTCGGTTAGTGTTTTCTAAGATAAAAAAACCATTTGAGTGCAGGACGTTGCTTCAGTTGTATTTTGTAGACATAAGTCAAAATAAACTTTGGTATTACATTGCAGTTATATAGTTTCGATCAGATTTTATTTAGAAATAATTCTACGTAAGGATACATAGTTTAGGTATCAATTAAGAATTAGTTTACTATCGTAAAGAATTGCGAAGGGTTAGGTACTGTTACTCTTGCTTTTATGCTGAAATTAATCAGCAAAAATTATTTTTTTAACTAAATATACAACTAAATACAGCTGCAGTGTTGTTTAACTACGTACATATGATCTAATGTTTTTTTTTTCGTATTACCAATTACGTAATAAAAACTGTGCGTTCAATATTCCTGTTGGCTTATAACTGCCACACAGTCAAATAATCATACTGAGTTTACATAATGCAGTAATAATAACATCTCTAATGCAAATATTAAACATGAAAAAGTAATCCTAACGTTATTCCTCCAAAGCACTCGCTTTTCTATAAAATGGTGTACCTTACTACTCACGCTGACTCAACGAAAGACGTAATCGCGAAGAGTAAATAACCGACGCGCATTTTGCATTCTACACCATCGTGTAAATAAAGCTATGTAATTTTGATTTTAGCAACTCCATAGAATATCCACGTTCTTATGACTAACTAGTGGTTTTAACTTTTTCCAATAACAATAGAATATAAGTAGATATCAAATGTTCGTTAATTGAATTATGTTTTCAAATCTCAACACAGAAGTAAGTTTGGGGTACGTTCAAAGATAACACGTATACAAATGTTTAAAACCGTATTCTCATAGCGGTCCGGTATAAAACAGTATTCCTTAGTCCAAGTAATGCATCGGCATCAACTCCGAGAAGAGCACCCGAAGATACGTGAGACCCACCAGAAACATCTCCATGTTCGGCCAGGATAACCCATCGAGGGATTCCGCGCAGTACCTGAGACTCTTGATGGACGAGAAGCTGCTATGGAACCAGTACGGCGAACACAAAAGACACAAAGCATACGGGATCATGAAGAAGCTATATGCTCTGATGGTACGAAACAGCGTACTGACCATCGACAACAAGTGGCTGATATACAAGACAGTCATCCGTCCGACGATAACCTACAGCTCCGAAGCACCTTCGACCATAAAGCTACTACAAGTTATCCCGGACAAGATGCCAACTCTAGTAGAATACATGAAAACCGCCGGTGTCAACGAGGAAATGGTATTAGCACCCACCCGAATCCAGCCATCGCGGGATTATGGGACACAAGAAGCCGAAGATCGCGTTGTGTTTAAATGTTTGAAACACCTTACCATATATATATATATATATATATATATATATATATATATATATATATATAGGGTGAATCTTATCTAATCCGCCAAAATTAAAGGAGCACTAGAACTCATCATTATAAGCAAAAAAGTTCATATGTACATGGGTCCGGAAATGCTTCGTTTCCGAGATACAGGGTGTCAAAGTTGAAAAAAGAAATCGCGATTTCTTCAATATTTTTTGAATGTTTCGAAATAATGTCATGAAATTTCGTATACGGGGTTTTTGGGACAGTTGTTTGAACAGCTGTTATCAAAAGAACATGTTTACTTTTAATATTAATTTCTTTTCTTGATTTTTTAATATTGGATATTTTAGTGCTCCTTACAAGTTTTAAATAAATAAACATTGTGAGTTTTAAATGTGTTTTTCTCAGAAACGGTTGCTCCTAGCGACATCACTAAAATATACCTTTTTTTAGCAAAAAAGATAGGAGAATCGATTTTTCTAGTCCAAAATGGTATACAGTGTAGCACAGACAAATTGCAACGATTTAAAGGGGTCGAAATGTTTGGCTGGCGCCTCTAGAGACCACAACTAAATGGACCACAAATTTGAATATTTCATTTCAAAAACCATCGTATACGAAATTTCATGAAATTATTTCGAAACAGTCGAAAGATATTGAAGAAAACGCGATTTCTTTTTCAACTTTGACATCCTGTATCTCGGAAACGAAGCATTTCCGGACACATGTACATATGAACTTTTTGCTTATAATGATGAGTTCTAGTACTCCTTTAATTTTGGCGGATTAGATAAGATCACCTATTATATATATATATATATATATATATATATATATATATATATATATATATTTGTGTGTGAGGTGCGTGCGTGTGTGGTGTGTGCGTGCGTGTGTGGGCGTGTGGGTGTGTGTGGGTGTGTGGGTGTGTGCGTGTGTGCGTGCGTGCGTATGTGTGTATATATCATATTTATTGTTACATATCTTAGGATAGCTAAGTTAGGCAGGAATGACGTGTATATACTATGATTGAATAAGGCAAGGTTCCGATGAAGGTATAGAGGGCACACGCCCGATATTCTATAAGTCAGTACCGATTAAACATTAAACGATACTACGTTTTACAAAAGTTGTTTAATTAATCACACGATTAAGGGGTATGGCTATTAGACGTTTTGCAAGAAATACTTTTCTAGAATTTATTATTAATGCTACTTGTCAAGGATTAAATTCACAAAATGTGAACTTCTATAAAATTTAGTAGCAGGTTGACCCTTAGCGCTTAAAACGAAATTAGACCATAAAATTTAATGTTCATGATTCAAACGTATATAGCATTTTAATTGCTGATTATTTGACAGGCAACACTCACTACGTGTCACTAAATTAGATTTAATTTTGTGTTGAACTATTTTCCTTGATAATAAAATTAGACAATACCTTCCCACATTTTCATCGAAATGTATGGCTTGATACAACAGTACTGATATGTATTCAGGCGGGTAATTGTTATCTAACCAACTTTCCGGGATATATATCACATCAAACGTTCGTTGTACAATTTACGTAAACGTGTAACAAAAATGAGTTGGAAACGTGCGACTTTTTTACTGAAAAAGTGTGTATGCTATTAATGTACTCCATAAAAGGATTAGTTTCAACGAGTAAAACATTTAAATTTTTCACAGTAACCATGACGAGTTTTGTTTTCATTCTCTTTCCTAATACGTTATGCATTAACATCCGCAAACTAATCTGTCACTTTTGTTGCTGTAATATTTCATTAGTAACGCATTGTATTTTTAGGAAAATGTACTAATCCTGGATTAAAATATGTGTTTGCTAATTTAAGTTATCCAAGGTGAAAAAACTGTTCAGAATGGTTCTGATGTACAAAATGTACAACCTCAAATTTAGGCATATTTTTTTAAACGAATCTAAGAATAGTACGGAACACTTGAACGCAGTTACCTTTTGGTTGCCCTACCTTGTTAATAACTCTAGGATTCATGTCTCAAGCTTAAATTCTGATTCGTGTTTAAAGGAATCGATTAGAGATCAATAGAATTCAATGTACCTACTATTTTCAAACAAATTTTGATTTTAACATACACGTACCAATAACGGCAATCCTCAGGTTAAATTTGTACAATTAATCTTTTAAAAGTTTAAATGAGCATACATCATACATGAACAGTTTGATAATAACATTGGTAAAAATCTTAGTACTAAAGTGTGAATTATTAAGCTGCAAACCCACTTATCCCATGCCACGCCATACGACGTTTTCTTGACGTATATTTAAAAGATTCATTTAAAAAATTGAAACTTGCGCCTCTAAGTGCAGTGGGGTGGTCGGTAAACCGAGTAATATGGAAAGTGAGTATGTTAGTAGTTCTTAGGATGAATGGGAACAAGAATTGGAGGAATGTTGTGCAGCGATGTTTGTGCTAAAAAGTAAAAAGAAGGGAAGGTACAGGGTGCACGAATTAAATAAAACACGTGAAACGACTCGAATTGAAGCGAAACCGAAGTCGTTATTACATGTACTTTCGGTTGAATAAAAAGCAATTTGATTATCTGCATACTTTGTTAAAAGAAAAAATTGGAAAGTGCAACACAAAATTTCGCAAGTCCATTGGTTCCAGAGAACTACTCGCTATTTGTTTACGGTGAATATGAATATAAACTATACCTACATATAAAATAAACCAATATATAATTATGCAAAACATATCATAATAATAAAACGAAACTCAATAATAATTTTATCTACCCTACATCTATACTTTTTGGTAACATTGAGAAAATTAATAACGAATTAAATATTATAGACTTGGTATTCCAGGAATCGGTTGAAAAAGTTGTATATTGGGATGTATCTCGAAGTTCCTCAAGTTGTGTGGAAGGATTGACGTGTGGCGAAGGTGTAGCGTGACGGTGTGAAGAAGGATTAATACAGGACAGAGACACTGCAGAACTAAAAGTTATTGGAAGAATGTGAACGCACATCTAAACTTGCTTGATTTTGCAGTTTACAAATATCAGCTTCTTGAATTAATTTGCATAATTACAATTTAATCCTTGCTTGATCTAATTCTGGCAATCGTATTGCTTGCTTCGACATGCTAAAATAAAACATGTTTGATTCGTCTAGCTCGTTATGCAGCTTAACTTGTTTATTCTCATTTGTAGATCGGCGTTCTGTTTCATTATATGTACCATTTCCTCTGCTGGTGTCAGGACATTGGAAAATCGCAACGTCTTATCGTATTTCTGTTATTATGTGGAGATGAGGATGACTGAAGTAGTGCTTCAGACTGTAAAACGGTTTCTTCGTTTTCTTCACCACTTTGACTCCTATCAGGTTCGTCATCCTCTTCGTTTCCATCGTTTGAAGTATTTTCCTCTGCACCCACTGTTTCTTGAGCGATTTTCTCAAAATTGCTTTCAGTACTGTAATATTTATGAAACGTAAGATAACTTAGCACACTTTCCAACGCAATAAACCTACTATATCAATAAAGCTGGTGCAACTTTTATTAAGTACTGTAACAATAAATATAGCACAGAATAATCTTAGGCATGATATAAACTGCTTATATAGCTTGATAAACTTAAATAAAAGCATTGACTGTGTGTTAAAGCCAGTGATAAAGCTTAAAACTAAACTTTAATTTAACAACAAGGAGCACCGTTCAGCAATAATAATTGACATTTATTGCCGGGTCCGACACAAAGCAACCTCTATCAAAATCTCGCCGCCTTAGATGAAGACAATGAATGATCATCTGTTACCATTGATTGTACAGTGTATATAATTGTGTATAATCAATGCCTGTTACAGTGTCTTATTTGCAATATATTATTGTACTTTGAAGCGCTTAATAAAAGACGCATTTTGTTCGATATGATAAAATTACCACGAACGTGGGTAATATTATATTATTTACCACCACAACTATTCGGCTTAATTTAAACAGTCAACCTGGTAACACTGGTATCAAGGGCAAGCGCCGCGGGGAATAAATGGACTTTCCACGCTATTCCACGGACATCGAGCAGATCCGATTTAATAGATGTCGACGACGTCGTATCGCATCAATTGGCGTGACATGGGATGGTATTGGGCAAGTGAGTTCGCGGTGCACTAAAACTTACCTACATTTATGGCTTCACAACGCTTTACATTTTGTAACGTCGCATCGCGTCGGGTGGCGTGGCGTGGCATGGGATAAGTGGGTTCGCAGCTTTATGATTGCCACATGCGTGTGATAGTTAAGTGGATGTACAAGTTGAGATAATTTTTGTTTGATTTTCTACGAATTACTTCTATTGCAATCGCATTTTTGGAAAATTACTTTTAATAGCATTTGATAAAAGCTGTGTTTGATGTTTTGTTGTAATGCTGATATTTTGAAAACCTTAGTGAGAACATTTTGTTAAATTAATGAAACCGTTACAATATGTCGGGTTGCGCTTTTACTATCGCAGATTTTTTTCCGTCAGGCTGAGTGACGCTTTCTCTCGTAAAATTATTTATGTATCGTTGGACCTGGTCACGCGCAGAATTGGAATTCAAGTTCTCTCTAGATTAAGGGTGTGAATATATATGTTTCACTGCATTTGCAGGATTATAAGTTCTACATAATTGAATGTATATTATTACAGTATGGGAATTGCCATTTTACCGTCTGTAGAGTTTTCTGGGGATTTGGTACTTAAGCTCATTAATGTGCAATTTTCCGATTGATCCATAATAATATAAGAAATTATGGGTGAGGGGTTGTGAGTAACTTCCTTTTTGGTCATTGGTCAGTTAATGTGCAGATCTCAGAGTGTACACATATAGTACCCTAGCGTGAAGATTTAAACGGTTCGCGACGTTTTGCGTCGGTTCGGTGTTTATTTTGGCGATATATCGTATGGTGGATTAGTAAGAAACTTCGCTTTCGCGTAAAGCGGTTACTATGACAATTTACGACACCAATACAACGTATTTACCATTATGGGACTCTCAATTTTTTTGGTAGTGTACGCCCATTTTTGGCGTTCGCCGATCTGTTTTGATACCCCCTAAAATAGGTACCGACGTATTAAGCTTAGCATGCCCAGCTGTTTGAATAATTTATCGTGATGCCATAAAAATTAGCTTACCTTTACGAAAGCATCGAGTAAAGACAAGATTACGTTTAAGAGGTTTAAGACTTTGGAAAGTCCTATTTTATATATTATAATATTGAGTTTTAAGCAACATGGTCTAATCAACTATTGGTTGTTTCGTCAGTAACGCTGCCTGTAAATTAGATTAATATCACGTGCTAGGTTTTAGTGAAAATGTAAAATAAGCCTTTGTTTCTTCTTTTATTGCTTAAAAGTACCAGTTAAAAAATGTAAAATTATAAATAAAAGCTGATGTCTGGATGGGTGGATTCAGCATTATTTGTACCACTGTAGAATTTTATTTACTGGCGTAATTTAAGTGAAAACGCTTTTAACTGCATTTTTTTATTTATTTGTCTCGGAATAATTATGCTTTAGTATTAAAAAATATGTAGCTTAGTTTCTGTTTAGGTGTCAAATTCCGATATTTTAACAAGATCAAGGTTTTGATTTTTTGATTTTGTATTATTATAATTATTGAGTTCATATGTTTGCTTTGGATATATTTTTGATAAATCGGAGTTTGGGGCCTTAACACTTTAACTGCCAAACGATAGGCCGTGGTCGTACGACTTTCTATTATTATAAGCCATCCCTAATCACACGTACATGTCTGTAGGAAGCCAACAGTCTAAAAAATTTTTTTTTATTTTGATAGGTTGCTCTTTACTGCTTCCATTGATTCGAGCTGCATTTTTCATTTCATAATCAAATCGGCCTATGTCTGCCGGCAGTCGTTTGGCTCGTAAATAATATTGTTATCATTAGGAGGTAATGCGCCTACCCGCGGCCGTTCTGTTTACATGTCTAAGCTTGCGTTTTTAAATGTATCGGTGCGTTATTTCAGTTCATAAGTAACTACGAAAGAGTGTGCACGATATATAAATATATATATATATATATATATATATATATATATATATATATATATATATATATATATATATATATATATATATATATATATATATATATATATACTGGTTGGGCAAATGTGTGGAAACCCCTCATTTCTGGCTAAACTATTGATTGTATCAAAAAAGACCTTAACAAAGGTTAATGTAAATTTTATGATCTATTCAGTGGCGTACTAGGATTTGCAGCAGCCACGCCAATTTTCGAGATATGACGTCATCGATTGTTTTTGAAATGGGTGACCCTGTATATTTTCGTATTTTCAGATATTTCTGTAACATAGCTCAAATATTTTGTATTATTGTCAGTTACTGTTAATTCCGTCAGATAATTTCGGTGTAAAGTATTAGTATTGTTTTCTAATCATGGTTGAATTAAGTGAACGTAAGCGTATTTCGTTGTTAATGATGGTTGGATTTGGAGACAGGCAGAGATCTTGAAAAGATGCATGTGCTATTTTTAATGCAAGATTTCCGGAGAGAAATCCTCACATTTCCAAATCAACGGTTTCGAAGATTGTGCGGAAATTTTACGAAACTGGAAGTGTTAGAAATCGGCCAAAACCAGGTCGAAGTAAATCGGCTACAAATGAAGATATGGCACTTGATATTATTCTTGATGTGCAAGTAGAACCGATAACTTCAGTACTAAAACTGACCTTACATCACGATATTAGCGGTAGATCGGTAAGAAGGATATTGTCCACAAATCATCTCCATCCGTATAAAATGCATTTAGTACAAGAACTTAATGAAGATGATCCTGATAGAAGATGCAGTTTTGCCAGTCAATGATGGATCACATTGAAATGAATGGCAATTTTCTCAATAATATTGTCTTTTCAGATGAAGCAACATTTCAACTGAATGGTTTTGTCAATCGACATAACTTTCGCTATTGGTCTGACCACAATCCTCACTGGATGGAAGAAGGTCACACCCAATATCCTCAAAAATTAAATGTATGGGCGGGTATAATCAGAGGACACATAATTGGACCATTCTTTTGAGAGACAATTTAAATGCTAATCGGTATTTACAAGTGTTGCAGGAGCAAATTGTTCCAGCATTAGTTCGTTTATTTCCGAACCATGAGAATCCTGAACGACCCTCAAATGAAATTTGGTACTAACAGGATGGAGCTCCGCCTCATTATAGAGTTGACGTGCGTCAATGTCTTAATGAAATATTTCCGGGGAGATGGATAGGTCGAAGAGGACATATTGAGTGGCCACTGCGTTCGCCAGATTTAAGTCCTCTAGGCTATTTTCTATGGGGTCATTTAAAATCTATTGTGTATAAGACCAAACCTCAGTCGTTAGAAGAACTGGAAGACCGGATTAGGGTGGCTGTGCTAGAAATCTCACAGCAAGCCATTCAAAACTCCGTAAGAGCCTTTGCTGACCGAATAGGATACTGTCAAGGTGCTGAAGGTTTCCAATTTGAGCATTTACTATGAATATTTTCTCAATATGAAGGGCTTAATTTTTGTTGTAAATCAAAAGTTCATTAAAATTACCAATTAATACGTATCTTCTTCATTGTATTATTCTAGTTAATATTTAAAAAACGACAACCTACCAAACCATATATCATTATAATTGGAGAAAAACGGAATATCTGAAAATGCGAAAATATACAGGGTCACCCATTTAAAAAACCATCGATGATGTCATATCTCCAACATTGGCGTAGCTACTGCAAATCCTAGTACGCCACTGAATAGATCATAAAATTTACATTAACTTTTGTGAAGGTCTTTTTGATACAATCAATATTTTAGACAGAAATAAGGGGTTTCCACACATTTGCCCAACCATGATATATACTATATATATATATATATATATATATATATATATATATATATATATATATATATATATATATATATATATATATATATATATATATATTTACGGAGCGGTGGCAGGTCTGGGGAAAACAGCGATTTTAACAATATGCAAAATGTATAAGTGGAACCCGTTAACGTTAAAGCTGATTTTAGTATGAAGTGGAAGACCGTTTCTATGAATTTACGCTAACTAAATTTGTTTTTTTTTTGTGTTCATGAAGGTACAAGTGAAAGTAACAATATATTGTTTGATTTTCTAAGTTTTAGTGGTTTTCGAGTTAAACCTTTAGTATTATAATTAAGATTTTATTTCTGAAATTGGCAATTATATATTTTGGTGGATTAATTAAATGGAAATAGGAAATTTTAAAGTTGAATCTAAATTAGTTTTGCTGTGAATTTTTACAAAAGGATGAGGATGAGGTCATTCCTTGGTTTGCTTGTTTAAGCAGGGGCTGTTGATGTTAACTTTACTTATCGTGTTTAGTAATTGACGCCGTTTTCTGCCGGAGTAGAGTATCTCAGTCTATTAGTGTTAAATAATTATCATTATGGTTTAAGGAATAAATCTGTGGACGACAATTTGCACTTGAGCCGTGCACGTCGCAGTGTCAGCAGTTTTATTTCAAGTTAAAGTGTGGTTGAGAAACATGGTGCACTATTATGGAGAGGGGAAGAAGCTGTTTTTTGCGTGATTAATTGCGCGGGGATTCTCGGGACCGAACTTTTGGAGAAGTTATTTGCAACTAAAAGCACCCGTTTGGTGGATACTTTTGTAGACGTTCATCCCTCCTAGTTATTTATTTTGAAGTTGTGTTTATCTGAGTGCATCTTAGTGGTGGTTCGTGGTCGCACTGAAACCATTGTGAAGGCACAACGTTTTGTTTCCCCCGTAAAAGAAAATCAGCTGCAACAGACGAAAGTCTCACTGTAAATAATTTGTAAATACACCTTTTTTTCCATTATAATAATTAAACAGATTTTTAAATAGAGCTACCGATTTAATTGAACATTAAGGTGTAAATATCTCGTGTGTAAAAGCTACTCGTTTTGTACACATAACTATATAACGTCCTGACCACTTAAGTTCAACGTATCGCTATTGAAATTAAGACTGGGAAACTGCCGCATTGGTTTGTCGATCAAGGACATTCTGCCGATATCCTGGAGCGGTTTCCGTTGCTTTTATTGCTGCCCGGTGGAGAAGGTAACTCAATATTGCACGTTATTGTGAATGCTTTACCATATCTTTGTTTGTAAACTTGATGATATTGTTTGTTGATGAGCGAGTGAACGCAGTCGTTTTTTTTTTGGTGTTATTTTTGCAGTAATTGATGCTCTTATGTTAATCTCAATTAAAAGATTGACGAACTGCTTTTATTTGCATTATCTTTGGTGTTTTGTTTTTTATTATTTAATTAAATGTACTGTAAATTTATGTATATGAACATTTCGCATGGTAAAATTGATTTTTCGTGACCAATTGGTTACGTATTGTTTTGAATTTATTCATATTTAGATAATTCTATTTCAGTAGTTTAAAATTAAAGGCCATTTGGTAAGCTTACAAAGTTGACCATTTTGTTCCCATTTTCCAGTATTTAAGACTTTAAATCAAACAGAAACCACTGTAAATGAATCTATGTATCTGCGTGCCTTTTAAAATATATTTAGATATACTCGTAATAGATGAACAATTAATTGAAATTTATGGTGTTAATTTGTGATTTCCTGCTGACCAGCGAAAGCAATATTTTACGAAGAGTAGTAATTTTATTATTCAAATTAAATAATTACCTGAGAGCTGAATTTTGATTTCAATTTTGTTGATTCACTTTAAAAGTACCATTGGTAATTTCCTACACTTGAAGCATTCAGTGTCATACAGTTTTTTGAGTTTTATTAAATATTTTGTGTTGTTTAACGTAAGCGATTAGAGGAATATTAAATGACGTTTATCTAGTTTAGATCTAATTATCTTAGTTTGGAGTTCAATTTATGACAGAGTTTTGGAATTGAGTACTATTTAAATTTGAGCTAATGAGATTTAAGCGTAACATTAACGTTCATTATTCTTTTTTATTATCGTGTTTGGGTTATTTTGCTCACAAGCGTCGGGGGTCACGTAACGAAATATACAGTTAAAGAAGTCATTGAAACCCAACATCTGATTTGCGCCTACGTTATTTTGGTATTTGAGCGTGAGGGTGATTTATCTACATGTGCCCAAGTGTATTCTTACCAATTTTGTCTTAATAACAGTCTGGCGTCCTTTACTTGACTTAAATTAAATTACGACGTACCCTTATTTGCGACTTTCGACAATACGACGAAATTCAAAAACACGTCCGCGCACTCTGTCCCACCGAGCTGGTCCGGTGCATTCTAATTATCTGTTACCTGTCGTTTTAGTCTCATTTTCGACCATAACGTTTTTCAGAAACATAAATACCCTACACAAGTAATTTGCGTAGACGGATCTATGGTTCCATTTCGTGGAAGGGTCAAATTTCTACAGTATATCCCTCGAAAACGCCACAAATGAGGTGTTAAGCTTTCTAAACTTTGTGATGCAGACGGTTATACATATAATGTGATCCCTTATCAAGAAAAGGGTAGCGCTGAAGAGTCAAAGAACTTAACATTTGAAATAGTCATGAAACTAATCGATCCATATTTGAACAAAGGCCACACATTAATTACAGATAATTATTATACTTCTGTCCCGTTAGCCAAACATTTATTAGACGAAAAGTCTTATGAGGAAAAACAGAAGATTAATGCCTCAAGCTGTGATCAAAATGAAGTTACAAAAGGGCTTAGAAAATGACGATGGCATTGTTTGTGCTAAATGGAAATATAAAAGTGAAGTTCATCTTTCACCAAGAAAACATAATTTGGCCATAACAACAACAGCAAAGTTTGACAGACAGAAGAATGCGATAATGAAACCGGAGATAGTAAAAGACTATAATGCAGGAAAGGCAGGAATCACTCTTTCAAATCAGGATTCGAGCTACTCGACTACAGTCCGCAAGTCTATAAAATGGTACCATAAAATTATTATGGAATTAATATTTGGAACAGCTGTTGTGAATTGCCACATCATCTATAAGAAAACACGATTTGACGGAAATATACGCTATCTGCCCATCGATACTAACTCAGTGGAGACAGTAATAACATAAACTTAAATGTTCAAGGGAAATATCAAACGCAGACTAAAACAGCATCTTGGATTTTGATCAACAACACTAACATCCAAAATTTACTTTTTTAATCACAAGAGCTATGCAGCTAATTAAATTATTTACTTAGGTACGTTATTTTAGTTCATTAATGACCTCCATAGGAAAACTTGTTAACATTCTTATTGTTATGAATAATTACTAAAAGTCATACTTTTTTGGGTCTTCTAAGTCATCAGTCGTAGACTCGCATCAATTGTTTTCTACAAGATATCGATAATTTATCTAAAACTATACTAATTGATCATTACTTACACATACCATCTTGAGTAAAAAGTTATTATCGAGAGCTTTGAGATTAAGTATCTGTTTAAGTCTTATTTGTTAAAAACTGAAACTGTAGCTTCTCGACAGGTTTCGGTCCTGTAACCACTATGCTCCAATCTTTAACCTTGCCCTAGTAAACTTCATTTACCAGCATTACAGGTTGATATATTACTAAAGCGCGTATATGCAGTTTACGTGGTTAAGTGTTTATACAAGGGGTTACAATGAAATCTGATACAGCGTTCCCAAAAACCCGAAGTTATTCCAAAACACATACATACAGCTATACGTATACAAAGCTTTTTTAATTTAAGATACTTGATAGTTAATAAAGGTAATTAAACTGTACGTACATGCGTAAAATTAAAATTATTGTGTATTTTTTAAGAATAAGTGCATAGCTTTACCCTAAAATAACCCGTGAAAAATTATTTGGACACCATGAATGAATAAAATAGACACAATTAATTAATGGATTCAGTGTCGGCGCTTAACTCGCAATTTATCTTGATCCTTTTCTCTCGACTATTAGCTTTGATTGATTGCAATATTTTACTTAGAGATTTACCCAACCCTTTAATCCCACTTTTTTCGTATTTATTTAAATTTCTTTTAATTTTATTATTTTTTAATTTATAACTTATACTTATTTATAAAAGATGTCATTGCTTTTTAACAAGCTTGACAACTTTAAATGTTTTAAACAATAGCTTAACATTTTCTTTTATTTGAAAAGCGAAAGGATTGCAAACACTTTTTGCTTAAGTGCTTTAAGAGAATCAGACATTTAGGGACAAAGGTTGTAGAACATAAATCAGAAAAGAATATATAAAACTTATCATCGTACATCATTCAACACTGAATAGAAGTTAAGCATAATTTTATAACGTCTTTAAATTACATTTCGAGTTTTATGCCTGATTACAGTTTTCTTATCTTTATTGTTGCATAATATAGTATATATAGGAATTTGATTTTTCTTCATGCAAATCGTTCTACCTATACTTTATACACCTCTTATCAGTATTGTGAGTTACACCAAAACGATGAAAAATTGTAATAACAAGAAATTTAATTCTTATCACCCCATTTACTAAATCAAGTCATTTAACTGTAGCAGAGGGCTGACTTAACGTTTATAAAGTAGGGGTAGAGGTCTTATGCTGTATTGGAAGACATCTCGGAAATAACATTCCCTTCACTTTACTACATAATCTTTTTATCCTCTGTGCTTTACTCTCAACTTTTAATAACTTAGGCGTTTCTGAATTTTTTACTAAGAGACTATTAAAAAAAACTACATTATTTTTAAATATAGACTGCACTTACACTCTTTAAAATCCTTTAAAGTTTTAACTGCTTTTTTTACAATTACTCATTTTTCTTTATTAGGTAATATCAGTTTTTTTATAAAATTTTTTTAAACATAAATGTAGATATAATTTTTACGTTTCACATCGCTTTAAAATCGTTTTAGAAACACGCACTCATTCTTAGTTTTTTCACTAGAAGTAAATTAAAATATATATATATATATATATATATATATATATATATATATATATATATATATATATATATATATATATATATATATATATATATATATATATATATATATATAATATACATACATAGATTCATTTACGATGGTTTCGGTTTGGTTTAAAATCTTAAATTCTAGAAAACGGGAACATAAAATGGTCCACCTTGTAAGCTTACCAAATGTCCTTTAATTTTAAACTACGGAAATAGAATTATCTAAATATGAATAAATTCAAAACAATACGTAACCAATTGGTCACGAAAATCAATTTTACCATGCGAAATGTTCATATACATAAATTTACAGTACATTTAATTAAATAATAAAAACAAAACACCAAAGATAGTGCAAATAAAAGCAGTTCGTCAATCTTTAATTGACATTAACATGAGAGCATCAATTACTGCAAAATAACACCAAAAAACGACTGCGTTCATTCGCTCATCAACAAACAATATCACCAAGTTTACAAACAAAGATATGGTAAAGCATTCACAATAACGTGCAATATTGAGTTACCTTCTCCACCGGGCAGCAATAAAAGCAACGGGAACCGCTCCAGGATATCGGCAGAATGTCCTTGATCGGCAAACTAATGCGGCAGTTTCCCAGTATTAATTTCAATAGCGATACGTTGAACTTAAGTGGTCAGGACGTTATATAGTTATCTGTACAAAACGAGTAGCTTTTACACACGAGATATTTACACCTTAATCTTCAATTAAATCGGTAGTTCTATTTAAAAGTCTGTTTAATTATTATAACGGAAAAAACGTCTATTTACAAATTATTTACAGTGAGACTTTCGTCTGTTGCAGCTAATTTTCTTTACGGGGAAACGAAACGTCGTGCCTTCACAATGGTTTCATGTGGTAATATAAATCCGCTTTAAGCGCGACTACGTACCACCACTAAGATGCACCCAGATAAACACAACTTCAAAATAAGTAACCAGGAGGGATGAACGTCTACAAAATATCCACCAAACGGCTGCTTTTAATTGCAAACAATTTCTCCAAAAGTTCGGTCCTCCAGGTATTCCAAAAAGTCACGCACCAAGCTCACAGATCACATCTCTTACTCAAGAAAGTCAGATCAAGAATCCCCGCGCAATTAATCGCGCAAAAAACAGCTCTTCCCCTTTCCATAATAGTGCACCATCTTTCTCAACCACGCTTTAACTTGAAAGAAAACTGATTATACTGCGACGTTCACTACTCAAGTGCAAATTGTCATCCACAGATTTATTCCTTAAACGATAATGATAATTATTTAACATTAATGGACTGAGATACTCCACTCCAACAGAAAACGGCGTCAATTACTAAACTCGATAAGTAAAATTAACATCAACAGCCCCTGCTTAAACAAGCAAACCAAGGAATGACCTATCCTGCAATTCAAATGCGAACTTTTCTTATCTATAACTACCTTTTGTAAAAATTCACAGGAAAACTAATTTAGATTCATCTTTAAAATTTCCTATTTCCATTTAATTAATCCTCCAAAATATGTATTTACCACTGTCAGAAATAAAATCTTAATTGCAATACTAAAGGTTCAACTCGACAACCACTAAAACTTAGAAAATCAAACAATCTATTGTTACTTTACTTGTACCTTGATGAACACAAAAAAACAAATATATATATATATATATATATATATATATATATATATATATATATATATATATATATATATAATAATGCACACTCTTTCGTAGTTACTTATCACCGAAATAACGCACCGATACATTTAAAACGCAAGCTTAGACATGTAAACAGTACGACGCGGGTAGGTGCATGGCCTCCTAATGATAACAAAATTATTTAAGAGCCCAACGACCGCCGGCAGACATAGGCCGATTTCATTATGAAATGAAAAATGCAGCTCGAATCAATGGAAAGAGTAAAAAACTATAAAAATAAAAAAACAATTTAAACTGTTGGTTTCACAGGAATGTACGTGTGATTAGGGATGGCTTATAATAAAAGAAAATCGTACGACCGCGGTTTGGCAGTTAATGTATTAAGGCCTCAAACTCGGTTTATCAAAAATATAACCAAAGCAAACATATGAACTCAATAATTATAATAATACAAAGTCAAAACCTAGATCTTGTTAAAATATCGGAATTTGACACCTAAACAGAAACTAAGCTACACATTTTTTAATACCAAAGCATAATTATTCCGAGACAAATAAATAAAAAAATGCATTTAAAAGCGTTTTCACTTAAACTACGCCAGTAAATAAAATTCTACAGTGGTACAAATAATGCTGAATCCATCCATCCAGACATCAGCTTTTATGTATAATTTTACATTCCTTAACTGGTACTTTTAATTATTCAGCAATAAAAGAAGAAGCAAAAGCTTATTTTACACTTTGACTAAAACCTAGCACGTGATATTAATCTAACTTACAGGCAGCGTTACTGACGAAACAACCAATAGTTGATTAGATCATGTTGCTTAAAACTCAATATTATAATATATAAAATAGGAGTTTCCACAGTTTTAGACCTCTTAAACGTAATCTTGTCTTTACTCGATGCTTTCGTAAAGGTAACCTAATTTTTACGCCATCACGATAAATTATTCAAACAGCTGGGCACGATAAGCTTAAGACATCAGTACCTATTTTAGGGGGTATCAAAACAGATCGGCGAACGCCAAAAATGGGCCACTCCGTAACACTACCAAAAAAATTGAGAGTCCCCTAACGGTAAATACGTTGTATTTACGACGCAAAACGTCGCGATCCGTTTAAATTTTCATTCTAGGGTACTATATGTTTACACTCTGAGATCTGCACATTAACTGACCAATGACCAAAAAGGAAGTGACTCACTACCCTTACCCATAATTTCTTAAATTATTATCGGCCAATCGGAAAATTGCACATTAATGAGCTTAAGTACCAAATTTTTAAATATAGACTGCACTTACACTCTTTAAAATCCTTTAAAGTTTTAACTGCTTTTTACAATTACTCATTTTTCTTTATTAGGTAACATCAGTTTTCATTTAAAATTTTTTAAACATAAATGTAGATATAATTTTACGTTTCACATTGCTTTAAAATCTTTTAGAAACACGCACTCATTCTTAGTTTTTCACTAGAAGTAAATTAAATATATATATATATATATATATATATATATATATATATATATATATATATATATATATATATATATATAATTCAGTGTGTCCAAGATAAGGATCCTCACCATGGGAATCTCAGTACTTGTTGGAGATACAGCTTAGGTTAAATTAGGAAAAAGTTGTGTTCTTTGAAGCTTATTTACATGCCGTTTAGAAACTTGAAAAATTTTCATGCCCTGCTGAGATATTTGGAAAAACCGGGAATTTGACAATATCGATTTTATTTTTTTCTGACTTTATTTGCAGAAATATCAAAAAACTAACAACACTTTCTCATTGGCACTTTTAAGGTACTACATGATGGTATTTTTAGATTTTATATCCGACGTTTCGTTTTCAAGAAACCATCATCAACTTTATTTTTTTATATGGCCCGAAAAAAATGTACACCCTGTATCTAATTCCATTTTTTATTACAAATTCAACGATGTATCACATGCCATATTTTATTTAGTTAAAAGGAAAATTAATTGCATTTTTTCTATTTCTTATAGGTATTTTTAAGTAGGCGAGTAATGAAATTTTTTTTAAGTAACGAAAACAAAGAAATTAACGCATTTTATATTTAATTCAAAGCAGGTGTTCAAACAGGTTTCCGTTATTTTCTAAGCATAAGTATGATCTTCTAACTGTAGAGCTTAAAACATCACGTAACATCTCTGGTGTAATACTGTTAAATGCGGCCGTTACACATTCTCGTAACTGCTGCTTCAAAAGAATATTGGAAAACTCGGTTTTAATAAAACCCCATATGAAGAAGTCCAGAGGTTAATTCGGGGATCGCGCTGGCCAAGACACTTCACTAGAGGTTCCAATCCACTTTCCAGGAAATCGCCGCGAGAGATACTCGAACTTCTAGAATTGTGTGCAGGAGCACCGTCTTGTTGAAACCAACAGCTATTGACCTGTGCCAGAGGTAAATTATCTAAACAGTCTTCTAAATCATTTCGC
Source organism: Vesta saturnalis (assembly GCA_036346205.1). Taxonomy (NCBI): domain Eukaryota; kingdom Metazoa; phylum Arthropoda; class Insecta; order Coleoptera; family Lampyridae; genus Vesta; species Vesta saturnalis. The sequence goes on along the minus strand of JARFJB010002483.1, from coordinate 538,769 downwards.
AATAAATGAAGGTATCGTTCTCCGGTTAATGAATTATGGTAAAAATGGACCTAGGATTTTAGTTCCTAAAATTCCACACCACATATTAAACCCAAAACGTTCTTGATGTCTCGATATTTTCTTAACACGCGGATTTTGTTGAGCCCAGTAATGCGTATTGCGGCGGTTGAAGATACCATTATTAGTGACCATGCTTTCGTCGGACCATATTATTTTTGAAGGAAATTTAAATTTTCTTCACACGCGCGTGTATACCACTCGCAAAATGCTGGCGCCGTTCAAAATCCCCTGGTTTAAGTACTTGGCAAATCCTAAATTTATAGGGTGATATCTATTTTTACGCAAAATCAATTGAGCTGTGGATTTGGCAACTCCTACATTATCTTTGATTTGCCTAGTTGATATTTCAGGGTTCTCAACAACTGCTTGTAAAACATTATTTTGGGTTTCTTCTAAAGACTCCTTTTTCGAGTTAAAATAGGCTTTTAAATGAACCATATTCTTTTAAATTTCGAGCCAGCTTTAAGAAAATGGACTTACATGGCTGCCTTCTTTCTGAATATGTATTAAGATACATTGCTGCCGAATTTACATCATTTTTGTGGCACAAAATGTAGCACGTTAGCATATCAAACTTTTCTTCATGGCTATAATGCTCACCCGGCATATTCGACGATAAATGCACAATATTAACTATTCAACAATAAACAACAATAACGACAACAGTAAAAATAACGACAATTACTCTAAAACAACAACTCGGCAAACAGGGTAACAACAAGGATAATTACAATTTTATCATAATATTAAGTGACAGAATCGGTGACAGGTAATGACGACAAAGCATTTGTTTGCAACGCCTTCTTAAAAATACTTATAAGAAATAGAAAAAATGCAATTAATTTTCCTTTTAACTAAATAAAATATGGCATGTGATACATCGTTGAATTTGTAATAAAAATGGAATTAGATACAGGGTGTACATTTTTCGGGCCATATAAAAATAAAGTTGATGATGGTTTCTTGAAAACTAAACGTCGGATATAAAATCTAAAAATACCATCATGTAGTACCTTAAAAGTGCCAATGAGAAAGTGTTGTTAGTTTTTGATATTTCTGCAAATAAAGTCAGAAAAAATAAAATCGATATTGTCAAATTCCGTTTTTCCAAATATCTCAGCAGGGCATGAAAATTTTTCAAGTTTCTAAACGGCATGTAAATAAGCTTCAAAGAACACAACTTTTCCTAATTTAACCTAAGCTGTATCTCCAACAAGTACTGAGATTCCCATGGTGAGGATCCTTATCTTGGACAAACTGTATATATATATATATATATATATATATATATATATATATATATAAATGTGACCATTTAAGTCCGCACCATATGGGAATTTTTTAACCTGGCTTTAGTATCGATCTGATTATCGCACCCATTTTGCTTCAAATAAAACCAAAATGAAGTATAGTAAGTTGGTTTTACAACCGACGTCATCTGTCAAAATTACATTTTTAAGAAAAAATTGAAAAAACGCATAAATTGACTGAATTTCGGAAAAATTATTATAAAAAGTTGTTAATTTTGTGCTTTTAGACTTATGTACTGAATTTCAACGACCTAGTATCATTTTGAATTTTTACAGTTTTTGACATTTTACCAATTATTTTTCATCTTGATTTGATGTAACCTACGTAAAATTCTTTATCTAATGAAAACTCAACATGCCAAGTCTATTTAAGTTAAAAACAAAATGGCTTTCAAGATTTTTTTAAATTATAAAATTTATCCACCATCGTCATGTTTGGTGCAAAGTTCGTTTAACTTTTGTTTTGAAGCAAAAAATAAAAACTCAATTAAAATTTGGTGGGGTATGTTAAAACAAGAGTTTTCGTAGCGTTGAATTAAAATTTTAACAACATAATGTTTTTTATTACAGACATAAATTTAACAATTTGCTGCTTTATCTCTTTCTTTTAATACTTCAGCTAAACGTATTTCTCAAAAGGATAAATTTGATTTATTATGATAAATAACACATTTTACATTCTAATCGGAATCTGTAATGGCAGTTACGTAATAATATATTTCAGTTAAAAACACCAAACATGACTTCGGATGATGGATGAAATTATATCATTTTTGGAAAAATAAAAACATTTTGTTTTCGGCTCAAATAGATTAGATATGCTAATTTTTCATTAGATAAGGGATTTTACGTAGGTTACATAAAATCAAGATGGAAAACAATTGGTAAAAAGTCAAAAATGCCAAAACCATAAATCATAGTGTGCCATTGAAATTGGACACAAAGGTTTAAAATGACAAAATGAACAACTTCTTCCAATATATTTTTCGAAATTCGGTCAATTTATGCGTTTTTTCCATTTTTTCTTAAAATGTAATTTTCGACAGGTGACGTCGGTTGTAAAACCAACTTACTATAGTTCATTTTTGGTTTTATTTGAAGCAAGAATGGATGCGATAATCAGATCTATGCTAAAGTCAAAGTTAAACGAAATCCCCATATGGTGCGGACTTAAATGGTCACGCTAATATATATATATATATATATATATATATATATATATATATATATATATATATATATATGTATATATATATATATAAGGAAAAATTTTTTATTATTAACTAATTGCTTAGTGTTATCAGGCTTGCGGCTAACTAGGGTCTTAATACGTTTAAAATAAGTATTTCGAAAGCTTTTTATTTTGTTCCTTTATCACGGCCTCTATAATAAAACAATGTTAAAACAAGTCAAGTTGCTTACGTTACTCACATCTAAGTTATTCTTTAAAAACTAGCTGGTTATACTAAATTTGCATTATTATGTTTGTTTACCATTAAACTGTCATTGTTAATTGATGATTAACAGAAGCTGGAGTTGCATTTAAAATTAATTAAAACATTTTTTTTATAATTTAGACCATGAAAGACACATGTGCTTGCATTGTTACAATTTTTCTGTCACGTTGGTTACATTTAATTTTACTTAGGTTAAGTCACTGATATAAATAAATGCGGCAAATTTGAATTCATACAATAACTAATTGTCTTCAAATAGTCGTAAGTGCACTATATTAAATATCGAGAAAAGTAAAAAGAATGCATTTCGGCAGTTTTGACATGTTTTACTTATACTTTCATAAATATTAACAAAGTAGTTGATTGAATATAGATTATGTTTAAGGATTGTTTTCAGATTTAAGGTAGTGCAGTTTTAATGAAATTAACCTGGGCTTTGATTATGGACTAACGACTTTTTGCCATTGTTTTCAAACTCAGGTAAATAAAAAAATGGAGATAGATTATCAAACAACTGTATATTTCAAACAACAAAAAAACTGAAAAGCTTATTGTTGGAAGGCATTTGTAACAACCTTAATAAAACAAACCACAAGTTAGAGCTTATTATTGTAATAAGTATTTCAAAAAACTTTACAGGTATTCACTATCATCTGATTCATTATCCCCTTTCTGAAATTCTGGAATATTTTTATAAAAATCTTGAAGTTTAATCAGGTAATTATGCTGCTTTTTTGAAATCCCCTTCAGCTTTTGTCGCTGAACTGACGATTCTACAGGCAATTTAGTGTGCTTATTTCTTAGTAATCTTGCAACATTTAAAGATTTAAAGTCTTTTTTTTTAGGAAACTTTGCTTGTAAAAAAACTGTAGCTGGTGTAGCAGAACTAACTTGAAAATACACGACAGTTGAAATTAAGAATTGTTCTTTTTTATTGGATACTTTCCTACTAACAAACGGTGATTGTGGCTGGTTATACAAAGCTTCAAAATTTTTAAAATCGGTAAGGTCCATTTTAATAACATTGGCACCAGTAGACCGTAAATTTCCATTGTAGGTTACTTCTTCATACTCCTTTCGATTACGGCATGGATATGATCTGCCTCCATGTGAGTATGTCCCCTTAGTAAAAATTTATGCTCCACGGTTTTTAATTTTTTACAAATTTTGAGCAGCCAAAAATAACTCATCATAACCATAACGTTTCTATTTTGGTTCGGGCAATTGTCACTCCAAATTATCAGATGTTCAACTTTAGACTTGGAAATAACGATTTCAGCCCATTTTGGTAAAGCAGAAGCTATTTCGTAGCCGCCTCTTCCTGCCTCGGATTCATTCCATACCATACAGTATGATTTTTTCAAAGTTGCATCGTAAATAGTTAGATTTAGAGTGCACAATTTAAGGCAATAAAAGCTTTGATTATTGTTCAGATATGGTGCAGGAAGACACTTTTGTAAATCCAACATTATTACTTTGCTGTCTTCTAGTTTAGTGTTTTTACTGTTTTCTTTGTCACTTTTTTTTAGCTCGTACCTCATATCAGCATCTTGTAAATGATCCTTATATTGCTCCTGGATGGTCGACTTTTCGGCTTCGTTGGCTGAATTTTTTATGTCCAGAACAAACTTGTCACAACTATCACACGTATAAGCTGAAGGGGTTTTAAAATCCACTATTAAATTTTTTTTTATAAATCCTCAACTTTCCAATTTGTTCTTTGGGGACTTTGTCCTCTTCACATTTAGCTACATATAACTTATACAGTTTTTCCCGATTCAATTCAGAACCGAGGTGTTTTTTCGAACTTTTGCGGCGAGAGTAGTGGCTCTCGTAAGAAGGAAAGCTGTTTATATGTGAACGGATTCTATTCAGAACATCTTCTGAAAGCTTATAGGCCGAAACATGACGACCTCTCATATCCATAGCGACAAATCCACCACTAATATCTTTTTTCAAAGCCTTAAGTACTACAGTTTTTGATATCCCCAGCGTATTTAAAAAAAATAATTTACAAACTTTAATTTTTTCTAAATGATCATTTTTTACATCAAAGTGGTATGAAATCTGCTTGCGTTGATGATTCCCACTATTATCCTTAGGTCTACGACGTTGAGTTGGTTTTGTGGTAATATGGGATCGAACAAATTGCCTTTTTAAACCCCACGTTTTTTGCTCATTCCAATAGGCCGAGCTGCCTCGTTAATTTTGAATGTGCAGTTTAGTTTACATGGAGCACAACCTGGTTTTAACGATTTTGCTTTTATTCATTTTCCTGATTTTGATTTAATAAATAAACAACAAATAAATACAATAAAAGTGATGTAGTGTATTCCATTCCTTGTTCTCAATGTCAAAAGATATATGTTGGACAAACTACACAAAGACTAAGGAACAGAGTTACCCAACATAAAAGTGACTGTAAGATTAAACCTAAAGCTTGTGATCTCGCAAATCATGTCAATGTACATGGCCATAACATGAATTTCGAAGAAACCAAAATAATAACATGTGAAAAACACAAAAAAAGAAGATTAATCTTAGAAATGTGTCACATCAATCATCAACTTAACAGCATGAACGCAAACAGTGACGTGGAAAACTTGAGTAACCTGTATACCTACATATTGTCAGCATTTAAATAATATATAATTGTAGTTTTGCATTAATAACAATTCTGTACTTAGTTAATAACATAAAATAAGTTTCACTGCGTATATAACAAAATTTAGAAAATTTCAAATTGTCTTAATGATTGTCTTAACTACAACGGTTGTTGTAAGAGGTGTCTTTGATTTTAGATATATATATATATATATATAAAGTTTTAGTTCTCTTAGTTTGTAACTAATGCTGCCGTACCGTCCCAAAGTTTGCGCCCAACGTTTGGGCTAACGAATATGGCAATACTGTGACGACTAATTCTTCGGTTTTCGTATTATACTTTAATTGTTGGTTATCCTTCCTGTTCAGTTTTATCAGAATTTGTTAGCTTTAGTAAAGATTATTAATCTTTGTCAATTATTACATACATACATAAATCTTTATTTGCTTACTTACAAAATATTGCAAAGTGTACACTATTTACAATTGTCTATCTACTGTCTCTCCTTTCCTTACTCCCCTGCACTGTCGTCCTCCCTCTTGTTTCCTCTCTCCTTAACTGTCTTCTTTTCCATATTTCTTCCATCCAATCCACTCCCCTTCCATTTTCTCCCATTATGGTTATGAAAAATATATCTATTTCTATTGCTGAAATTACTTCCAAGTAATTACACCTGGTCCCTGCTAGTTCTCTTAAGCTTAAAAGAAAGCTCAAAGATAACCTAACCCTAGCGAAGGTTATGTACAATATAGCACACTAAATAGGGCCTGAAACCACTTTAGAGACAAGGAAGAAAAGTAATAACTCGAACATTTCACAAAAAGGAAGGTTTAAATCAATTATATAACTGACATGTTACCCTTATTTCTGATCACATTTTACATTTTTTATATAATACTAGGTATGTAAGTTAAAAAAAAAATGTTAACAGAAAAAGGCTGCTTAGGCACAAAGGACAAACTTGATAGCTCGCTTCAAATAATATTTACACACTGGAGATCGATGTAATCGTACTTAGTGTATTAGCAATTCCCGATCCAGTTGGAGAAAGTCCCCCAACCTTTTCGACAACTCAAGCCGGAAATGTTGGGAAGGTTTTAACACGATAAAGTTAGTGATGCGAGTGTGTTTCTATAGCCATTGCAGAAGCCTTTGCTATACTAATGCGTCATTGATAAGGATCTGCTGCTCGTGTTTCCGAAATTACTAAAAGAGTTGCTTTCATTGAAATACTACCTTTTGCTTGCATTTTCTACCACTCAGATATCAGTACTAACTATAAGTCAGGAATCGTTCAGGAATTGCTTTCGGCGGTTGAGTAAGAAACACGACTGCACTGTTGACGTTACAATGTCTTTAGACATCTGACTTGTCACTTATACTTACGAGAAGCAGAACTTTTACTAACAACGAGGAACCTGTCTTACTGTGTCCAGAAGAATCTATGGCTTTATACAGTGAATAAATTTTACCAGTCAACTCCGTCTTCCGGCTTTCATCTCCATGAAGGTGCATAGTAAAACAGAAATTGCTCTGATACACACGGAAGGTACTAAGTTGCACGCTAACCAACTTCAGGGCCAACTTAGATCACGAGTTTATAATATCTTTAAACATCGCTTGCTAAAGCTATCACTGCTATAGTACTTCCTTTGGTCCTCTTTAGAAAGTATACAGCTTCTGACTAGAGATCCTACACGGTCAAGATCGACAAGCCAAACCTTGTGTTAGTTACTCCAAAAGTCTTTACTTAATGAAACTAAAACTACTCTGGTCCGCTGTCCCCAAGCCTAAACGAAACGCTGTAGGTCATTAAAACTTGCTTAGATTATTCATGATACCAGCAATGGTATGATCAAAACTTTAATTCCACTTGCGCTTACAGTTTCTACTTTAATTATCTTCATATCCCGCAAATAATAGTCCCTGCACTTAAAGTCTATAAATCTGCTATTTTCCAAGAAAATTCATATACACCAGACGTACCTAAGTCTCTGAATCCTAGTAAAACCCAGATTCGTTATTTGTATACTTGTAGGTTATGCCAGTGGTTAATGATCTAAATATATTCACAAATATTTCGTAAAATGACCTTTAATATACCTAAACCCTTTCTCCACTAGTTATCCGAGGCGTTTAAAACCTGAATCGGTGATTGGTGGAAAGAAAGCTAACAAATTGTACCATCTAAAACTTAGTTATACAGTGAACCGTGTCGCGGTACGAGAGAGATTCAAGATCACCGTGTTTTCCAAGTAAAGAGACGGCTTTTCCTTTTTAGTTTATCGACGATACACAATGGTCGACAACCTTAATTTAAAATCACTTAATTTTGTCCCGTTCTTTAAGTATTGCCTCAGTTTTCTTCAGATAAAAGAAATACATAACGTAAAATCCTCCCGTACACCAAGGCGCGTAGATACCGACTTTTGAGTTTATCGATCGATCACACACTCACAGGCACTGTGTTTTTATATACAGATTTTACTTCTGTTGAGAGTTAACGGCAAAATTATCTATGTTATAATATTAACACTGATTTTGTGAAATAAACAGTTAAATAACAAACCCAAACTAATGTCGAATTGATAAAGCAGTAGTGTGGCCTTCTTTCTCTAGCTTGACATCCGTTAATAGAACCACAACACTTTATATCTATATACCACCTGAAACTCACGCTCTGTCTTAAGCCGCGTCTCTTGTTTTGTCCATTTTAAATTATCTTTTTTACCGCTATTTTCATCCCTAATATAATGAGGTTTTGGCGTTATTAAATCTTACCTTTAATTGTTTCTCTTCGTTTGTTAGGCTCCTTCAGCTCTATCCCCACTCATAGCTTTATTTGTTCCTTTGTTTTCAATTCTTGCTCCCAGCTTCATACTCTACTATCATTTTGGTCCACCGTGCTAGTCTAGCATTCTTTTCTACCGCCTTAGCCCAGCATCCAGATCCAGCATCTTGGTCCTATTTTCAGCGGTTAGGGCCACGGAAGGGCTTTACCCAGGCTCTAATTTTCTTTGCTTTTCTGGTTTTCTACCATCTTGATTTCATGCGTTTTTTTTTTTGGATCTTCGAAATCTTGTTTCCGTTTGGCCGCTTGCAAACCTGTTTTCAAGTATCTATTTGATTTTCCGTCCCGTTACGTGCAACCATCTTATTTACAAGTGCTTTTTGGATTTCTGCCATGTCTTCTTGTAGGGGCTCACTTGAAGCGGGCTGTAGCTTCACCAGTGCTCCTCTTATTGACATCATGGTCTGCACCTGTGTCCGTTTTTAGAAGTTAGCATACAGTTTCACACAATTTTAATTATAATTTCAAAGCTATAAGCGCTATCTTGCAGTGAAATTATAGAATAATTAAAAGAATACAGCTTATAACGCCATCTCACGTCATAAATAGAAGTTGGTGTACGTTTGTAACACCATTGTGTCGTGTAATTTAAGCTAAAATGCCGACTTTGTTGCATAATTAGAATTTAACACTCAGCTTGTAACGTTTTCTTCTGGTGTAATTTAAAGTTTAGTGGCATCATTTTGGTGAAAAGTTATCATACAATTTGCAACCTCTTCTTTCAATTTAAACAGCTAACCAAGTTAATAGCACCTCTTGTGTGCGGTTTCATTGTTCAACGTCTACTATTAAATAATTTGTTCAGATTTAATTGCAAATCCTTTTCTCAGATTTTCATATATCTGTTTTTTCGAAAAAGATTGAGCGTTTAGAATTAAAAGGTCTAATAAACAAGTTCTTGGTGCATTTTTCAAATTCCAAGGCACAAAAATATAAACAACTTACTCAATCTTCAAGCATACAAAACAAAACTCCCACAACAAAGAAACTGGCTATCGAACAATCAAACAACCAAAAATCGCAAAAATCCGGAAGGCCAAAAGCATACGTGCGCAAACAAGTAAACAGCCAAACCAAAGAAACTAGCAAACAAGTCAACGCACAAACCAAACAAGCTCGCAATTAAATTAACGCCCAAGCACAAAATTTGTAAAGACAAAGAAACTAGTCAAACACCTAAACAATCTAGAAATAATACCAAACAAGTAAACACCCAAAAACGTAATCCGCGAAACATGAAAATGCGCCCATACTTAATATAACCTCAAAATAGACGTTTGACGTTGAATGTTTAGGAGTGTGCAAAATATTGGAAATTACGCAAAGAACAAAAATGATTTAATTTATTTTACAAATTATTAATTTTATTAAATACATAAATAAAAAGTTTACCTCGAGTAGGATTTGAACTTACGACCTGTACTTTGCTAGAATACCGCGCTAACCAACTGCGCTCTGTAGGTCAACATTCCAAAATGTACTAAAGATCGTTTGGAATAATTAAGTGGATCATGGCAATAAGGTAGAAGACCTGTACAGAGAAAACCAGACTTTAGTAGATATGTAAAGAATTGAAATTTACAACTATAGGTCGTAAGAGTAAGTTTGCTTTATGCAGCTTGATAAGTCTATAAATTTTTAGTAAACCACATGTATGAGAAATGTTTATTTTTGTTGCGTTGATATAATTTTTGTTTGACTAACAGTTTAAAGTTGTATTACTTTTACTTTGTACTTTGTAAGATCTTTATTATCGGTTTCATTATCGTGCAATATGTTCTGATATCTTTGTGCATTTTGAAGAATGTTTTGTTGCTTTTGTTTTTGATTCTGCACCTGCACACAATTTTTTTCATATCATAAGTAAGAGGAAAACAGGAACTAGGAAAATCATTCCAGACTTTCGAACCCGTATAGAAGAATGTGGACTGCATACATTTGGTACGATAGGTGGAAATTTGTACTGCATATGGATGATGTGAATCAGCAGATCGAGTATTTCTAGCAAAGGTGCCTAAGATGATATCAAGGAATGCAATTTAGCAGCACAATAACCATTGTAATACCGATGGTACAAAGAAAGAATTCAAAAGATTTTCGATACTCAAGGGACTGTATGTAATAGATGAAGGACGGATAATTTATAAACCTAATCGCTCTTCTTTGAATACGATCAATGATATCGAGAGCATATTGAGGACACAAACTCAGAAGTGAGAATTATATTCTAGATAAGGTCGAGTTTGAGCAGAAAGAGTCGTCAGGAGGTAAATTACTGCTTAGATCTGTCCAAAACACGAACAGCTGCTCTAGTAGCCGACTGAAGATGGTCAACCTATGATGGATTTGAAGACACAGTTATTCCCAACATAGTCTGAAATCTTAAGATCTGAACCACAGGGTACCATATGAGTTTTGTTAGCTTTAAGGTTAATTAGATTATTTCGGCATTCAAGGATACGTTGAATGTTTTTGTTAATTGAAATGGATATTTCAGCTTTAATGCCTTGATTTGAAATAGAAGGTAGATTGCTATTAGAAGTAGACAGTGATGAACTACAATGATGAGTGCTGTCGTCAGCAAAGCAATGAACCGGGTCAGTCGTTAAAGAAATAAAATCATTTATGTATATATGAAAGAAGATCACTTGTTGAACGCCTGTGCCTTGGACCGTATTGGTGGTGACTAAGGAGTTTATTAGTTTAAAGGAAAAACAGCAGTTACTAATTGATAGCTTTTGCCATGATTTTGGATAACACGGAAGTGATGGCAATTGGTCGGTAGTTGGAGGGAGCGGTCTTGCCTTTTTTGGGAAACATAAAGCTGCTACTAGTCCCGGGAAATATTTCTTTAAGATAATTGCTGGCATGCTGCCTGAGCCAGTCATCTTATTGGGTTCAAGCTTACTGATGATCGAAAATGAAGTAGTTTCATAGGGTATGAAGAAGAGCCGACTAGGTGCACATATTTTCCAGAATCATTGAGACACGAGTTTGACACAAATAGATCCACAAAAATATTGGCTTTGTCTACATAATGAGCAACTACAGATTCTTCAAAAGATGTCACGGGGAGAAACGAAGATGTACCAAAGCTTTTACTGACGACTTTAGCTAAGAACCAAAATGTGCGACTGCCCAAAGAAGATGTAGCTAGTTCATTACATTCGTTATTCAAACAGCTTATTAGCTTTAGTGATAACACTTTTGCAGATATTTGTAACATCAACGTAGTCTGCATAACTATCAACCGGTTAATTAGATTTCCATTTTTCAAAAATATTGCATTAGCGCAAGATTTCCATTTTTCAAAAATATTGCATTAGCGCAAACCCTATTGAACCAGGGTTGAGAATGAGAATGACCTATAGAATTTTTTTTGGATTTATGACTACATATCCATCCATGAGAATGACATCAGATACTGAAAGAGCAATGCCCGTAAACAAGGACGATTTAAAACGAAATTCACGTCAAGGAAAAGTAGCAAAGAAATCCCGTAAATCACCCCGTTTTGCTGACTTTAAACACCACAAGGTTCTATGTGGGGTTTGATCAACAGAGGAGTTAGGTACAGTAAAAGTTATTTCTATTAGACAATTGTCAGATAGACCTAGTGGTGAAAGAACTGACGTTTTATAAACAAGTGGGATTGATGTAAGAAAGAGATCTAGAAGATATGTAATATGGAAAGGGTTACCAGGGATTCTTGTGGGCTCAGAATTTATTTGTGTGAAATCACTATGACCAGCAGGATTAGTAGAAGATGAAAATCAAAGCCAATTAGAGTTATGAATACTGAAATCTTCCAGAATTGAAATATCGAAAGGTGGAAACTGAGGCAGAAGGTAGTACGGTTTCAAACTAAGGTAATCGAAGAAGTCTTGAAAAGTTAGGAGACGTATAAATGCAACAGTAGAAATTCACAAATTTCGGGCCAAAAAGTTTAAACCACATCACATCATTCTTTAGAAACTTGAAGGTAATCGTTTTTATACATAGAAACTGTTGCAGGAGCTTTAACTGCTTTGTTTGTGATCATTTCTTTATGTTCATTTGACATCTATAGAAGCTTTTTGTAAAATTCTCATTAAATATACTTTAAACGAAATTCTACACCAGCCAGTAAATTATCTAAAGAAATAGCAAATGTATTGGCAATTTAATGATAATAAATTGTTAACTTTATTTGGAAAAGCAACGTTAGTAAAAATTTTAAACCAATGATGTTCAATTTTCTTTTCATTCTTAAGTTTAACTTCCTCAATTTTCTTAGGATCGTTTCGTTTAGTTTCATAAAACGTCTCGCTATAACGAATATCTTGTTTATGAATAAAATCATTCCTATCTAATTAGGTAAGGATCTAGTTATATTAGAAGTTAATTAATTAAAATCATTGCAAACATAGCCTAGTATATTAAAATACAAGTATCATAATGTTAGTATAACCGGGGGAGTGCAAGTTTGCAACACGAGTTGTGTGCCAAAGCACGAACACGCCGATAAACATCATGAAACGTGTGTTTTATACAATTTTTTCTAATCCTGATTATTATAAAACAATTTTATAAATTGCAATTTGCCAATTTGCATTACTGTCAGATTAAATTTTTTTGTATGTTGGCTACACTGATACAATTTTTCGCACAATCTTTAGAGGTTAGGACTAACAGCTATATGGAAACACTTCAAATGCAGGGTAGCCAATGCTATAAATCGAAATGCGCTAAAAACTGTAAAATAAAGTTTCCATTGTGCATTAGTATCGTTGTTTTCACCCCACAACAGAACGTTAATGTAAACTTTATGATACAGAATTAATTTAAATTTCTATATTTCGTATTTTGATATTGAATCTAATACTAAATTCTTTAAAATTTGTTCAGCTTTCTTACAAATTAAACAAATTATGAATTTTATTGGTGTAACATGAATAACATGAAGTAAGGAATCTTTCAATTTCATTGTTTCGCTAATTTGATGTAATTTAGTCATTATTTTAATAATTTATGTATATTGCATCTAGAGTCTAGAAATCCTTTGATAAAACCCCAAAAACCCCACAATTGTTAAATGATAAAGTAACCACAGTTTCAGCCAAAAAAGAATACATTTCTACCATATGAATTTGTGAAAAATGTTATCATCTATAATTCTGCATCTCCTAAGTACTACTACGCACTTCCTAAAATTCATAAACCTATTTTACATTAAAGGCTAACCATTGTTTTAATTGGTGCACCTAAGAGGAAGTTAATGAGTACGTTGCTACTGTTTTCACTAATGTTTATTATTACTAGGATTCCTTTAAGTTTTCTTCAATATCTAATGTTATTCAGATTTCTAATAATTATGTTCTTATTAGCCTTGATGTTGTATCGCTTTTTACTGATATTCATGTAGAATTAGATATAAAATTCATCCATAAACATTGGAATACAATAAAAAGTTTTACAACTCTAGATGCAACTAGTTTTATTAACTTAGTTAATTTTTTTTAACAGCATATACTTTTAGTTTAATAATCAATTTTATGCAGAAATATTGAACACTAATGTGTTCCGAAGTTTTCTCAATCGTATCCCAATATGTCATAGACGATTTAATTATTGATGGTGTTCCTAAACTTAATTTTAATTCATGTTTAAAAAAAGTGTTAACGGCGATATTACTACTATTCCTAAGAATTCTAAAAACCTTCTACTAGATATATTCAATAGTTATAATCCAAATTTAAATTTACTATTGAAAACAAATCAGATAACTTTCCTTGTTACTAAAGTTATTCGTACTTCTATTATAAACCTGAACACTCTGAAATTAAAAATTGATGTAGTATTAGTTGTAAAAAATCGTATTAAGGTAACATCATACAATTAAAAAAAAAAGATAATTCCATAAAATTAGATAAAACTATACTTGATAATTTATTTCTTAAAAAACTAATTTTTTCAGCCCCTGATTCAATGACAAATATTGATTCAGTTCCAAATACGTTTTATACAAATAGTAATTTAAACAATAATCAAAAAATTTTCAGATTGATACATTTAAAAAATCCTACTTCTAATATTATAGGATTGTTTGAAACAAGATGGTCATAACATTGACATTTCTAATAAATCTACTAATTCTATTTTACTAAAATTAAAGGTACCACAAAGACTTTTGTCAAAACATATGTTCTACATGAAATTTCTCGCAATGCGCTTTAGGTACATATGCTATTGAGGTTTAATCCTAATTTTGACAACGCTAGTAACTGAAAACATTTTACTTAAATGCTCTTTTCACCTTTCAACATTGTTATCTTAAATGGAACCTAATATTCTTTATTTTATTTTCGAATTCTACATGAAATTCTAGATAAAATTTGTGCACAATGTCCTATACCAAAATGAAGTATTTTCGAGATATTTCGATTTTTTTAATTTTGAAAAATCCTAGTCTACATTGAATAACGATATCTCCATTAATAACGAAGCTAGTGACGTGAAATTGTAACCAATAAACAACAAGCGCTTGCCCATTAACTCCATATATCCATCTCATTGATATTTCATACAGGGTGTTTTAAACTTAACCGCCAACATGCACAAGTTAAATCATTTATAAGTTGCTTACTTTAAATAGAACAGCCTGTATTTTATTACATTTTCCGCTGTATTCTTTTAAGCCAATTCGTTTGGTATCAGTATTCCCTATAACTAAATCCAACCACTTTTGAGATTCCAGAATTACAAGACATAACTTAATGAAAAAGATTCATAAATGTTTAGACGTAGATGGTGCTAATTTTGAACACATTATAAAATTTTATTTGTTTAATATTACATTTAGTTATTTTTGTTTGTAAGTTATCTAATTAAATTAATACAAAATACCTAGTCAACGTTTTTAATGATATCCACAATTAATCATCCTTTCAGACTATTGGTTACTTTTCCGAATTAATAGTAGAGCAGTCCGGTGAAACAGTTGTAGTCGCTTTAGATATCTCAAAGGCATTTGACCAAGTTTGGCATAAGTGTTTACTTGCCAAACTCACCTCGTTTGGGTTTAATTATACGCTCATCAACTGGGTTTCTAGTTTCCTTGATAAAAAACGAATACGTGTCGTAGTTGATGGCTTTTTTCAAAAGAAGTTAGCATTAACGCCGGCGTACCACAGGGATCCGTTATAGCGCCTACACTTTTCTGCTGTACATAAACGACCTTATTTCTTCAACAACTAACCCCATCCATTGTTTTGCTGACGATAGCACTCTTCACTGTAGTTCATCTCAGTCTACTCATAGTGATAATCCACCTTCTATGTCAAATCAAGAAATTAAAGCTGAAATCGCAAATTCAATCAACAAAGACATTCAACGTATTCTCGAATGGGGAAGCAATAATCTAGTTAAATTTAATGCTAACAAAACTCAATGTTGCCTTATATTCGCCAAAAAGATCGATCATTTCCTGTTGTAAGTATGAATGGCTCAGTTCTTAAGTTTTCAGACTCTATTACTCTGTTGGGTATGACTGTATCTTCAAATCTCTCATGGGTTGACCATCTTCTGTCAGCTACCAAAACAGATGCTCGCAAAATAGGCTTTTGTACAGATCTAAGCAGTACTTTACCTCTCGACAACTCCTTCTGCTGTATAAGGCCCAAACTCGGCCTCATCTGGAATTTAATTCTCACCTTTGGTTAGTGCTCCAATACGCTCTCGATATCGTTGATCGTATTCAAAAGAGAGCGATTAGGCTTATAAATGACCCGTCCTTAACTTCTCACATACAGTCCCTTGAGCATAGAAGGATGGTTTCAGTTCTTTCTTTGTATTATCGTTATTACAACGGCTATTGTGCTGGTGAATTACATTCTTTGATACCATCTCCGGCTATCTTTGCGAGAAACACTCGGTTCGCTCATTCACATCATCAGTATGCAGTACAAATCTCCACTTGTCGTACCAAACGGGCGCAATCCACATTTCTCTATACGGCTTCTAAACTCTGGAATGATCTCCCTAGTTCCTGTTTTCCTCTCACTTATGATATGAGAAAATTTAAGGTAGCTGTTCATAGGCATCTATTGGCAATTCATTATCCCTCTATCTATCCTCCTAAGTGTTCCTGAGTGCTTTAGCACGATAGGCCTTATTTAGCCTGTTCAGGTCTACAATCATAAAAAGAAAAACCCTGTATGAAATAACAATGAGATGGATATATGGAGTTAACGGGCAAGCGTTTGTTATTTATTGGTTACAATTTCACGGCACTAGCTTCGTTATTAATGGAGATATCGTTATTCAATGTGGACTAGGATTTTTCAAAATTTTAAAAAATCGAAGTATCTCGAAAATACTTCATTTTTGGTATAAGACATTGTGCACAAATTTTATCTAGAATTTTATGTAGAATTCGAAAATAAAATACAAAAATATTAGGTTCCATTTAAAATAACAAAGTTGACATCTACTTCCGGTATAACCGGAAGTGCCACATTCAAGACAGTATTATATTTGAACTCAGCGTCATCCAAAACCTACAGCTTCGTAATTTCAGATTTTAACATAACTGTATCCGCCATTACTTTTAATCAAAACTCTTCGCACCACATCTCGTATGTATATATATATATATATATATATATATATATATATATATATATAATAACATATATATATAGGGTGTCCACAAACTCTTTTCACAAAAGAAAACCGCAGATTCTAGAGCTGTTTTTATGTCGATTTAACGTAAATTACCTTAATACAAAAATACTTCCTAAGAGTGTAACGCCTTTCTTTACAATAATTAAATTTAAAAGGGTTGAATTTAATTTACCTCGGTCTAGTTCAAATCGAGTCTTGTTTTAACAAGACGGGGTGGTTCGTATCGTAGCGCTCAACACTGTACTCTTTGAATAATACAACAAAACTATTTTAAACGTATATTACCTATTGTTTTATAAATCTAAGATAACCTAACCTACAGGAAATAACATTAATATAACCAAAAATTACAATAGTATAACAAAACAAATCTGATTGGGGTTCCTCGGGATGTCGGGATGTCGGCAGCGCCCGTTTGGCTGGTCCCCGTGGACGGTAGTGGTTCTCGCTGGATCCTGAGCCGTTTCTGTGGAAATATAAATTATTGTAGTTCAATGGTTGGTGTGTTATGACCCAAAAATCCTACGAATGACAATTTAATTTTGCCTTTTACGACTGCTCAGGCCTGCCCTGTACACGGTAGCCGGGGATTTGTTCAGGTGGCGCTATGTAAAATTCTATATATTTTAGATAATCTGGGGCAACGAACGCGTTGGTGTCTTTAAGCAGGTCAACGAGAAAATCAATAATTTAAAGTAACCTTGGTGCGCATGACTATTCTTATACGTGATTTGGCTTTCACACTGGCTGGATGAACTCAGTACTGGGAATGCTTTATACAGGACAGGTTACTATTTACATGTATTAAATGCAAATTGTACGTACGCGTTTAATTATTTAACCTAACTAAACAAGCTAATCTCAGGATTTTCTAATTAATGGAGAACGTATTTACAGTAATGAAATGAATCTCTAACATTTAATTATGCCCGAAAATAAATGTATTAATTCCTTATTATTAGGCAAAACGTCTATTTTTGTTAAACGTGTATCCTTTTCGTATTAGCGAAACTTACTCTAACTAACAAATACAGGGAAGACGGAGTTTATCACGATCTTTTACGTTAATAATTATTAAAGATTGCTTCTTTATTAATTGTTATAAACGAATTAATCGGAGTCGAGTTTACACGACCTTTTAGGACTGCGCGTAATAAATTGAACAATTCTGAGAATTGTTTCCGACGGAATGCAGGTGTTTCAAGTAAGTGATTTGAATGCGATTGCGAGACGCAGGAGTACGTTTACTGTAATTTATCACGTAGACGCACCACGGGTTCGTCTTTATATCTGGAGGATCACGCGGGTGATCTCTACGAATGCGGCTTCTGGTATTGAGATTACCTCTAGGTCAAGGCGTCGCTTGTTTGTATTGCTATTCTCCTCAGGATCAGGTCGGTGTATTGTATGTGTAATGTATGTGTAATATCTGGTTAATGGAGAGCCCTTGCTAAGATTCTGGGTCCAAGCCCGTCGGCTGCTATATCAAGGGTTCTACCTGGGGGAGCGTTAGAATTTGAGCGAATACCCTTCTTTACGCTGGAGTAAATGGAAGATGCCTTCTGGGCGTTAGCCCGAAGTAGCAACGTCCTAGTTTGTGTGTACGTGTGTCGAAGGCAACTTCAGTCTTTACAGCCTGTCGTCTACTTCTAGTGTGTGTACTGGTTGCAGAAGGTAACTTCAGGCTATACAGCCTGTCGTCTACTTCTAGTGCAGAAGGTAACTTCAGGCTATACAGCCCGGCGTATACTTCTAGTGTGTAGTGTGTGTGTGTGTGTGTGTGTGTGTGTGTGTGTGTGTGTGTACTGGAACGGTTAGATCACTTCAGGCTCTGCAGTCCGTCGTTTCTCTAGGTGTCTGGTCTAATGTTTTAGAGACGTGGTGCAATAAAACTTACGTGCTGTTAACCCTAGCGTAACTCAACCAGCCGTTTGATAGTATAAAGCTAATTGACTGGTGACGGCGGCGAAGTAACGCGACTAGAAATGCACGATGATTCAGGATAAACGGATGCGGTAGTCGGCAGGCCGGCGACGTGTACAACGACATTAACTACGGCAGGCGCGCGGTCTAGGTCTCGGTTCTGGCTGCTGAAGACGCGAGTGTATCAGGATAGCGGAGTCGCGAAGTAACAAGTAGCGGCAGGTGATCGCGAAGTAAGTAACAGAAAAGTAGTCGCAAAGCGAAGCAACGGGAAGTTTTCGCGAAGCGAAGCAACGGGAAGTTTTCGCGAAGCGAAGTAACGGAAAGTTGTCTTCTTCCGGTAGCGCCGCGGTTTTTATAACTGATTCGCGGTGGGTGGATCCGGCTTCTATGCAGGGGTCCTCTGGCTGTGATTGGCTGAGGGTTCTCGGACGTAATAGCATTTTATGCTTTTTAACATCTACGTCGGAGGGGATAGAAATTAATTATGTATGGTGCAATATCGCGCAATCTTTTGTAATGGGTTTTAATTTTAAACAACTGTACCTATCTTAATTACTGTAGGGCAATTAAAAAAATTAATTACATAAATTTTAGTAAAGTTAAGCTGGATCTTTACAAGAGAGCTGGAGCTCTTGTAAGATGGCGCCCTAACATCAGTTTAATTCAAATATCTTCAAAATGGTTTCCCTTAAATGATAGCGTTCTATACATTTATTTAGTGGAATATGCCCAATCGTATGGCGTGAATATGATTTTTAGTTGGACTCATAAGCGGCTTGTTTGGGCGGGGCATTGGACATTGTTATTCATAAGTTTTTTGTTTTTCAAAATTTCAAGTTCAAATCGATTTATTTCGAAAACGGTGCGTCGTAGGGACTCCAGACAAGAGTATCATTTTTTTATGAAAAATCGAAATTTTTTAACTTTTATGTTAAAATTGCGAAATTTTGAAAACAAAAACTTATGAATAACAATTTCCAATTCCCCGTCCTAACGAGCTGCTTATAATTATAACTTAAAAATCATATTCACGCCATACGATCGGGCATATTTCACTAAATAAATGTGCAGAACGCGATGTGATGTTCTAAAAAAGAATAAACAAAAGCAGGCGGCTTTGAAAAAATAAAAATAGACGGCTTTGACATAATTCAGTATCTGTCATAATTTTGTATTTTACAATTTTGTATTTAGCTAGTACTAGTATTTCACTCTGAATTGGTTAATTTGTGGTAGTTATTATCAAAAAAGTATGGCGCAATTTTCAAATGTCGAAAAATATGATATGCTATCGTGTTCCATATTATTTCAACGAAATTCCAAAGATGCGGAACGCATGTATTTAAACAAATATCCAGAGAGACACCAGCCTCATAAAACCACATTTAGGAACTTGTCAGTCAATTTAAGAGAACATGGTGCATTTAAAAAGCCTGTAAATTCCTATAGAAAACCTAGCAATGAAGAAAAACCAAATAATGATTTATTAGCTGTTACGGAGAAACCAGAAATTTCTACACGACAGATTGAACAAACAATTGGAGTGGCCCATTCTACTGCTCATTTTATTTTACAAAAATAAAAAATACATTCATTTAAATTTAGAATTTGTCAGGAACTTCCGTAACAAAAAATAGGGTATTCCAGTTAAAAAAATTGATTTTTTTGCATTTTTAACTCTAGCAGAAGAGTATAAATTTCGGCATTATTCTCAGGTAAAGATTTTTATTTTAAAAAATGCATACAATAAAGGCACCGTTAAACTACAAACTTAATTGGATTTTAACTTTTTATCTCCATCCAAAGTTACAGTTCTTTTTGTAAACGTCAACCAGCTGTCAAGATGTCGGAAAATCGTAATACATCGGCATGGTATAGCTTCAATAAAAAATATTCAAAGTCATGGTTCCCATCCAAAAATGCAAAAATATATAGGGTGATCCATTGAAAATAGCAAAATTGCGAAATTTTGAAAAACAAAGACTTATGAATAACAATGTCCAATGCCCCGCCCAAACGAGCCGCTTATGAGTAAAACTAAAACATCATATTCACGCCATACGATTGGGCATATTCCACTAAATAAATGTACAGAACGCTATCATTTAAAGGAAAACCATTTTCAAGATATTTGAATTAAACCGATGTTAGGGAGCCATCTTCCAAGAGAAGTATTTTTGTATAAAGTAATTTACATTAAATCGGTATAAAATCAGCACTAGAATCTGCAGTTTTCTTTTGTGAAAAGAGTTTGTGGACACCCTGTATATATATATATATATATATATATATATATATATATATATATATATATATATATTGACGTTATGCAATCGACTCTTTTTCATCAACGGTAAATGGAATTATACAAAGTTTCGCCAAGATCGTGTCTGTGCGTGAAAAAAATTCGATTGCTTAACCTTCTATAGCTACATATGTAAATGTACGATAGAAAGCAAAAATAAACTTCACCTTGGTAATAACATATTAGGTGTACAAATGAATAATCCAAATTATTTTAAGCAGTTATGGTCACCCTGTGGATAAATTATAAGGGATCACCCTGTAAATAAGTTGGTTTTGTTCAATTTTTTTTTTAAATTTCGAATTAAAAGAGTGTAAATTTTTGCGAGTTTTTATTTGATTACCTTTTTTTGGGTTTGAAGATATTTATGAATGGAAATTTTTATTTGCAGAATCACGTTTTATTCACAGGTGACAATTAGAGTAGAGTTTAGTCAGAATAAATGTTTTCGTTATTTTTTATAATAGTGTATTTGTAAATAGGGATAGTTTTGTAGAAATAAATTTCGTATTTTAATTTGGTTAAATCAAGTTGGGATTGCGTCATATAAAAAATTTAATGAAAAGTACATTACAAATATTACATTGTAAGGTGTATCTTTTGCAAAAGTTCTAGGTAACCGCCAGATAGGCACCATTCCGATTGATAAGAGTTTAAATATCACATTTCTCAGATAAACTTTTGAGTAGAAACAGGCTTGCTGACAAAGCAATCACTCCCTACGTTTTTCGTATGTAGGTTTCGTGTATGCGCGGAGTGGTATATTTAAGTTTTTTGGGCAAATTAGATTGGAGATGGTTGAAAAACCAATGTGAAGGATAATGAATAATTATAGGATAATAATAATTATGGTCAGTCTAGTTAGGAATGTAGTACTAGACTCACGTGTTGTTTGTTTGCGGTCAGCGCAATATCCGTAAAAGGGGTAGTTAAGTGGAGGTTGGAAGTAGTTACGCAGACTTGAGGTTGTATCGAGTTATCGTGGAGAAAATGATCTCCGTTCTAAATAAAAGGGTATTGGCTCACCACATCCTAAGCTATTCTTTTGGTTATATATCGCGTGTCGTAGTGACATACTTGGACGTAGAAGTCGTTTGCGTGTTTCTTGTGAAGTGCTTAGCCTTGTTCTATCGACCTGCTGTATCGCAATTTGTGTTTTTTTTGCGGATGTTCCTCTTTAAAATGGCAACTTTTGGGTATATTACCGACGTCAAACAAATTACAAACTGCTGTAAATAAAAGCTTTCCATTTTTCGTTATTTTAAAATTAATAAGTGATAGTAGTTGTACATAGAGCGTAATCGAAGTTTTAAGTATTAGCGAAATGGCAACTAACTGTGATATCAGTCAATGTATGGAAAGGAAGATTCACGATTTAAGTTATGCTGGAAGAATCTAGTGTAGTATCAATTACGATCACATTTCCGTCGCCGTCGAGGCCATCTCTACGTACCACAGATGTTTGTATAACAAATTTAAGGTAAATTCTTTTGTGCATTTTGTTTTGCTGCCTTTTTACAATTAATGCGTACTCATTCGTTTTATGATTTTAGATTTATGAGTGTTTTTTTTTTAATTATGATCGTGACGAATTGTATCAAAATTACATGTTGTTGTGCATTACAAGAGAGCGCCGCATATTGGTTATAATGTTTGTTATTTTGTTCTTTTTTTTATTTCAAACTTACAATAATTTTAGTAAGGCCATAATGACACCAGCTAGCTTCGCAAATTTTTAAGTAAACTAGATTTCATTTATTTAAAGGATTTGATGTATGTAACAATTGTGTGGCCTTTCGATGATGGTGTGTTTTAATTAATATTCAATAGAAGTATTTATTTTTAGGTTAGTGTACTTATTGTGTTTTTTTAAAAGTGTAAACCCATTATTTGTTGTACACCATCATATGTCTCGTAAAGTGTTTGTTTTTATTTATATCATGAAATTAACGTCAAGTTGTTATGTTTATTGGAAGTAAGTAGACCTACCGATTGTAGAGATCTTTGCTGATGCCTGATTTTCCAAAAGGTATGCAGTTTGTTAATCGTTTGTTATGACAGCTAGGTAACTTATTTCGACAAATTTAGGTATTACACCCCGTTACCGACGTTTGATAAATTTTAGGATGTCATAGATTTTTTGATCGCCATTGTTTAGTTTTGTGGTGACGTATTTTTCGTGTTAATTTGTAGAATTAAATTACCGTTCGATCAGTTCCTTTGGGTTAGTTAACCTAATAATTTCTGACGTAGAATTCTCGAAATATTTAATGAGTTTTAGGTTTGACTTCGCATTTTTGCGGCTTTTATATTTAAAGCTTAAGATTTTATTGAAGTTCAGGTAAACCTTGCGTAACGATTTTTAGAGTAGAATTTTTTTAGGAAATTAGTTTATTTTTGAGTGAACGTTTTGGTTTCCTGTTAGACCAATATAACATCAGTTCATGACGTCCTCAGCTATAAGTGATGTTAACAGGTAGCGCCTTTTTGACTTTATCTACCGATTTTGACGATTTTTGGAGTTGCTACGAGTAGCTTCTACGAACTTTAAGTGAGAACCCCGACCACACAGCAGAGCTATGCCGTGGTACAAATTACCTTTACGGGCTGGATGCTCTAGTGAATATTTAGCCTGTAACATGGAATGAGTTTTAAATTGAATAGATTTTCCCGCTCTTTTGTGATGGCGCAATGTTGACACATAGCTATTAAAAACAACATATAGTTTGTCCCAACATAACCTTCAGAAGTATTCAGTTCATTACAGTCGAAAATGGTAACAGGTAAGGTGCATATCCGACACTGCATGCATTCGAATTCCAACAAGGAAAAAATTCTGCAAGACCATGCGAGTCGATTTTTTCTTTTCTCAGCGAAGGTATTGTATCGTACGATGTGTGCGCATTTTGATTTAAGCGGTTTAAAAGCGGGAACTCGGCACAAACGCAAAAAGGTCTTGCAAAATAGTTGGGAGTA
This sequence comes from Vesta saturnalis, assembly GCA_036346205.1. NCBI lineage: Eukaryota > Metazoa > Arthropoda > Insecta > Coleoptera > Lampyridae > Vesta > Vesta saturnalis. Next base: position 514,615 of record JARFJB010002483.1, on the reverse strand, counting down.
ATGCAGCAGACGATTTTCAAACGCCTACATGAGATGGGAAAGATCCAGAAAGAAGGAAAATGGGTTCCGCATGAACTCACTGAAACCAACAAAATTAACGAGTGACAGCCTGTCCTTCTCATCTCAATAAGCAGCATCGAAAGCCTTTTTTAAGGAAAATCGTTACGGGCGATGAGAAATGGATACTCTACGACAATCCGAAACGCAGAAGATCATGGGTAAATCCCAGCGAATCATCAAAATCGGTCGCAAAACCCAATCGCTTCGGGAAGAAGGTTCTTCTCTGCATTTGGTGGGATATTAAGGTCGTGTTTTACTGTGAGCTGTTGGAACCGGGTGAAACAGTTCCTGAGGACTGCTTTCAACATCAATTAATCTGCTTGAGTCAAGAGTTAGAATGGAAACACTCGTATACTGGTAAAGGAGAACGTCCAGTGAGATTGTTTAATGTAACGGCTGACCACACATTGCTTCCAATACAAAAGACACGATAATGAGTCTTGGCTGGGACGTCTTGCGGCATCCCGCGTATTCACCAGGTATTTCTCTGTGCGATTACAACTTCTTCTGGTTCATGCAACACGCCTTGTCAAATATGCACTTCCAATCAGTGGATGAGATTCAAAAATGACTTGACGACTTTATCGTGTCCAAAGACGTAACATTTTTCCGAGATGGAATTCATACGCTGCTTGAAAAAAGGCTTGAAATTATAGAAACCAACGGCGAATACTTTTGAATTTACAATTTAATTTACATTCGTAAATGTACCTGAAAAAATTGGATTATCCATTGGTACACCTCTGTACAATAATACTTTTTTCCTTAAGTTTTCCCTCTTGACTAATTTTTAGTACGCATTTTTTACATGTTTCTAGGTTTATAGTGTTTATAGTTTTGCGCGCCCTGTGGTAATCTTTTACACTATAAGCTAATTATTATGATTTTAATAATGATTTATTTATACTGAGAAAGGAAACATCTAATTCCGAAAGTTTTTATATAAAGTATGGCTTTCTTTAAATAAAATTTGACTGCAACCCCGTTTGCATGTATAAGGTGTAATTACTTTATCATATATGTATATATATATATATATATATATATATATATATATATATATATATATATATATATATATATATATATATCCAGGGTCTCTCAGCGAGACCGTTCATTAGAACTTTATGGGGTTGTGACCATAATAAAAACTTGAAAATTTAGAATCAGGTGTAATTGATTGCGGTCTCTTCAACTAAACCATTTTCCAGTTATGCCGGAAGTCGCCATCTACATTGCTATTTTCAATGTAACACCCTATATATTTTTGCATTTTTTGGATGGGAACCATAATTTGTCGATAACATGTCGATCTATTACGATTTTCCGACATCTTGACAGCTAGTTGACGTCAAAATGGACTGTAACTTTGGATGGAGATAAAAAGTTAAAATCAAATTAAGTTTGTAGTTTAACGATGCCTTTACTGTATGCATCTTTTAAAATAAAAATCTTTACCTGAGAATCATGCCTAAATTTATACTTTTCAGCCAGAGTTAAAAATGTAAAAAAACTCCATTTTTTTTAATGAAATACCCTATTTTTTGTTACGGAAGTTTCTAAATGTGGTTTTATGAGGCTAGTGTCTCTCTTGATATTTGTTTAAATACATGCGTTCCGCTTTTTAGTTCTTCGTTGAAATAGTATGTAACACGAAAGTTGAAATAGTATGTAACACGAAAGCACGATATCATATTTTTCTACAGTTGAAAACTGCGCCATACTTTTTTGATAATAACCACCACAAATTAACCTATTCAGAGTGAAATACTAGTACCAAAAAAATACAAAATTGTCCAATACAAAATTATGACAGATACTGAATTACTTCAAAGCCCTCTATTTTAATTTTTTCAAAGCCGCCTGCTTTTATTTATTCTTTTTTAGAACATCACATCGTTGTTATGATGTCGCAGATATATCTTAATACTTTTCCTTATTTTATAAAATATTAAACACAAAGGAAAGTTAACTAAATAATTTTGTTTTTAAATGCAGGTCTGTATTCAAAAAATTTAGTAGTAGTGAAAGGGCCATGGTAGAAGTGTAAGGGAACACGACAGAGAAGGTGACACTTCAACTACAAATACTACAGTAGAACAACAAAAATATTCGTTCCGTTCGAATCATATTAATACGATCACGAATCAACTGAAGATGGCTAGTGCGAAACGTCGTTATAGAGGAAATGTTTCTTTTTAAGAACCAACCAAAGGATACAATATGGAATGAAACTTGAAAGAACAGAAACAACGTAGTAAATACTCACGGAAATCTAAAAACCGACATTCGACACCTCTGAGGGGAGGAAGCTCTAAAGCAGAGCAAAACAACCAGTATTCAACTATATAGCCGGCATAAGGCAATCAGAAACAAGCTGCATCCAGCATTATGGGAAACTATCGACCGCCTGACTCAATTACGGGCAGATACAAGTGACATACAGACCACCAACAAGCAGACGAAAAAGTTCGAAAGGCAGCAGACTCTACAAAAATCCAAAACAGACAACATCCGACTACCGGATATGGATAAAATAGTATACATCCCAATGTTCCAGATAAACGGAGCAACAAAATAAACCGGCTGACGGAAGTATTGAACTACGCGGTGGCACCATCCACGATTCCACGAGAAAACATATTATGCAGCGTAGAGGCTTCGATTTCCGATCTACCAACGGATGCAACAAAATCAATTCGCCAAGGCATCACCAGGGTCATAAAAACAACAAAACCTCTCAGACCGGTCATTAACTACGTTAATAATGGACAAGTCAGAATACGACCACAAAATCAAAAGTTTATTCACGGACAAAGCATACACGTAAATCTCGTCAGATACGACAACGTACCTAGAAAAGACCACGAGGAAGAAATCAAGAGACCAGAACAGCAGAGGAGCTTCAACGAGAAATGATTCCGAGGGAGTAATCATCCAAAATTTGACGGACTACCAAAAATTTACAAGGAAGTACAAGAATTAGTGAGATACCTAGCAATGCAGCTCCAACCACATACAACGGAAGCAGAATCCAACATGAAGGACGCCAGCGATTTCATTGAGGTGCTAAAGTTATACACTGTGGAACCCGGAGATCTACTAGTGAGCTTCGATGTAGTCTCCTTATTCATGAGTCTCCCCATCAAAAAAGCACTGGAAGTCATCCAATAAAAATATCAAAAAACAAAGGAGGCCTTAAGGCTGATGGAACTTTGCCCCAAAAATATCTTCTTTATCTACGAGGATACACAATAACAAACCAAAAGTGCACCAATGAGACCACCACTATCGCTAGTAGTTGCAGATATATTCATGCAAGGCTTTCTAGAGTTTTGGTCTACAAGACACAAGACGGCACTTTGGGACAAACCGTGTACCACAAAAGTACATACACACACACACAAACACACACGCACACGCGCACACACACACACATACACACCAATCGCTACTTTAACACCGGGTCTCATCATCATCAGCGCTGATAACAAGATTGAAGTGCCTAGCAAACGGAAACAATTTTCGACAAGAAAAAATATGATCTAGGCCGCACAAAATAGCTTCTCCAGAAAGAACATAAAAAGAAAAGAAAAACCATCGAAGACAGAAGAAGACAAGAAGAAGCCTATAGTAAAGACATGTTTGGCATATGAGAGAGCTGTGGCAGGTAAGATAGGGAAACTCGTAAAGAAACACAACATTGAGAGCATCTTTACCACTGCAAGAATATCGGCAACGTGCTCCACAATCCGAAGGCGTAAATTCCACTCGAGGAACAAGGAGTGTACGAAGTACCATGTGGAGAGTACGCAAAAAACTTCAAACGGACAAACAAACCGATGCACTAACGTACGCGAGAAAGGACATCGTAACGCGGTACTGAGGAATATGTCATACTCTTCACTGACCCAACATCCACAGGAGACAGCACATAAACTAAACTGTGATAACGTCAAGATACGAGCCAACATCCAAAATAAAACACCCATTATTTCGGCAAGGTACAGACTTAGAGGAAAGACGGTCCTGCATAAACACACGGGACAATGCACAAAGGTTACTCAATGCCCGGAAGCCGTTTTTAAAGATGCACGCGAGCTACCACAAGGAACAACACCCAAATAACTAGAACCAGTTTGGTTAAAATCACTAGAAGTCGATCCAGCCGAAACGTGATGATAGAGTCTATGGTTTTTTTCAAGAACCAACCAAAGCAGCTGTGTACTGAAATGAAAAGTTTATATATTTTTTTATCGTAATTCATTAAGATTGCGAATAAAATATTTATAAAAACCTAAAGTCAAGCGTGCTAAAAAAAATTATACGGTTATCACCTTTTTGCAAAAAAAAAATACAATATCGTCAGAATTCTACCGACTAAATATTTGAAATTTACGACAAATTATTAATTGTCAAGTGGTAGAAAATTTATCAAAATCGACCTCAACAATTAGGCAAAAAAAAGCTTTCCAAGTTACGAGTCCAAACTTTTTACTCTGATGGTAATATACCAGAAAAACTAGCTATATCCTGAACTGAGAAAAATTACAATTAATTACACATTTTTTGTTTGATAGTATCGTGTACAAATAAATGCCTTAACTATGAATCAACCCACCTCTTCCACATTAACTAATTTGGTTATTTAGGTCTTTGCAAATAAATTAAAAGGCGTTGATTATTGCTCTTTATATGTTACATATGTTGATGGAAAAGTAAATGTTGCCACTCACGATAAAATTTAAGTCTATCCATCCTAATTTAAAATTCAAAGCAGATTATGAACAGAATAACTAACATTTTCTTGGTTTAATCTTAACTAAAAGTATAAATCACTAACTGGCATCGTAAGAATACAAAATCCAATAGATTTCTAATTTCGATTTCATCTCACAATGGAACGAACAAACACATAAAAATCAAAAATAGTTATCTTCTAAAATTTATTAACCAAATTATCAATAATAGAATTCAGAAAATTAAGTATTAACCTGTTAAAAACAATAATCATGATATTGTCTTACAGTCAAATTTTTTAGTCAATTAATTTAACAAGTTATGCTGATGATAAATCAAACCAAAACTAAAATCAATCATAATTACTATACTATTTATTCATAATTTATCCCAAAAATGAAAAAAAAACTGTTTTTGGAAATTGTGATATTAACACTGTATTCAAACACGAAAATACAGTTAATCATTTTTACAACAATACAAAGATTCAAACGTAAAGCACAAATATGTAACTTTATATACGAAATCAAACACAATTATACTGTTACATATACTGGACAGACGAAACAAAATTTTATTGATAAGTTAAACCAACACAAATATGCCGTTAAGTAAACCGATGTTCATACAAACAACAACGAAGCAGAATACGCCCTCGGCACAGGACACAAATTTAAATTAAAGAACGATTAATTAAAGAAATCATTTTTATTAAAAATGGTATAAATGCAATAAACTTCCAAACTGATAAAGAATCCTTGTGTAAATCTATAATCAGTTAATTCAGTAAATTAATAAATATTTGAATTATAAGAGATAATTTTACCAAACTTTACTAACTTCATTAACCAACTTGTATATAATTAAATTTATACACTAGTTACATTGCGTCTATACTAAACGTAACTGCATTACCGTCATGCAATACAATTGATCTTTAAACTATTTTAACCACGCTGCTTCTTGCAAATCAGTTACATTTGCAATATTCAATTAAACGTTGTTATAAAAGAAAATAATTATTAAGGTACTAATTGTAATATACCAAAAAACACTAAAGTTGCACTAATTTGGTTTTAACAATAAAATTTCTACTTCAGTAATGTGGAAAAAAATTTAATTTTTCATGTATAAGATTATGTAAGTAATAATTGCATCGCATTGAGTTTATTCTGTTTCACATTTTAAGTGTAACCTTTTGTACAAAATAGGTAAGCATTTCCTTTTCTACGATTAAAAAATTAAGGGGTTTAGGAAGTTAGTCGTTAGGACAGTAATTCTTAACTACCGCATTTAAATAGTCTTATTTAAATAAATAAGACAGAAAAACAAGTACTCCTTGAGAAACAAATAAAGTTTATATACATAATGTACATGCAGACTTTTTGAAAATGATAATGGTGGCCTTGCCTTACATGGTTATGTTGGTATAAATATGTGCTATTCCGCATACTGCATTCTAACGTTAAGATGGTTAATAATCTTGCAACAGAAATTGCAATTTTATGAGTACAAAATATTAAAAGCAATATACGTCCTTTAAAAATAACATACGAGGGCCACTATTTATATTTTGAGACTTGGCAACACTGATTTCAGATAGGCGACGTTTTACGTTTCTATAGAAACGTCTGACATTGTTGACAATAACATACTTCAAACTTTTTGCCAATAGCGTTATTTGTGTTGTTTACGGTTACCTGAAGATTGTGTGTCAGCAAAGAAATGGAATTAAGTCGTGAAAATTTTCGTGCTATTATTTATTACGATTTTCGACGTGGATTATCAAGACAAGAATGCATCGATCAACTTACTTCCACATTTGGCGGTGAAGTGAAACGCTGATATAACGATTGTAATCGTGGCCGCCTTTTGTCACTGATGAAATTTGCAAAGGTACTCCAAAATCAGTTGTTATTCAAGTAAACATTGATGCTGTGCAAAAACTAATAATGCAAGATTGCCATGCGACATACTGTGAAATTTAGGGACTCCTAGACATTAGTGCCACCAGCATATATAAAATATTACATGATCATTTAGCCACGAAAAGGGTTTGTTCTGGTTGGATCCCACATAATTTGACGAAATCTCAAAAAGATGCACGCGTCCATTGGTGCACACAAATGCTCAAGAAATACAATGGCCGTGCTTCAAAAGACGTATATAAGATTGTAACAGGTGACAAAGCATGGATATTGGCATACGAGCCAGAACGTAAACAGCAGTCGACTGTGTGGTTGTTTCAAGATTAACCAAATCCAACAAAAGTTGTTCTGGCTCGAAGCACATCCAAGCAAATGGTCGCCTGTTTTTTTGGAAAAACTGGTCATGTGGCAACTGTGCCTTTAGAGGAACGTAGAACGGTCAACTCTGAATTGTACACAACCATTTTTTTGCCGGAAGATCAGATCGTTTTTCATCACAACAATGTGAGCTGTCACACACCTCGTCTGACAACCGATTATTTTAACACTAAAAAAATCGAATTGATCGGTCATTCGCCGTACAGTCCTGATTTGGAGCCCAATGATATCTTCTTACTTCCGAATGTCAAGAATAAATTGTGTGGATAACGATTTTCGTCGGCGGAAGAAGCTGTTGATGCGTTCAAAAAACATGTTATGGAGGTGTCTCAAGAAGATTGGAAAAAATGCTATGACAAATGGTTCGAACGGATACAAAAGTGTATTGATTATAAAGGATAATATTTCGAAAAACAATAAAGCAATTTTCAATGACAAGTTACTGTTTTTTCATTGTTAGGCTCAAAATATACATAGTGACCCTCGTAAAGTCAAAATAATAAGTAAAATGTGTACAAAAATGAAAAGTTGCACAAAACGTGTAGAGTATTACGTTGCATTTCTATTCTTAAATAATGATTAAAACAATTTAAGATTGTTTTATATGTACACTTAATACGAATGAGTAAATTGAGACTGAATTATTTTAGTTATGAGAATTAAAATAAACTGAACACTATATGTTTTGTAAAGATTTTGATAAAAACAAAAAATGTGGGCTATAAAATCAATTAGAAAAAAATTAATAGGTGTTGGTGAAACATTAATTGTTGGTTTTTCTTTGGATGATCTCTATTTTCTGCGTTTGTTTGTGGAAGTTGTAAGATTTTTGTAAGTCGAGTGTTGTTGGAATTGTTAAATTCTACTATGGGATTGCCGGTGGCCATTTTTCTAATATGCGCTATGGTTGGTTAGTTTGAGACCGCAGTAACGAATCTCTAGTTGGGATGTTTGTTAATTCGTACTTCCTCTGTGAGTTGGTGATATAGGGTTGGTCTCAGTTTAGTATGGGTTGGTGGAACGGTGGTTTGTGCCCTTTCGTAATGTTGGTGGAATTCCTGCTGGTTCCAATTTAGATGTTAGCGTATAGATAAATTCCTATAAACTGGTTATTGTTGTTTTAATATACTGGGTGTCCCAGGATATTTGGACACATTTTGATCATGAATGCTGCCTAAACGGAAAACGATAGAAACCTGTAGTTTTTACTGGTGTACTTGATTTAGCCCAAAGTTTTATTTTAGCTATAAAACAATTTTTTCACACGAATACAAGGTGTTTTAAAAAAATTGCCATTCTTTAAAGCGAAAATAATGAAGTTTTTTAAATATAACACCCTGTATATTTTGCTGTCATCTTGAAGATGTAATCTTCTACTTTCTAAAAATGTATAATATGGTACTATTTACTCCAAAAACAAAAGAGTTATGTAAGTTTTTATGCACCGACTGCATACATTTTAATCAGCATAGTCAGATACAATTTGCCAAAAGTTTTAGGTTTTTTAAATGAACAACCCAGTACATTTAGACAATAGTACCTTACATAATACTTTTTTCATGCTAGTTTCTAAACCAAAAACTAATCAGTAAGCTTAGCGATCGGTTCTGGACAAGTGGGTGGGCTAGAGATTACGCCAGTACGAGAAATAAAAACTATTTTTTTAAAACAGTAAATAACCTTTAATAACAGATGATGAAAAACAAATAGAAAAAACATAAAATAGGTTACTGCTAACTAAAATTATAAACCACTATTTAAATTTAAATGTTGAATATGTCCCCCGTTTTCCTCAATACATTTGGTTAGCCGGCACTGAAGGTTCATGAAGGCATTAGCTAGCATTTCTTGTGTAATTCCGGCAATAACGTTTCTAATATTATTTTTTAATTCCTCTATATTGCGTGGTGCAAGATTATAGCACCTCTCTTTAACGTACCCCCATAGAAAAAAATCCGGGACCGTTAATTCAGGTGAATTTGCTGGCCACTCAATTGGTCCCGCTCTCCCTATCCACTTTTCACCGAAAGCTTGAGTAACGGATGCTCTAGCAATAAGTGAATAATGGGGAGGCGCACCATCTTGTTGAAAATATACCTCCCCCATATTACCATATTGCTGGATAAAAGAATAATTCTAACATATCCGTGTAGTTAACTCCAGTGACGGTTTGCTCAGAAAAAAAGAAAGGTCCATAAATGATCTCTTTGGTCACACCACACCACACATTAACTTTTGGAGTATCTCGCTGATATTCATTAAAAGCGTTAGGGTTTTCAGTGCCCCAAATTCTACAATTGTGTTTGTTAATTCTTCCATCTATGTGAAATCTCGCTTCATCAGACATGATTATTGTAACTTCTGGTTGTTCCCTGTACAGGTCCAGGGTTGTCTCAGACAGGAAAATTCGATTTATATAATCTCTCTCGCGCAACTTCTGAAAAGTTTGTATTTTATGTGGTGTAAGTTTTAAAATTTTCATACACCTCTGTACTTCACTTTTAGAAAATTCAATTAATCCTTTCTTATAGAAATACGATTATTATTTTGGTGTAAAATATCAAGTATGTTTAAAATGCGTTCTAAAAAATCGGGATTGTTTTGTATTTTACCTCTTGTTCTTCTTTCAATTGATCCATTTCTTATAAATGTTTGATACCATCTCAAAATAGAATTTCTAGACGGTGGATCTTTTGAAACTGCATACGAAATTGCCTTCTAGTTTTAACAACAGAATTTGTTTTTTGAACAACACCACAGTTTGGGCTTTTTCTTGGTTTGTATAAATCATTTTTCCTTAACACTACGGACACAACACGTATTTAGATATTGTTAAATAGAATATTAACAGTGAACTGACAGATACATAACATTACTGTTTCACGTCAATTCCTAGGCCTACTGCAATCGAAAATAGTGTTCATTATTATGTATTAACACATGGCAAAGATTTACTTATAGCGTTTTCATTATGTTGCTCTCAGATTGATCTAAGAGCGACCAGTGACGTCATTGACCTCTTCCAGAGCCCTTTGAATCCGAGCAAGGGCATATTTTATAATTTTGGTTTAGAAGCATTAATCAGCAAACGTATATCTAACCTACGTGTATACAGTAGGTGTACCTATAAACTTATATAACTCTTTTGTTTTGGAGTAAATAGTACCATATTACATATTTTTATAAAGTAGAAGATTACATCTTCTAGATGGCAGCAAAATATACAGGGTGTTATATTTAAAAAACTTCATTATTTTCGCTTTAAAAAATGGCAATTTTATTAAAACACCTTGTATTCGTGGGAAAAAATTATTTTATAGCTAAAATAAAACTTTCGGCTAAATCAAGTACACCAGTGAAAACTACACGTTTCTGTCGTTTTCCGTTTAGGCAGCATTCATGATCAAAATGTGTCCAAATATCTTGGGACACCCTGTATTCTCGTGCATGATGCGTTAAGTTTTTATACACTGATAAATTGTAGTTGTAGACTCAATACTTGCCGATATCCAGCCTAAACTGTCATTTCCAAAAATGCTTTAAAACACATACTGTTTGAGAAACAAATAAATTTGAATCTCTTTTGGAAATTATTATTGTGGCGGTTGCCTTATATGATTATGTCCTAATTTACTTTATTTTCATAAAAAGCTAACTTTTCGTTTATCAACCAATTAATGCAGTTAAGTATTCTGAAATATGTAAGATTCTGCAATTGTACTTTAGCCTTATGTAAGCAAATGATTGTGCAACCTAAATTGCATGTTTTTTGATATGGTTGGATTTTCGTGAATACTTTGCAAACGATGCTCTTGAAGTTCGTTCGTTTATAACAGCTTCATTGAAGTACTGTCATTATTTATTTTGATAAGGTAACTTTGATTCTTGAAGCTTCTAAAGTTTATCGTTTTATCAAGTTCTTCTGCAAGTTGGTGCTAGAAAGTGTCGTTTCTGGTTAAATGGAATCCAATGTATAACAAAAATTTAGTGTATTAATTTGCCATGATTTTCTAATTATTAAAATAATCATTTTATGTGTTTAAAATTTGTAATGTTTTAAAAAATTTAATCATGCACTAACAACGTATTTTCGTTTATATTAGTTTAAATTTATTTTATACAATGTTAATTTCTGAAGAAGATAAGAATGTTATCGAAACGTTCAATTATGTATAATAGAACGGACGATGCTCGTTTTTTATGTAATGCTCGATATCCATGCGCATTCTTCCAAATGTTCACCTTTTAATATTCTTACAACTTTGTTGCAGCTCCTCAACTACGTATAGATGCACTTTCTAACGTGTAGGTTCTGCTAACATCACTCTTCATAAGCGGGCTAAATATTAATTTTGTTAATATCAGAGGCATTTAGAGGGATAGTCTTTTGATTAATCCGGAAAACCTAGAGCTATTATCTTGATATCTACGCTTAAGTATGTTACTGTTGTTAGTCGTTTGTTTAATATGGCTAACTTTCACAGCGTTTTATTCCTAATTTCGCCTTTGTTCCCGCGCCTTCGAGTGTTCTTATTCGGACTAATTTTAATATTGATGAGAGCTCAACGTCTTTCAACCCAATTTGACTACTGTACGAAAAATAATACTGCGTAAAACTGATTGTCCACAACACAAGTGCCATTTTAACCCAATCGATTACCACGTTGATTAATGTCGCTTTTTGTCTTTGAATATAGAGATTTATTTTGTACTATAGATATTTACTTTGGTCGGTCTGAGTTCAGGCTCTACGTTTTAGTTGAATATTGCGTCAGGGAGCTTCTTTACACTTGTTATCGGTCTAAATTAAAAGCATGTGTGACGATTGTCGCAGTCATCTGGCGTTTTAAATTGTATGAATAACTTTTCTTAGAGCGCCATTTTGATGGTTACTAACTATGCTCCTGTTACTGGCTTAATGAATGTTATGTAGTAGTTAATCAATATTTGTAATAGTTTTGGCGCATTAGTTTGACTTTACTCAAGATCAAGTATCTTGTTTACCGAAGGTAAATGTTTCCATATTTCTAGAGCAGCTTTAATAGTTATGTGAAATGTTATTTACGTTATTCCCCGCTTTCCTACAAACTGGATTTGTGAGTTCAAATGCCACCTACAGAGGTCCGGATTAACAACAACGTGACCGTCATTTTGAGTTTTTTTTTTGTACATTGTACTGGATCTCTAGCATATCTAGGACTTATATTTATAGAGAGTTTGTTGTATGTTTTCAACATGTTTGGTGTCCACATAGTGCTATTACTCTTAAGTAATTTAAGTTACGATAAGTTAATTTAATACGTATTTGATCTTGACGTCCACCTAGAGAGGAGTGCATGAAATATTCTAAAGCATAAGTTACATTTCAGTCTTCTATTTCGTTGCCCATTGTTTACCTTGTCACTTTTTATTTGCTTTAGTTCAAGTTCCAGATTTCCAATTGGAAATCGGCATATTCTTGTTTGAGTAGTTATCTGCTTTTTTGTCGATAGTGATAGTTTTGTAAGAGTTCTGATTTTGATTCATCGTGTTACTCTGTACTTAATGAGTTGGTCAAGATGTTGCAGGTTTTCCAAAAGAGCTTAGCGATCAAGATTGTATTTATCTTTTAGGTTGTCAACGATAACGCAACCCATTTGACAGTGACTAAATGGGTGAACTTCATTTCGTATTCAGATACCAAAAGTGGTAGTTTTAATTGAATTTGATAGATATCCGGCTATATGGAGTTATTTCATGTGCTAAAAATACTCTTTTTGCGTGGTGCCTAATATGAAGTATCGTTTATATCACTAAAAGAACCTCTGGTTTTTCCACCTACTGACATAAAAACAAGATTACTTGTATAATTTTCACAAGGACGTTTATGACACTGTACTATTTAAAAAATGATGAATAAATAGGGGTAGGGGTGTTGTGGTTATTAAGTCACCCCAAATATTATTTATACTTCTAATGTCAACTAGAAGATTTTGAGCATTTTAGTCTGTCGGAGATTAAATGGGCCGGGTTCTTCAAATTTTGATTTGGTTTAATTTAAATAATGTGTGGTTAGATATGTTAGCTTTCCAACATTGATGTACCGGTAAATAATTAAAATATCTCAGACGCCAACTTATTTTATGGAAAACAAGTAAACCTTAAATGTAATAAATTTAAAACTAAAAACAATATATAATATAATATAATATAAAAACAATAACTATATATATATATATATATATATATATATATATATATATATATAAATGGCATACATCGTAAGGCAAAAAGGTAGTACCGATTCATACAAGATGGAAACCTGTATGTGGCGCCCTCTATCAGTAATGAAAGAACTAAAGTCATATTTGAATTCTGCGTGATAAAATTCCCCTGGACACAAAATTTCGTCCGCTTATTACATCATTGTAAAAAGATATTAAAAAAAATTATATCTTTCAAACAAAGGCGTTGTGGACCTAAGTTCATAGGAACTTGTTTTCTTATTTTAGTGTCCTCTATCGTGTGGTACTATGCGCGGCACTTTTTTCTATGTCACCCTGTATATATATATATATATATATATATATATATATATACAGGGTGACATAGTCATAGTTCTTTTATTACTGATAGAGGGCGCTACATACAGGTTTCCATCTTGTTTGAATCGGTCCTAACTTTTTTGCCTTACGCTGTATGCCATTTTCGACTGGAAAAATTTATTTTCCCATCTTTTCTGCTTCAGAACGGTATAAATGTCAATTATACCTGTCCACACATTAATAGAAAACCCATATTGGTGACTTCTAATTACGGTTTGATGAGGATTTTCATCACTCCAATGGTGCATATTATGTAGGTTCAGAACACCATCACGGCTAAAACCAGCTTAATCAGTAAACAAAATTGAAGAAAAAATATCGTGTCTTTAATTTTGCAACCATTGGCAAAATTGTACACAAAGAAGATAGTCATGTTCTAATAGTGAATTAATCTTTTAGAAATGATACGGGCGAAGAAGTTGTTCATTGAAAATTTGTCTAACTGATTCACGGCTAACATTTCGTACCGCTGAACTTGTTTTCCTGGTGCTTGTTCTCGTATTATTTTCTACCATTCGTAAAACAGTTTTTTCGTTTCGCGCAGTGCGACGAGTTCTGGAAATTCCACTATTAGCTTTTGGTTTTTTAAAACAGCGCCTATGCACGTCAATAAATGTCGTATTATGAGGAGTATGCCTTAAGGGATATCCTTCTGGATAGATACGTTAAGCTTCGGAAGAATTTGATCTAGCTTCGCCGTAACACATAATTATGTCCCTGTATTCTTCAAAAGTGTTGTGAACAATTTTTGAAAGTAATTTTGAAAAATTAATAAGAGATTTAATGAAAAACTTAATCAAGAACACAAACATACCTCTAACAAGACAATAATATTTTGACAGTGTCATAAATTTCGCTTGTTTTTTCGTAAATTTCCATCGCCTGTTATTTTCATCACTCCAATAATACATATTATTTTGTGTTCCTAAAATGGTTCACTATACTTTTGAACAATACAGTGACATGATTATGTGTTACGGAGAAGCTCGGTCAAATTTCTCCAAAGCTCAACGTATCTATCGAGAATGATATCCTTTAGGACAGGTTCCTAATGTTCGAACATTTATTGACGTGCATAGGCGTTTGGATGAAAATGGGTAGTGAATATGTCTGTTTAAAAAAAAAGTTAGTAGTGGGAGTTTCCAGAACTCGTCGCACTGTTGAAAAGGACTAACCTGAACACATTATTAGAAGATGTTTCATTGGACGTTGTTGCAAGAGTGGACTTTATGCTTGATGGCAAGCTAGCTCACTTTTCTTGAGTGGTAAGCAAATTTAATTAATGAACTAAGGTCATGTTTGAATTCTGCGTGATAAAAAGCCCCTGTATACAAAATTTCGTCCGCTTATTACATCATTGTAAAAGATATTAAAAAAAAAATAAATAAATAATTAAACTTCAACACCCTCTATCTTTTAAACGAAGGCGTTGCGTGCCTAAGTTCATAGGGACTTTTTTTCTTATTTTAGTGTCCTCTATCTCATGGCACTTTTTATGTCACCCTGTATATATATATATATATATATATATATATATATATATATATATATATATATATAAATATAGAATTTTTTTAAAACTTTGTAATAAACGTAAAAATTAATTCAACGTTGAATTAATTTTTACGTTTATTTACAAAGTTTTAAAGAAAATCTTATTTAAACATGAATACTTGGAAATCTAAATAGAAACATATATATATATATATATATATATATATATATATATATATATATATATATATATATATATATATATATATTATATATATATATTCAGGGTCCGGCAACAACAGCGCCTTCTTCTACATCTTCCGTTTCATATAAGCTAGATTAATCAAATTTGGAATAGGGTTGTTACAGTTTAGTTGTGTGCATGTTATAAAATTATTCACGTGTATACAGGTTGTTTATTTAAAGATGGCCAAACTACAATAAAAAAAATTTAAATGGAACATCCTGTATATTATTACAATTTTAATTCTACACATTGTTCCTAACCAATTCGCAACATATTTCCCGATCCCTAAATATAGCCGTTTTCGAGTTGTCGATTTTTATAAAAAAAAATTGAAATTACAGAGATAGCTTTGAAAATGTACCTCCTTAACCGTTGAAAACAAAAGTTATCTAATTTATATCAGAACAAGTACACAGATAGAGCTTTCTTATAATGCAAAGAAAATGCCATAATTCCATACAGGGTGTTTACAATTGACTTGCCAATCAGACATTATTCCAACTAGTAAAAGTTTACTTTTTAAATAGAACACCCTGTATATTATTCCGTTTTCGGTTTCTACACATTAAACCCTTATCAATTCGATATACAATTCCCTATCCCTAAATATAGCCGTTTCCGAATTATTTTCAATTTTTCAAAATGTATAAGATTATTGGAACATTTTTTTTAAATCCATCGCCTGGTATAAATAGAAAAAAAAACAGTGGAAAACAATTGTATTGCAAATTAAAAAACGCAACAGAAACTAATACGCTATAATTATTAAAATTATTTCTAAAAATACAAAACTAATAAAATAATAATTTAACGCTAATCATTATCAATAATGATTTATAATAATTGTTCACAATATTGTCAGTTTTCTCGGATGCAGACCTGAAGTCGATCTTTAAAAGATTGTTCTCAACTCTACGCAACAACTCAGGAAAAGCCTGTGTTATACGATTACGCATATCTTCGGAAGTGGTTGGTGGTTCCCTATAGACAATACCTTTGATGTACCCCCATAAAAAGAAATCTAGTCTTATCAGATCAGGGGACCTAGCTGGCCACCTCACAGGTCCATTTCGCCCAATCCATTTATTTGGAAAGACTCTATTGAGATAATCTCTTACATCTGCAGAGTAGTGAGCAGGAGCGCCATCATGATGATACCACATTGTGGCTCTAATATCAAGAGTAATATTTTCTAATAATCCCGGTAAATTGTTACGCAAAAAGGTAAGGTACTTCTCACCATTCAAGTGTCCATCAAAAAGGAATGGACCGATGACATAATCCCCAACGATGGCACCCCTGACACTTAAAGACCACTTATGTTGATTATCAACTTGTCTTAATAAATGTGGATTTTCTGAGGAATAATAATGAAAATTATGTGTATTAACAAATCCATTCTTATGAAATGTTGATTCGTCTGTCCATAAAATATTATAAAAAAAATTTGGGTTTTGAGTAATTTTTTCTCTAGCCCAGTTACAAAATCTTACTCGATGATCAAAGTCTGCATCGCTCAATTCTTGGTGTAACTGAATATGATAGGGATGTAAGCGATTCTTCTTTAAAAGACGGCCTACTGATCTCTCACTTATACCAACTATTTCACTTATGCCCTTTTGGCTTCTGTGATGATCCTCTTCGATGGCGAGAAGAATCCTCAATTCACTATCTTGTAGAAGGTTTAACACGTTCATGTTTGGAGTAATTGGCACATGAAGTTGCAATAAATCTACTCATAACTTTCTGAAGCGTTTGGATGTCTTCTATCTGCATATCTTTCAGCATAAATTCTGCTGGCCAATAAACAGTTTCTTTCTGCAGCACCCAACACGAATATCACATCAACTAACTCATTTTGTGTAAAATTCATTTTATAAAAATCTTGATTACTAACAATAACACTCGTAAATGGTTAACTACAGTTTTATTTATTTACGTCAAACATTCAATTTTTATAAGAAGCACACTTGATTTTAGAATTTTACTTGAAATTGAAGTAAATATTTGTCAAATTCTTGTTAACATGCAATGCCTCCCGTACAAAAATTGTAATTAGTCTTCTATCATAATATATTAGTTTCTGTTGCGTTTTATGATGTTCTTTTTTATCTATACGAGGCCATAGATTTAAAAATGTCTCAATAATCTTATACATTTTGAAAATTTGAAAATAATTCGGAAACGGCTATATTTAGGGATATGGAGTTGTATGGCGAACTGATAAGGGTTAATATGTAGAAACAAAAAATGTAATAATATACAGGGTGTTTTATTTGAAAAAGTAAACTTTTACTAGTTCGAATAATGGTTGATTGGCAAGTCAATTATAAGTACCCTGTATGCAATTATGTCATGTTCTTCACATTAAAAGGAAGCTCTGTCTGTGTACTTATTCTTATATAAATTAGATAACTTTTATTTTTCAACAGTTAAGGAGGTACATTTTCAAAGCAAACTTTGTAATTTCAATTTTTTTTTAGAGAAATCGAAATAACTCAAAAACGGCTATATTTAGGGATAGGGAAATATATTGCGAATTTGTTAGGAACAATGTGTAGAATTCAAAAAAAGTAATAATATACAGGGTGTTCCATTTACATTTTTTTATAATAATTTGGTCCTCTTTAAATAAACAACCTGTATTCGCGTGAATAATTTTAAAATATACACACAACTAAACTATGACTATAATAATTCTTCCGTATAGCAACAAATCTCGATCAATTGAAACGTATGGCTTACAAATAACGGTAAACTTAGTTATACAATGAAAATACGCCAAAAGGAAAAGTTACCGTAAAAATTAAATTGCCTAAAAAAGGTAAACATGTCAAACAATGTAAAATAGGTTTAAATAGCTGTTACCGTAAAAATTATACGACACTTTTCAATAAAATTTTTAAGAGAGCAAAATGGATGCTCTTTAATCGTCTACAAAACGATGCAAATGAAATCCTTGCGTATGACCTGTCTGAAAATGAACGAAGTTGCCTACATTATCGCAAATTTCAACATAACACAAAAAGTTTGTTACAACACATAAGACAATTTAAGAGAAATCTGGTTTTTCTAACAGCTCAAATTTACTACACCAGCGTCAACCGAGAGAAGCAAGTGTGGTAACCTTCATCAATATATTTATAGTAAATTATGATGAGGTCGTTTAATCAGCTGAGAGACGCATTTATTAAATGTATATGATTTATAATTAATTTCAAACATACCTGGACTACTATAATTTAAAAATGAAAAGTTATTTTAAATGAGACTAGTAAGTGGTGTAAGTGTAATAAAATCAGTAATATTGGCTCGTTGTGTAGAAGCTGATTTAATTGATCAAACATTTAATACATTTATATTTTTAAACATTAACGTCTCTAATATTAATAAAAAAATATGTAAGAAACATTCATATGCAATAGAAAGAATAATAAAGCAGAGACATAAGAAAAGGCTCAAAAATTCAGCCGAAAGAAAAAATAAAAAATTACAAATTATGTAAGTCACAATCCCCCCAAGGAACTCTAAGGCCTCAGGTGAAAATGAAAAAAACAGCAGAGCAAGAATGGTCAACAAAATCTGTTTGTACTATAACTAGCAAAATATTTCTTTCCATGTACGTCTTGCAAACAAGCGAATTGCAGAAAGTAGTCAATTTGATTGTTTGAAGATCTATCTGCCTGGTGAACTCTACTGTAAAATTGGAAACTAGAAACCCAGTTGATGAGCGTATCATTTAACCCCAAACGAGGTGAGTTTGGCAAGTAAACACTTATGCCAAACTTGGTCAAATGCCTTTGAGATATCTAAAGCGACTATAACTGTTTCACCGGATTTCTACTGTATTGTTCCAAACTTGGGTCACATATGAAAGAAGATCGCCTGTTGAACGACTTTGCCTAAACCCATATTGGTGGTCACTAAGGAGTTTGTTAGTTTCAAAGAACGTGAGCACTTGCTGATTGATAGCTTTTCCATGATTTTAGACAAAATGGAAGTGATGGAAATTGGTCGGTAATTGAGGAATCGGTCTTATCACCTTGTATTGGGACTAGGTTGAACATTTGCTAACATCTATGATGAAGGAATTCCCAGAAGACATAGAGATCGTATAGAGCTTAGTACCGAAAATGAATGGGTTTCATAGCGTATGAAGAAGAGGTGCACATCTTTTCCAGAATCATTGAGACACAAGTTTGATGCAAACAAATCCACAAAAACGTTGGTTTTGTCTACAGAATCAGCAACTACCGATCCGTCAATAGATGTGAGGGAGAAATGAAGATGTTCAACGTTTTTACTCATGGCTTTAGCTAAAGACAAAATTTACGACTGCCTAAAGGAGATGTAGCTAGTTCATTGCATTTTCGTTGTTCGAACAACTTTTTAGTTTTAGTGATGACACTTTTAGATATTTCTAGCACCAACGTATTCTACATGACTGTCAACCGATTTATTAGATTTCCATTTAATGTTTGAAGATCTATCTGCCTGGTGAACTCTACTGTAAAATTGTAAATTGTAAACTGTAAATTTTCACAATTAAATACGGAAATGACAAAGAAGATTAAGTACCAAAGATCATAAACTGGTAAAGTAACCAATGAATTAGAAGGAGTAGTTGCTCTTTCGATGTTAACTTCTGAAACAAACCGTAAAATTCTCCCTGGCAAAAATTCTGCTAAATGGAGTAACAGAGTCGTCAGAGCTACGTTATGTTGGTATTTTATGAGTGAGAATTAGTTGTGTTACAAGATCTGCTAAAAATTAAATTATCAGTTCTCTTTACGTCACTTTTTTCGGTCGTGAATGTTCTCTCTATGGATATTTTTTATCTTCACCACCTTTTTGTGATTCTCAACTTCCAAATCATGGCACTGCTGCATCTAGTGCTAACCTTGCTCATCAAGTTAGACATAACCACTTAAAATTCAATCAAAGGCTAGTTAATGCATATAAATGTCGAAAGATTCGTTAACTTTCGACATAGACCAGTTAATGTTCAATGCAAATAGGAAGTCTGAAATCGTACTTTCTGATGCTCTACTTTATTTTAATTCTAATCTAGCCCCTAAATTTGTGTGTTTTTAACGTATTAATCAAAACTCCCCACCTTTAAAGTGCCGGCTTCCAGGAATTCCAGGGCCTTGAGTGGAAATTGTCAGCAAACGCAAAGCCCTATACTGCCCAGAATGGTCTCAAATGAAATGCAGAAAGGAAAGTTATCATTGTAGATTATACGTAACCAAACGGTTTGAGTTTCGGACCGTCCAAAAGCGATGAAGTTAAGAAAAGGTGGAGGCGACTTTTCCCTTTTTGATTCTGGGCACGTTTCGGAAGCAGATATTGTAGAATGGTGCAAACAAACCTTATCCACCCAAAAAGACCTTTTCAAACACGTTATGTTTGGTGTACAACGAAAAATGGAGGCTCTATGACAGTTTGAACACACGAGGTCGGAATATTCTAATTTGAGGTTTTTACTCATACGCGTACACTTTCGATCATAGAGTATTCTAACGGTCGCCCCTCATCTCAAACGTAGTACCGTTTCTTTATCCCATGAGGGACGGATTTTACTGCGTTATTTTAAAAAATAATGCACCCACATTTCATATAAGTAATGAGACATTTCCAAAACAGTTTTCAAAATTGTTCTACAATAAACAGCGCCAAACAGTCCAGTGCCGCTCAGTTACGAAAATAGACCGACTCGTTGCAAACATGATTGCTTTTCTGTCTTATTGCTGGTCACTAGTTAAACACTTACATTGAAGTAGTTCCTTATTACAAGTTAGTTGATATTACTACAACTGCAGAACATTTAAAAGAAGTTAACGTAAATAATCTATCTAGGTTGTAGACTGTCGCGGTAGCAGGCCATGATCCACGAATGGATTGAAAGGGACGTGAAGTCTTACTGATGATTTCATGTCGCATTACAAGCGTTCAATGCAGTTATGAGAGGCTTATGTGTTATTCGTAGTAGGATTATCGCTTCTAAGGCGGTAGAGACACTCAATCAACCATCGGTAACGCAAGGCATCATGTTCGTCCATGCCATAACTGGATGCAACACAACATGTGCATTTAAAGGAAAGAAAACTCCGCTCCGTGGGAATATCCAAGAACTCATCGAATGTAAACCAGCTCGCCCTATCTTCAACTCTCCATCGTCACCTCATGAAGAGGTGGCCCATACTGGAGAATCCTTTATCAAGTTAATGTACGGGTCAAACAAGGAAATGCCTCAATCGATGATTTGAGATGGCAAATTCACCTCCCTGTAGTAGCATCCCAGCCAGTGACGGACAACTTCGAACTCAGCGCACTGCTCCCAGTAAAATGTGCCAGCACTCAAGATTCCGTTCAAACCTGTTTGACGGTACTGTGAACTCAGCAGTCCAAAATCGGCCACATGTTTTCGATGGTTTCATTGATAAAGTTCCGTACTTTTTCGTCTTCTATAGAGGTTTAGCAATGCCTTGACAATAAACCAATGCCACAAGAATGGGGATGGCGTGTTTTGGGCGATAAATTAGTATAGATTTCAATGGAAAATCTACCTGCACATAAAACGTCTTTAAAATTGTAATTATTCCGATAACCGGTAATTAATGTTTATTTCTCTTTTCTCTTACAGGTAATGAAACCTTTGTTCTTTCTTTACATGTATATAAATGCTATACAACTTTACAACAAGTTGTTTTGCTGGTATTTTCTAAAATGGCGCATTATAAGTCGTCCGTCGTGTGTTATAAAACGATATGCTACGTTTGGGATAAGGTGTGGATGTCACGCTTAACTTTTGAAACTCTCATTTAATAACTCTTGTTACGTGTAGAAACGGGAGGGGAGAGAAAAAAAGGAGTAAAAGGAGATGGGTAACTACTTTCCGGCTGATGTAAGAAATCGCTGGCGTCCGACAGTTCGGGTGGGGTCAAGAAAGCTCCGGTAGAGATAAAAAGGGCGCCAGAAGCCGCTCCCCGAAAGGAGAACTCGCCATTATCCCAGCTCCTGAATAATGCTGTCAGAAAGAGGCGAGTAGATAACCATAGGAAAAGAGACAGGGGAAACTAATAGGGAAAAAGAAAAGATTGTTGTGGGATAAAGCAAAACCTATAATTATTAAATTATATAAAAAGAATACATATAAAAGTAAAACGTATTTCAAAAATAAATAAATTCCAACAAAAGACAAATACGTTCAAAAGAGATAAGTACGCAATTAAACAAAAAGTAAATTTAGAAGTGTATAATGTAGATATGTTGGTTAATTTAAAAATAAAATTTAAATAAAACAAAGTAAAAAGAAAATATCGACAACACAAGTTTAGACAAAATTATTTTGTAAAACGTTAAAGTACGAAAAAAATGATTTTACAGTAAATTATAATTTTAGATAAATAACACCCTGGTTACTTTCGAAACGCTTCCTAAGATAAAACAAGGGTTTTTTGAATCAATGTACTAAATGATAATTTAAGAAATTTGATAGAGGACGTTAATAAAAATAAAATTTAATCAATTACCAATATCAAATTAAAATTTAAAACATATGGAAAATGTCTAAAGGTAAACTACGGTGCGCATGTTTGTTGGATAGTTAATACGTCACAAACATTAAAAGGTAAAAATATGACCGACAGCGGTTTATAAAGCGGTTGTCATCAAATTTACCGAGAAATTAAATCGAAGATCTAATGAGAAAGTAAGTAATTTAGTGATAAAGTAATACACTATTTGTAACAATTATAATTATAGATTGCAAACAAAAGAACAAAGAGAAAGGAAGTGAAAAAGGGATCTCAGATAAAGTTAGAGGTAAATAAATACTTTAGCGTTTCAGAAAATCCGTAGAACAATAAATGACGGCCGTTTGAACAATTTGTGGCCGCAAGTGTACAAGTAAAAACTCAAATTCGAATACCTCGCCATCGTGCTTTCAATCTTTGAAAACTGAATACAAATCTGAAAAGGTCTTTTGGTACATAACAAGACTTTGTTTGAATAATGTTTACGATGTCGGGTTCGGAAAAAGTGGACAGTCACCTACATCTTTTTAATTTCGCAGTTTCGTTTCCCTGCGGACCGGAAATGATTTTTTACTGGTAATCTACAATTATAGCTTACTGTTCTGCCTTTCATTTGAGACTAGTCTGGGCACTGCAGATCTTTGTGTTTGCTGGCAATTCCCATTACAGGGCTTCCAATCAGAATTCCAGGATCCTTGCTGGAATTCCAGGTGGGGAGTTTTGATATGTTGTTCAAGGCATCAAGCGGAATAGCTGTGCCAATTTCTAACTTTACAAAAATTTGATTGAAGTAAAAAGTCCAAGATTTGAAACCTGCCGGACTGTGTGTGATACGCCACCTCTGACTTTGACTAGTCTGTAAACTTTATTTTCATCCTTTTAATCTGTCTCTTTGTTATCCAGGTATTCAATTTGAATCGCATTGACATCTCTGAATGTAGTGATACTGGTCTTCGCTTTTCCATGGCTGTCACTTTATACCTGCTTTCTTGTTTGAAACTTGTGCTATTTTTACTTTAACTTTGATTTCGCTCAGATGATTTGTGACGTGCTTAATTTTCTGTTTAATTTCTGTGCCCTTTTTCATTTTTGTGCTTTTTCATGCATTTGAATGCAATAATATAATTTATTTCTGTCATTCACAATACGAATATTTGAATTCTGACATTTAACTATAATTACCTAGCTGTAGTATACAAACTGAAATAAAATAGATTTGGTTTAAAATATTTTCTAATTTTGTGAACAATAAATTTGGTTTATAGAAGCTGAAATCGTTGCTTTAATGATGGATTAATAAGTTGACAGTTTTAGCCGCATATTGACATAAGTCTTTGACGAGCTCTTGAACAGAACACACGTGTTTTGGGAGAGAGTTTTTCTTAGACATTCGATACGCCTTTGGCGATATCATTTAAAAAGAACATACGACGTTTGAGAAACGAGAACTAATCTTTTTATTTCAGCAATTCAACAATCTTCGCACCGGGAAGTGTGTGGTTTAAACCGCATAGATCCGGTCTCGAAGAAGCCAATCAAGATGTCGGACGAGAGAGGAGAAGAATAAGAATGAAGCAACAACCTAGAAGACCAGTAGGTCATGACCGAACAAATGGAAATCAAAGCGCAGTATGCAGCAGTCCTTAAGAGACTAGACGAAGAGACAAATAAAACCTTAAACAAGACCACTGAAGTTTACGCAGAAGAACATCGCGACAAGGAAAAGTCCCCGCGTCCTAAGAAGAAGAGGCGCAACGGGAAGAAGAAAGGGTCCGATAAAACTGCCACCAAAACGTCACATAAAGAAGCAAGAAAAACCGAAAAACCTCAAGACAGGATGAAAGTCTGTACACCAGCTTCCCAACCAGAAAACGACGAGGACGCCCTCTCCGAAGAGGAAGGCTACAAGACCGTCACGAGGAAAGGCGATGTCAAGAGACAATGGGTGAACGCAAAAGAGCAAGGTCCAGAAATGCCCGTCCGAAAAGAAAGGATCCCGATACTAATCCTCCACCGACAAGAGTATTACTCCAAGACGATGAAGAAACTAGCCTCAGTCGGGATAACACCAAATGCTACAAGAACCTCCAACGATGGAGTCAGAGTAATTCTCACGACGCCTGAAGACTGCAGGACGGCAACAACTACACTGGACAACATCGGCGTGCAGTTCAACGTGTACCTACTAGAAGAGGCGAAACCACTAAAGGTGTTCATCAAGGGTATCCCGCAGGACGACGAGATGTTAGAGACGGTCCGGAACGATTTCAAATCCATGAGGTTTGACGTGGAGAAAGTCAGTAAAATGTTCGCCGGACGCGAACACAGAAAAACCGACATGGCACTGGCCCACCTCGAGAGGAGTGAAAGGGCCAAGGGGATATTCAACCTTACGACGCTTGGATACTTGAGGGTGCGAGTGGAGTCGCCCACAAGAAGAACGGGTTAGGACAATGCTATAAATGCCAACGGCTCGGGTATACAACAAGCGGATGCCACGCCCAGCCCAGATGCGTGAAGTGTGCGGGGGCGCATCACACCAGGGAATGTACGAAGACCCGAGGGACGGGAGATCCAAAGTGCCGCAACTGCACCGGGTTGCTCACTGCAAACTACGGAGGATGCCCGGCCAATCAAAGAAACGTCAAGGGAACGCCCCCAGACCAGCAGAAGTAAGAAAACCGGCAAGAATGGCCGAGGCGGGGATAAGCTACGCTCAGATGGCATAGGGAAACAAGAAATAGACACTTGATTAATTAGAAGACTTCGCGCTAATTATGAAGATCGTGAAGGCCCTTAGAGCAACGAAGCAACACAACCGATAAACTCCCTGCAAGAGGGAGCACAAAACGCCGCAACCATTCCAAGTGGTCAACCCAACCACAGATCAGGGGACAACAACACCGAGGTGACCGGACGTATAAAATATGAAGATCATCTCAGGAAACAACAACAAAGGCATAGGTAAATTTAATGTATTTGTTTCAGGTACATGGAATCTACAGACACCACCATGAGAAGCCAATAAGACGGAGGTATAGAGGGCTAGAGCCCGTAATACCGAGAACCAACAACGATGACCGATGACCGCGGATTAATAAGGACAGTTCCCAAATCTATATCAGATGGACGTTTAGAACTTCATTTCAGATAGAGATTAATAGACATCTAACTGCTAACTTAAAAAAAAATTCCAAAACCGCCCGCTTTTATAAACTATTGATGTAGTATATTAGGTATCTAGAACAGTAACGACATTTTACCGATCGAAGACAATTGTTTGGAGGAGGAGCGAAGCGACGACTCTAATTATTGTCTGAGATAGGTAGTCCTTAATGTTCAACATGCTTATGACGTCTTTTGCGCGACTAAATTTATTAGAAAGATTTAAATATGAACTTAATAAATAACGATATGTACATAGGATATTAGTCTCGTTATATCAAGTTGTCTTAATGTAAAAATTTGTATTTCGTTGCTATAACAATTTGTAAATAACTACAGCCAAAATTTTCTTGCACACAAGGTAGTAGATTGCATATTAAAGTAAAGATACATTATTAAATTATTATATTTTTTATAGGTAGAGTTATATAATATAAAAATAGAAGGCTTTGAGGAATTTGATGGTTTAATCATTGTAAAAATACCCCAAACGAAGACAATATTCAGCGATCATTTGCTGTAATTAACTTTGCACATAAATAAAATTAACTATTTGGACAATATTACAAATATAAAAATCTCCGTCAAAAATGCAAAATCATTTCATTTCTTTTAAATTATCGAAATCACTAATTAGGTTATTGAAATGTACAATTGGGACTTGGCCTTGTAAAATTTCTAAATATTTAAAATTAAGTAATCCTGCTGGTTACAGAAGTTCTGCTACATTATTAGCCAACAAAAGTGAAGATATTCTTGGACTGAAAAGGCACATTGAAGATAGTATTGGAAACAAAATTAAATTTGCGAAAAAAATTCTATTCAGTGACAAAAATAAAGAGGTTTTTCAACCAACAACCTCAACGTGTAAAGGAATCAATTAAAATTTAAATTGTGAAAATTTGGACAATGCTAATTTTAATACTACTTCAAATTCATTCATGCCACTTACTTGCAGCGACAAGGAATCTCATACACAAGAGTCGCACGAGGTTCCAGTGGATGGTACTGAAGTTTTTTCATTGGCATCTGTTTTCCACAACAATTGGTATTATTTAAAATTGAATAAATTTACTTACCGTTCTAGAACGCTAAAATACTTACCATCGTACTTATTCTTAGCAAATAGTAAACAAAATTTACTGTCGTGGAAACAGACGAGGTAAACAACCAGATAGAGCATAATCGCGGAAAAATACAGTATAAGCTTTTTCAACCTTATTTAAGTAATTTTTAGCCTAATTCGGTTGTATATTAACAAACTTTATAAAGAAAAGTTATGTTAAACTAAACTTTCTTTAAAAAATATATAAGTTGAACGTTATTCAGGTATTGAACAAATTTGTACCGAGTGGCCAACTAAGAACGGCTGTCGGCCATATCTCAGGAATGGATTATAGCACAGGTTCGGGGAAAAAAATTTTGTAACAAAAGTGGCCTCGAAAAACGCCTGGAAATTATTTTCAGAATTGTAGGTCCACCGCTAGAGGGCGTATTTGACAGTTAAAATTTTAAAAAGCAAAATTTAACAAAATTTACTCAATTATGGGTCATATTAAATATTATAATCAGATTCCTCGACAAATTCTGCATATTTTTTATTTGACAAGTTTTAGTCTATCTCTTCAAATAAGAGGGGGGAGAGTGGGTTACGAAAAACGCCTTTAATTCAGGTTCTGATTGACCGATTTTAATAAACTTGATGACGTTTGAAAGAGCTTTTGCATAAAAATTTAAATAGGTCTTTAAAAAGTAGACTAAATTAGTAATAAAACAGTGAAAACTGCAAGTCGATATCTTTTTTCTATCCTGAGATATCGTAAGAAACAGGTAAATGGCGGGAATTGTTCTTCCAACGTCTAGTAGGCTAGTTCGCGTTAACGGAAGTTATTAAATTTAGCCTGGATGAAAAGATCTTACATTGGTCTGCAGTAATTTAAACTGTTATCATACCAATGTTATGGTTGGCGCTAGATTACCTAAATGTAATGCTGTCTCTACTAACAATGAGAACAAATTGTAAAATAATAATGTGATAAATCTAACATTTTTTTAATTATATAAGAATGTTATATTTGTTTTCAAGCGATGTGCTAGTGAATCAAAAGCATAAAATATTAATAAAAACCGATGTTTGCCCAGCAACAACAAATACAGTTTAAAATATGAATTACGATTTACTGATGACAACAAAATTAGTAAAGAGGGCCATGTAAGATATAAAATAAATTATTCCCTGTTGAAAACAAGCAAGGTATGATTTTCACGCATATGCCAAAAATTATTCATTGTGTCTTATTGATCTGATTACTTTATAATATATACTATTTTAGATTGCACCCATATCACATGGTACTACAACATAGTTTGAATGCTCAAGATTTCCATACCAGGTTGGATTTTTGCAACTGGCTCTAATAATATGATACACGACGATCCTGAAATACTTTCACGAATTAGGTGGACAGATGAGGCTACTTTTCATAGTGATGGTAGTGTAAATCGACATAATATGCACTACTGGTCTGAAACGAATCCCATGGATGCAGGAGGTCCAACATGAGGGTCGTTGGTCTGTAAATGTGTGGTGCGGGATTCTAGGCGGAGAAATAATTGGACCTTTTTTAATGAGACTGTTAATGGAGAAAGATATTTGGATTTTTTAAGCAACGAATTGCCACTTCTTTTAGAAGACATACCCTTGGCCATTCGTCGTGACATGTTTTTGCAACATGATGGGTGCCCGGCACATTATTTTAGAGATGTTCGGAATTTCTTAGACCAATCATACCCTGAAAGGTGGATAGGACGTGGAAGTTTATTTATTTGGCCACCAAGGTCTCCAGACCTAACTTGTTTAGATTTTTATTTCTGGGAGCGAATAAAAGAGCTAACATGATTGAAAGAATATGACAGACAATACGAAGTATTTCAAGGGCAGAAATTGAAACTGCTGTTCTCTCCACCCGTCAGCGATTGATTCCATGCATTGAAAATGATGGACGACATTTCGAACATCTAGGGCGACACTAATTACGTAGTTATTCATTTAAGGTTTTAATTGTTAGATTTATCACATTACTATTTTATAATTTGATCTCATTGTTAGTAGCGACAGCATTACATTTAGGTAATCTAGCGGCAACCATAACATTAGTATGATAACAGTTTAAATTACTGCAGACCAATGTAAGATCTTTTCATCCAGGCTAAATTTAATAACTTCCGTTAACGCAAACTAGCCTACTAGACGTTGGAAGAACAATTCCCGCCATTTACCTGTTTCTTACAATATCTCAGGATAGGAAAAAGATATCGGCTTGCAGTTTTCACTGTTTTATTACTAATTTAGTCTACTTTTTAAAGACCCACTTAAATTTTTATGCTTTCATTTAAAATTGTAAAGAGAAAACACAATATTGAAAAAATATTAAACAGCGCCCTCTAGCATTTATGTTATTAATCAGATTGCTTCAAATTTACAAATTTTCTATTGTTTAACAAAAGCTCTTTCAAACAACATAAAGTTTATTAAAATTGGTCAAGCAAAACCTGAATTAAAGGCGTTTTTTTGTAACAAGGTTCCCACTCTCCCTACCCCTTATTTGAAGAGATAGACTAAAACTTGTCAAATAAAAAATATGTAGAATTTGTCGAGGAATCTGATTATAATATTTAATATGCCCCTTGATTCAGTAAATTTTGATAAATTATGCTTTTTAAGATTTTAACTGTCAAATACGCCCTCTAGCGGTGGACCTACAATTCTGAAAATAATTTCCAGGAGTTTCTCGAAGCCACTTTTGTTATAAAATTTTTTTTCCCGAACCTGTGCTATAATCCATTCCTGAGATATGGCCGACCGCCGTTCTTAGTTGGCCACCCGGTACAAACACTAAAATTCTTCCTTAAGATTTTATGCTGCTAAATTACGCCTAGCATGAAGAATATAATCGATGTGTTTAAAGTTTGTATGTTCTCTGGGAGAAATTAAGATTAAATACGAAATTTAAGACGTACATATTGTAGTTGTGGAGTTACCGTGGATACTAACATACATCCACACACACGCATGCACGCACACACGCACTCACCCACCCAACCACCCACCAACATACGCACACACACGCACACGCGTACGCGCACGACGCACACACACGCACGCACGCGCACCACCCACCCACGCATGCGCGCGCAAACACACACAAACCGTGCCCCATCATGGCGAAACTTTGTCAAACGATGTAAAGTAAGGTAATAAGTCGACTTAGGGAAACAAGTCGATTACATAACCTTTTGTAACTATATATGTATATGTAGGTTCGAAAGTAAAAATATACGGACCTTTTGCTTTAAAGAAACTGGTACACACTACTTAGATATATTTGCAGTTGTCGTTATTGTCGCGACAAACAGAAGATTCTACATCTTTGCCTTCCAATAAGCTGGAGCTCCGCCCCACTACCATAATAATGTGTGTCTGTCTCTAAACGGGAGCTCCCGCATCGTTAAATTAGCCAACGTGCTACACAAGATTTGGTATTCTTCGCGAGGGCTCCCAGTTCTCCCGACCGTACACCGTGCGATTTTTGTTTTTGGGGGTGCATTAGATGTATGGTTTACTTCCCACCGCTGGTACAAGCACTGGGTGGACTCCGAAAACACATTACTATTGCAGTTAACAGTACCGATCAAGGCACATTACAGCACGTATGGGCCGAACGAGACTACCGTTTGGACGTACGCAAGAAGCTCGCATCGAACATTTGTAATATTATTTACCCTTTTTATTAACATGACATTTACTCTTATGTAATACAAAAGTATAAAACTGTTCTTATTGAATATTTGAGAAACAATTGAATTATTTCAGATTCTGTTGGAATGCACATGAATAAACTCTTATGCTAACAAAATGCTTTATGTAAGCTGTGACATATGCAATAATTATTTTGATTATTGTTTGATACTTAGACTGGGTAAACGATTGTTATGAATGTAGATAGCAATATATTAGAATATATTATATTATCTGAACAGAGCGATGTCGATAATAATGTTGGTCGGAGCTGGGGCAATAATTGTACCTACAGGTAATTTCACGTGTGTACTTTGCGACGAGATAAACTCGATGTGCAATAATGGCTTTTTCACACAATATACATACATTGTTGTATTCCTCGGTTCCTTAGTTTCGGAAATAAGTCGACTACTTATCATTTTTGTTGCAATGATATGGAATTTTATACCATTTGTGTGGAATCTAAACACTGATCTTAGTGGTGGAATTAGTTATAGTACAAAATTACTTACGATCCTAAGTCTTTAATTTAGTATTTTGAATCTATATGGTTAGATTATAGGTCAAATTTACGTAAAGATAATTACTAATTTAAAAAAAATGATTTTTTTCTCGTGTAATAGCGCTTACAAATTAATTTTCTATTAATTCAACCAATTATTCAAAACGCACGCATCGTCATTCTAGTTTTTAAACGTTTACATAGTTTTATAAAAATTAAAATCGTTCGTTGTAATTAAGTTATATGTTACTTAAGCGTAACACGCAAAAACCATCGTTTCTAAATCCAATAATAATAAATAATAAGCGTGTAATTACAAGATAAATCAAAAATCTGCGATTAAACGTAAACGATCGTTTTTGATGTGTTCATAATACTGTTTATCGTTTAATATAGCAGTTTGGTCAAATCTCCAAAGAAATGGCACATACGCCCTATGCCAAATTATAACACGATTTATGTTGACAAAAATATTATTGTAATCATAAAACATTAACATAAAAAATATAATAACGATGAAATATTGTGGTATAAAGTAATTTGTTTTTATTCAACGGGTTCGATGTTGTTATTTTTAACAAAGGCTAGAAAGGATAACGCATTTATAAACGCAACGACCGTGTAATTAACAAGTTTTTCTTTGTTATCCTTAGGTCTTTCGTTACTCATATCATTCTTATTAAAATTAAAATTACAACTAAATTGTGATAGTCAATTAGTGTCTGATTTATTAAGTGCAAAAGAAATACGTTAATCTACGTTTAATCCAAATTTATCAAATATACGTTAAACTTCAGTTTTTTTCCAAATTTGTACATTTACCGTTGTTCCGGAAAAATTCTGTTTTAGAACGTTTCTAGTCTTTCTATTATCTAACTTTCCAAGCAAATTGCTTAAGTAAATCTTCGAAATCCTCATATTACTATTTTAGGACCACTCAGCTCTTTCTTCGAATCGCAACTACTGACGCCAGAGCTTTGTCCTCAAAATAAAATATTGGTATTTTTCATATTTTGTGTTTCATCTGCCCAATGACTACATTTCTGCGAAAACGTTGAATGTTGTTTCATGTACTTGCCATCTCATGTGAAGCACAGTTTATACGGGCTAAGATACTAACCAATATTTAGGTCAGACCTTAAATCACTGAATTAGTAGCGAGAGAACATCGCACTGGCTGGAACCATGTTTTTGATTTTTTAACAGACCTTGTACGCCCCGTAGGATTAAAAGCTCTCTAATCGCCTTTAATTGAATTAATAAAAGAGTTTCGGATCTAGTTCTACTACTTTTTCCGGTCTTTTAAGGTCTTCACTATATTGTGATGTAGATCAAATATGGGCCGACTAAATGCACCTGTTTGCATTTTTATATTATAATAAGAACTAAACGGAGCTATTATTGTGCTGCTAACTTCCGTTTGTTATGCAATCAACATTTTTTCACTGTGTGTGTGTGCACAGGCACACATACACACACAATCCCCCCCAACCACACACACACCCAGACACACACCCACTCACACACAACACACACACACACACACACACACACACACACACACACACACACACACACACACAAACACGAACACACACCCACACACATACATACAGACACACACAAACAATCACAGACACGGACACAGACACAGACATAGACACAGACACTAGATTCACAGACACAACACAGACACAACACGACATTCAGACAACAGACACAGTTATCATCAGACACTAATCAAAACAGACACAATCATTTTTACAAGACTCAGACACTAAACACATGTACACAAACAACGACATAATACTGCAAGACACAAACACTAGCACAATCTTACATTGATTCAAAACTAGACGACAAACACACATTACACAAGACACATACTAATTACAGACAAACAATCACCAGACAACGCTCAGATACTACATAACACACAAACACACAACACCAAATACATAACATAAACGAACCGCATTGCAACAATCTTCAAAGCAATCACCAAAATAAACACATACTAATCACGATAACTCCAAAATCGAATACACAAACACACTAATTACAACAAAACAAACAACCATTAAAACACAAAAACTTGCAATCATAATACTTACAACATAACACACAAACAACACATCAACACACACACACACACACACACTACACACAACACACATACACACAACACATACACAACACACACACACACGCACACACAAACGACAACATGACACACAATACACACACACAACACCATCACAAACACTAACACACAACATACACAGACACACAACACAGCACACAACACAACGCACACACACACACAGCACAAGCACACACACACACACACAATACACAAACACACTCACAATACACATAACACAAAACACACATAACAACAAATACACAAACACACAAAACACACAAACACACAACACACAACACACACACACACACACACACACAACACACACACACACACACACACACACAACACACACACACACACACACACACACACACACACACACACAACACACACACACACACACACAACACACAACAACAACACACACAACACACACACACACACACACACACACAACAACAACACAACACAACAACACACACAACACAAACAAACACAAACACAAACACAGACAACACACACAGACACAGACAGCACAGACACAGAACACAGACAAACACAAGACACAAAACACAGACAAGCACGAACAAACAAACAGAACACATAACAGACGACACAGAAACAGACAAACACAGACAAACACAAAAACACAACAAGCAACACAGAACAGCCAGACACAACAAACAACAAACACAGAAACACAAACAAACACAAAACACAAACACAAAACACAACAGCAAACACAAACACAAACAACACACAAACACAAACACAAAAACACAACACACACACACACAAACACACACACAATCACACACAACACACACACACACACAAACACACACACACACACACAACACAATACAACACAACAACACAACACAACACACACACACACACACAACACAACACAACACAGACACAGACACAGACACAGACACAGACACAGACACAGACACAGACACAGACACAGCACATAACACAACTCAGACACATACACACAGACAGACACAATCGCAAACACAAGCACAGACACAAACACAGACACAAACAATGACAAATACGAAGACACAAACACAGGCACAATCACAGACACAAGCACAGACACAATCACAGACGCAAACACACAAACACAGACACACTAATACGCAAACACGCAGACACGCAGACACACAAACACACAAACTCACAAACACAAACACAAACAAAACACACCAACATCACAACAGCAACATCACAAACACAAACACACAACACAAAACACAAACTCACAAACACAAAACACACAAACACACACACAACACACAAACACACAAACACACAAAACACACACAACACACAAACACATCACAACACAACACACACAAAACACACAAACACACACACAACAACAACACAACACACACAATCACAGACAGACACAACAAACAGACACAACACAACACAGACACAACACAACACAACACAACACAACACAAACACAGACACAACACAACCAGCACAACACAGACACAAAACACAACACAAACATACAAAACACAACACAACACAACAACACACACAAACACAAACACACAGCAAACACCAGAAACATCACAAACACACAAACACAACACACACACAACACACAAACACAGCAACACAACACACAACACACACACAAACACCAAACACACAAACACACAAACAACACACAACACTAACACAAACAACACCAAAAAAAAAAAACAAAACAAAAAACAAAAAAACAAAACAACAAAACAAACACCACAAACACAAACACAACAACAAACACAACAAACACAACAAAACACAACAGCACAGCAAACACACACAACACACAACAACACACAACACAACACAAAACACAACACAACACAAAACAACACAACACACACACACACAACACAAACACAAACAAAACACACAACACAACAACAACACAACACACAAACACAACACAGACACAACACAACACACAACACACACACACACACACAACACACAACACACAACACAACAACACACACAACACACAACAACACAAACACACAACACAAAACACAAACAAAACACAAAACACAACACACAAACACACAAACAACAAACACAAACACACAAACACACAACACACACAAACACACAACACAAACACACACAACACAACAAACACACAACACACAACACACAAACACACAACACACAAACACACACAACACAAACACACAACAACACACACACACACACAAACACACAAACACAAGCACACACAAACACACAAACAACACAACACACACAGCACAATCACAAACACACACAACACACAACACACAAAACACAACACAAACACACACAAACACACAAACACACAACACACAACACACACACAACACACACAACACACAACACACAACACACAAACACAACACACAAACACACAAACACACAAACACACACAACATACACAAACAAAAACACAAAACACAACACAAAACACAAACAACAAACACAAAACACAAACACAAACACAACACAACACACAAACACACAAACAAAACACAAACACAAACACACAAACACAAAACACAAACACACAACACACAAACACACAAAACACACAAACACAACAAACACACAAACCACAAAACACAACAAACACAAAACACAAAACACACAAACACAAAAACAAACAACAAAACACAACACACAAACACAAACACAAAACAACACACAAAACAACACAAACACAAACAACAAACACACACAAACACACAAACACAACACAACACACACAAAACAAACACAAAACACACACAACACACACACACACAACAACAAACACACAAACAACAACACACGAACAACAAACACACAAACACAAACAACACACAAACACAAACAATCAGACACACAAAACAACACAACAAACCAACCAACAAAAACAGACACAACACAAACAAACAACAACACACACAACACACAAAGCACAAAACACACAAACAAAACAACCAAACCACAACACAAACACCACACAACACACAAACACACAACACCAAAACACACACACAAAACACACACAACACACAACACAACACACAAACAAAAACACACAACAACACACAAACCACACACAAACACACACACAACAAACACACAACAACACACACACACAACACACAAACACACAAACACAAACACACACAACACAACACACACCAAACACAACACACACAAAACAAAACAAAACAAAAAAAAAAAAAAAAAAACAAAAAAAAAAAAAAAACAAAAAAGAAAACAAAAAAAAAAAAACACAAACAAAAAAAAAAAACAAAAAAAAAAAAAAAAAACAAAACAAACAAACACAAAAAAAAAACCACACACACCACAAACACAAACACAAACAAACAAACCAAAAAAACAACAAAAAAACAAAAAAAAACACAACAAAACACAAACAAAAAAAAAAAAAAACAAAAAAAAAAAAAACAAAAAACAAAAACAAAAAAAAAAAACACACAAACACACAACACACACAACACACAAACACAACACAAACACACAAACACACAAACACAACAAACACACAAACACACAAAAACACACATAAACACACAACAAAACACACAAACACACAAACACACAAACACACAAACACACAAACACACAAACACAAACACACAAACACACAACACAAACACAACAAACACACAAACACACAAACACACAAAACACACAAACACATAACACACAAACACAAACACACAAACCACACAACACAAACACACACAAAACACACACACACAACACACACACACACAACACACAAAACACACAAACTACATACACAAACACAAAACACAAAACACACAAACACAACAAACACACAACACACAAATACACAAACACAACAACACACAACACACAAACACACACAACACACACACAACTACACAAACACACAAACACAAACACAAACACACAACACAAACACACAAACACACAAAACACACAAACACACAACACACACAAACACACAAACACACAACACAACACAAACACACAAAACACACAAACACAAAACACACAAACACAACACAAAACACACAAACACACAACACAAAACACACAAAACAACACACAAACACACAAAACACAAACACACAACACACACACACACACAAACATAACATACACACAAACACACAAACACACACAACACACAAACACACAAACACACAACACACACACACACCACACAGACACACACACAGCATATCAACACACACACACACACAACACACACACACACACACACACACACACACACACACACACACACACACACACACACACACACACACACACACCACACACACACACACACCACACACACCACACACACACACACAACACACACACAATATAATATATATATATATATATATATATATATATATATATATATATATATTGTATACATATGTAATTTTTGTTACGACGCGTAATTTAGCGGAAATGAATTCTATATGTTTAAGTGTTAATTGAATTCTTTCATTGTGTATAATTATCCTAAAATTATTTGTATGCCAAGGACGGAAAACACTACTTTGACGGCCGAAAGGGAAATTAGCGGGCGATCTTACTGACGACCGGGACGATCTTGTGGCCGTCAAAGACATTCTACGTCAGTAACGTGCACAAAATTTGGTGTGCAGCCGTTAAATAGATATAAATACACTATTAAATTCAAGCTATTTGTGTGCACAATTAGTACCTACTAAAATTCTCAGTGTGCTACGATGTGGGGCAGAATAAAATTTAACTAGGAAAGCGGATACGTCAAATAAAAAAGAACATTAATTATCAAATTGCATTTTGCAAACAAGTATAATTCATTGAATTCGGTGCAAAAGGTTGAGGTTATGTACGCAAAGTTGCTGAAAAATCAGAACCCATCTATCACAATGCTAGAAGTAATTGATTGGACAGATAGGTATTTTGCGTCCGCTGCCTATGGCAACGGACAGGAATCTATTTTGAGTCCGTTGTCCATGGTAACAGACGTAAAATTTCATTTCGCGGCCGATGTATGGAGTGAAAATGACATTTTTCGGACGGTAGCACACAAAAATTACTATTAAAATTATTTCATTTCCATTTTTAGGTTGGAAGGTGTGTATTTTTAAAAATAATGAGCATTAGTGATTTCTAATATTACTACATATTTCAACAAGGATGACAATAATTCAACTTAATCAAGCTCCAGATATAATACTCTGAACTGCTATTCGAAACTGTTATAAACAGCCGCATATCGATTAAAGAACACGACGCGACGCGTTGAACTTAACTTTTTACTATATCAATGACAATTGTTTGCTACAATAAATTTAAATAAAAAAAATTAGCGTATGTATTTAAAACGGACCATTTTCGCTTCTTATTGGAGCGACTCAGGAAACGAAAAACGCAGGGTTCAATAACGGTCAAGAAACTTTCCTTTGTTGTCTGGAACAAAGTGGACATTTCGAAAGCAGAGTATACGGATCGTACAGAGATACACGACAAGGCCACAACTCATAACGTTATTAGATTGACGTTAGGAAATTAACCAGGAAGCTAGATTAAATCCAACACCTTAAGCAATGCTTAAAATCATCTTCAGGAAACACTATAAAATTGGACTTAGATAATAATTTAACCGAATTGCAGATAAAAGTAGACGGACAGAAAAAACCATAGAATTTTCCAGCACTTTAACTACATCACGCAGTTTCAAGATGTCAATATAAAACGCTGTTCGAGTCAAACCAACCTTATGTCGTTTTCTGACACTTAGAAAGAAGCTCCTTTTTTTAGCCGTTATCAGATACACACGCGTACATATCTGAATTGCTTGGGAACTAATCTTAATTCATAAAAAAGAGCATAGCTATCTGTTCGCAACTAAAACGATCAAAAAAGACAAGTTTTATATAAATTTCAATAAACGCTTTCTCAACAAAATATACAATTTTTTGCTGTTTAGAAATTATTTAATTTAAAACTAAACTAAAATCGTGTAGGTTACATAGGTGATACCTACTTTTAATTGAGGAAGGAAATCTTACAAGGCCTATATTGGTAAATACCGGCTTAGATAAACGACAACGTTTCTTCTAGAAACGCAATAATTATTTCAATGCTTGTAAAGAATATATGTGTAACGTATAATAAATTTTGAATAATATAAAAAAGTAAGTTATCCAAAATAATGAAATAATAAATTCTCCAAAAAATACTAACCTTACACCACTTATAATTGTGCCTTTGGCCCAGTCGGTGATTAATAGGGAGGGTTCATATAAAATGATTTGCTTAATTACCACTTACCATTTACAAAGAATGTAAAAAAATTAATGAAATTAACTCGGGCGCCAAATTGTCTTTTTTTAAATTATCGGGACAATTAAACCGACTTTACAAAAATGTAAAAAATAACAATATACAGACTATGTTTATTGAATATTAAATGTAATGATGAAATAATGAAGGTCTTAAAATTATGCTTAAAATACTAAATAAATCACTAAATAAATACCTTAGAAATTTTGTACACAAACTTTTCTTTTTGACAACCACTGGTATCTAAATATGATTACGAAGAGGTTAACAGGATGAAGTCATTCTTACGTCATCATGGTGCAATCTTGACATAATATTATCAGCCACACCCCAAATTGAATTTATATTTATAAAATCCGTATAATTTCTTCTTAAAATTTTTAAATCCACTTCTTATTGCAATATATGGAAGTATCCATTCAAAAAATTTGCAACCATAAAATCAAATGCGTACTTAAAATTCAATTACGTTGTAAATTGAATTAATGATAAACGTATAATTAAAGTAAACATGGTATAAATACGTAAAAAAAGAACGTGAAGAAAAACGTACAGAAAAACGTAAAGAAAACGCCGCCAAATTGATGGCGCTTTAACATAAATTTAGGTAAAATCCAAAAGAAGCAGCTTCATGCTTCGACATTAAAACGGAAGTGCAAATGGAGGATTTTGAAGTAGATAAAGTGGTCATGCGCACAAGATATCAGCAGAATAACTTAACGCAGACGCGTTATGTATCAGATAAGAAATGAATACAAATTGAAAGCAGGATTATAAATCTTTACGAACTAAGAAGATATGCAAATTAAGTTGCCTACCTCATACCAATATTGTAAAATAATTAAAATTTTCTTGTATTTAAAACTAAATGAAGGAAAGATCCTAAATTGAGGTATATTTTATACAACACCAAAAAAGGGTTGTTACATGCTTAATTTTTCAGTGAATAATTAAGAGAATAGGTTAAATAAATACAATGGCAACTCCCTATATAAATTAGAAGTAATATACCATTTTGTGTTACACCATATCTTGTTTAACAATGCGGTTATTGTTAAATGTATAAAATGAAACCTGGTGAAACAGGTAGTGCTAGTTTTATACTGCAGTTTTTTTTAATACATGATCATACAAACAAAATCACTGATTACCAAAATTTTTAAAAATAGGGAGACGGGACCAGTAATGAACCATAACCAATGATGGACACTTTTTTTAAGAAATCGATATATTAACTAAAACCTTACATATTTTCATGCTAGCTACACCTAAACATAACATAACACATAACAAATATCATGGTCAGCCATTTTTTCAACCTGGTAACCTTACGAAAAGTGCTCTGACGGTGATCTCCGAAATATTCCGTTTCTATTGTAATACTAATAATCTATAAGAAAGTGAGGATGTATTTTTTTTCAAATCGCTTTATTATGTTGTTGTTTAGTGGGATGATATGTTATTCTATGGAAACATGAGGGAATAAAAAAAAATGGTTTGAGCTAACCTAAATGTATCAATGCACAATTATTATTTTTTCAACGCTGTTCATTTTTGGTTTCGATAAGTACTAAAACCTATGATGGACATGTGTCCAAGCTTATTTTTTTGGGCGCTTTGTGGGCAACTTAATAGAAGTGAATCCTTTTGCTATTTTAATTATGTATGTTACTATAATTTTGAGTTTACTTTACGTTTACCAGTAATGGACAACATGTCGAAGAATGGGTATTTTTTAGTATACATAACTGGTTCTCTATTTTTTCCGTAGATGGCACCAAAGAAAAATGATGCCTCAGACCAGACGGGAAGGGCTGTAGAAGCTGTCAGGAATGGGGAGAAAATCGCTACGGCTGCTACAATATTTGGGGTTCCACAGATCACACTATATAATAAAGTATCTGATAATCCCATCGATTGTCCAATGGGATCTAAAACCATACTTTCGCAATCTGAAAAGGACATTCTCGTAAAATGGTTACTAGCAATGAGGGAAATGCATTTTCCCGTCAATAGGGAAATATTCATTAAAAGCGTCCAAAAAATTATGACACAACAGGGAAAGCCTAACCAATTCACAAATAACAAACCAGGTAAAAAATAGTTTCATTCTTTTCCCCTGATATTACCGAAAAGACCACACAAAATCATTCGAAATCGAGAGATGACGTAGCGGAAGTAGATATTAGGACATGATTTGATGAAATTAAATTATACTTGGAAGGAAAAGGGCTGACACATATTTTAGAAGAGTCAAACCGTATATTTAATACTGATGAAAGTGCTTCTTTTCTTTCACTAAAAGTAGGTAGAGTTTTTGCAAACGAGGTGAAAAATATCTATATAACTTCTGCGATCTGTGTACTTATAACTGCTAATGCTACCGGATAATTGGCTCCACCGATGGTTGTATTTAAGGGTACCTTCACATATTTCTGCTACGGTTCCTGATCACTGGGGCATCGGGAATTCGCAACCAGGCTGGATGTGCGGAAGTACATTTTACGAATTTATGACCAATATTTTCAACTCCTGGCTGGAAGAACAAGGTATTCAAAAACCTATTCTGTTTTTTCTAGATGGTCATAAATCCCATTTAACTTTACACCTCTCAAATTATTGCTCGGCAAATGCGATCTAAGTGATTGCTCTCTATCCTAATTCAACGCAAATCCTATAGGTCATAGATTTAGCAGTCTTCCGTCCACTAAAAGTAGCATGGTGCAAAGAAGTGTGTAAATGTCAACTGGATCATCTCGGTCAAAATCCGAGAAAAGAACACTGTCCCAGTACTTCAAGATGCAATATCTTCATTATCAGAGGACTGCATTCGGAACGGATTTGGA
Source organism: Vesta saturnalis (assembly GCA_036346205.1). Lineage (NCBI taxonomy): Eukaryota > Metazoa > Arthropoda > Insecta > Coleoptera > Lampyridae > Vesta > Vesta saturnalis. The sequence continues at coordinate 471,799 of JARFJB010002483.1, read as the reverse complement.
GCAGGAGGTTTACACACGTTTGGGCCAGACCATATTGATATGACTAAAATAAAAAAAACAGCAAGTGACGCCCAAAGAGATCGACCCAAACGAAACCGAGTTTATGAAATATTTCGAATCGGAAATAGTGCATGTTTATACAAGACAGAAGTTAGAGTTATTCAACAAAATTTTATTATAAATAAAGGGGCATTTTAGAAAATAGTTTACCTAATGCAGATGGGGTATTGCACGTGATCTGGGCAAGAAACAAGCTAGTAGTGCTAGCTAGTTGTTTTACAATCTACAGATGCAGAGCCTTCAACATCAGATAATGTAGAACCTGTTGTTGATATAGACGACCTCACTCTCAACCTCACTCTGTATGAACAAGAAAACGAAGTACAGCATGATTCGAATCTGAATTCTATTAGTACGACTGAGGAACCTGCTGCTGTTACTCGAGAACAATCAACATTTGTTGAAAATTCGTTAATAGCCGAGGAGCCATATACAGGGACACAAATTTGCCAGAATTCTACCTCAGTGCTTGAAAAGTGTGATGGCGATGAAGGTAAGCAGTGTAACACAGAACCGTCGGAGTTCGAACAAACTTGTTCAATGCTACCTAAATCTGCTACTGATGTTGACCATATAGAAAGCAGCTATAGACGGGGTCTATTTCCTCGGCTACTAATTCCAGCATATTAGACCAAATTGAAAATTGGAAACAGGTGCCTTCGAATATTTTGCCTGGTGAGATAACCCTTTCTTGTTCCATGGCTCAGATGGCTACACCTCATAAATACTTATTGGGGACTGCTTTATGTGTATTGATTCCATCGCCGTTCAAAATAATAATCTTTTTTGGCCTGAAGAAGCAAATAATTGAATATGATGAATAAGAAGAAACAAAGTTCAAAATTGAAAAAGAAAGTTACAGACCGAGGTAAAACTAGTTCTGAAGACACGAGTACAGAACTTACCTACGCTGAAAGTGTCCATGCAAAATGGTAACTGTGTCATGAGAAAACTTGAGAATGTATGCTTAAAATATCCATGACTAGTGCCATCACCCTATAAAGTAACCGTTTACGCGAAACGTTGTCAGTAAACCTCCTGAATCTTGATACGTGTTTCTGTTATCGCTTCTGTCTTTATTATTTAATGTTTAAAACTTGGATTAAGGACTGAACAACTAAACTTGTGTATTCTTTTATTTACTTCATACTATTATTAAATGAGGCGGTAAACAAAGGAACATAGGTAGGTGCGTATGTGTGACGTCATCGTAGCTGTCAAAACAAGGCGCTGGCGAGTGTCTATTTTAGATAAAATAAACAAAACTACTGTAACCCACCATAATTATATTAGATAAACAAAACTACAGTGACCTAAAAAAAATTGCATGGGCCGGGATTCGAACCCGCACCAATAGCTTAGAAGGCGACTCCTACCACTAAACCACCAGTGCTCTAGCAGCAAAACTCAAACAAAGCCATATAACAAGTAAAATACATCAAATTAATGACTCGACAAAAAAATACTTTATCAAGACTTATTAGTCTGGACAGTTTATGGGGCAGAAAGATATTCGGCTTCGCTGGACAAATCTTTCTGAACGATCTTATAAATACGTGCAAACACGTGACTATTTTATTTTTATTCTATACTTTAAAGGAAATCTTTTGTTAGATAGCCTATTTATTATCAGGTAGTAAAATAAGCGGTTTCTTTTACCACGGAATGTAACTAGTAAAAATTTTGTAAAATCAAGCATTTTTTACCTGGGAAACACGTATATTTACAAAATTAATAATACTACTAATTGCAAGACGGTTTTAACTAGGAGTCTTCGTTAGAATGTATACAGGACTATGTATAATAAATTTTTCAATGGTAATTATGGAAGGTTAACTCATAATATGAATATTATCGTTGTTAGAGGTTTTGTATTGAATGGGCCTCTTTAGGAAGCAAAACATGTGTACACGTTTTGCTGCAAATAAAAACTCCAGAGTTTTTATTCATTTTGTCTCAATCTCTCTAATGCATACTGTAAATCCGGAAATTACCTTTGATAACACTTTATCTTGGGCTTAATTTTAGGTTTTCATTACGCACCTTGCAGTTTTATTTGGCTGAATTTGCGATTAATGTGTATCCCCTGCGTTTAGTTAATCTTTTAATTCTCCGGTTACAGTAAAGGGGCTAAATTTCAATTACTTGTCTATAGGGATGAAACCTATGCTTAATTAGTAGTTTTTTCTCTTTTTCCCTTATCAACTATTTGTAATTGAGATAGGTGTCGCGTTTGAAACTTTACATTAATCCTGTATGTGTGTGCGCGTGTGCGTGCCTGCGTGTGTGCGTTTTTTCCCTTTTATCTAATGGGCTGTTTATATTAGATATGGGTGTCGCATTTATAACTTTACATTAATTATGTGTATGTGCGCGTGTGTGTACGTATGTGTGTGCGTGTGTGTGTGTGTGTGTGTGTGTGTGTTATGTGTGCCGTCGCGCGTGTGTGTCCCACCTATTCTTCCTTTAGCATCGCGAGCCTAGCCCCTTTTGTTTTGGGGACTATAAGCTACAGAACACGTGATGTATAAGCTCATCTGCCAAGGGGTGTGATTAATAAGCGGTGAAATAGTAGAATACATGGGAGTGTGCCAAAAAAAGGTAATTCTGAGGCTTACTTGTATTTGGGAGCACCGCCATTTTATACACATCACAATCACTCGAAGGCTAATGGTCAAAACGTGTGTAGAAATCCGTATTTTAAAGAAGTTCTCCAAAAATTATTTAAACAACCGTAAACACAAGAATCATTCTTATCTGCAAATAAAGAAAATCTACAAAAGCAATTTCTAACGAATTACGAAAACTTGCTTTGAATATAGCCCTTTAAATGTAACAATGTAAATATGTAAAAATAATAAGTCAAAAACTGATAGAGGAGATAAGTTAGGAGTTTATTAATTCAATTATGGTAATAGCAATAAATGTTATATCGGTCAAACAGGAAGAAGTCTATAATATCTGAACATTTTAGATATTTTTAATGTAATATTAACAAATCAAACTTTGCTTCACACTTAAATACATTACACGTTCAGAACATAAGTAGAAAAATAGATTTATTAGAAGCTTAGAAATTAATAAGAGAAAATATTCAGATCAGTTATTACACGAACAACCAGATGTATACAATTCACCACATTTTAATTGATAAATTCTTGTTTACTCCCACCCCACCCACTTTCTTAATAACTTGATAAATATTCTATAAAAACATATGCATTATAAGTTAAATTCGTTTAAATACTCAATCTCGCGAAGACACAGAGTTGCCAAACAATTTTTATTTTAAATCATATAGTGAACCTCTAAAAACAGTGTTTCATTTATTTCTACTCACTCTAAAAAAATGCGTTTAAGAAACTTGTTTAATATTGTATTATCTTTAATAAAGTTCTTTCCGTTTTTTTCAATACAGTTAGCAGCTTTCGAGATAATCACAAAATGTGCTTTAGCTCCTTCTATAACGTTACCTTCATTTGTAAATATATTACCAACATTTGATAAAACTGAGATATTTCAAAAGTAACAGTAAATATAGGTGCATTAAAATTGGTTACAAGATCTTGTAGCTACACATACGCGAGCGTGCGTGCGCGCGCACGCACTCGTTTACGCACGCATGCACGCGCTGCGCATACACGCGGCCACACACGCGTGCGCACATATGCGCACACACGTGCACGCACACGCGTGCACCCGCACGTGCAAACACACGCGCAAACACACTCACAAACACACCCAAACATACACGCAAACACACACGAATATACACGCACACACGCACTCATGACCGCACGCGCATGAGCAAACGCTCGAACGCGCACACACACGCATTTTTCTCTATTTTGTGAACTTAGGGGGGGATTTTAATAAACTCGTCTCGTTTGAGAGAAGCTTGTTGGATGCTCTAATAAAGTATCAACATTGTCGATTTAGTTTTTTTTCTAGTCGGTAGATGGCATTTTATCACAAAGCCGTAGGTTTTTGCAACTTTCCCGGAAATTTTAAATGTAAGGGTATAATTATTATATTTTCACGTGAAAGGGCGTGAAAAGGTATAGATGTTGGTGAAAAGCGTAAGTCGGTATCTTCTTTCGTTACAAAGATATGAATAAAAATACGTGCAAAAATAGATTTTACAAGGAACAGTATTAGAGAACTCGTTTAACTGTAATTAATTATTAATTATTAAAATTTATGAATTATTATACTATTAAAACAATAGTAAAAGTAAAATTTAATATATTAAATGTCCCCTGGGGGGCGTATCTTTAATTTAAAGCGAATAATAAAATCTATTTTTTAAGTTATTATTTTGCGTTGCGAATTTCCTTTTATAATATCTATGACCGATGTTATAGAAGAATGATGTGCAACAGCCTTTATACTGTAGAACTAATCACGTCCCAAATGTTCAAATTGTCACCCGTACTGTTCAATACAGATCTGCAATCTCTCACGCATAGGCAAAATAGCAGTGTAGTAAAAACAAGTAGGTCTTGAAATGTCAAAAATAACACAAAACAATAGCCGCTTTAATAATTGCTTTGCGTCAAAATAAGATTAGCTTCATTAAAGTTTTTCGTGTTTGATCAACGAACCGTTGATTTCAAAATACCGTTAACAAATGAAAAAGGATTTGATATGCTTGCTGTATATTTTGAATGCAACTGTTGCTGCAAGAGTTTAAGCTGCGTGGTATCCATAAAGGCATCGTTACAAGAAAAGAGTTTTGGGCAATTGGAGCAGCTTTCAAGAAATACCGGCAGTATTCATAATCCCGTCTTTCCTAGACGTGGTAGAGGCCGAGCTGAGGAAAGTATCATAAACGTGCGTATACAGAATTTAATCATCATGGAAATACTAGACATATTTCAAACGACTTAGGCATTACCCAAATTACCGTCAAACGAATTTTAAAAGACGATAGGTAGGTACCTACAAGGCATAATGCCCTGAAATATATACCTTGTCTTATTACTATCGTTTAATAAAAAAAGTTATATTTCGAATTTAAGCTACACCATACCATGCAGTTCAATCCTATACCATGCACGGATGAGGCTACTGTTAAAAGTCGGTGGGCACGTGAATTTGCATAACATGCCTTACAGGTCGCAAAGCACTCCTCATTGGATGAAAGAGGTGCAACATCAAGACAGGTGGAGCGTAAACGGTTGGTGCGGATAATTGGGAGGAATGATCACTGGACCATTTATATTTAATGACGAGTGTCCAGTCCATTTTTCGGCAAATGTCCATCAATTTTTGGAATAATAAATAATAAAAAAAGTTTTATTTCAAATTTAAGCTACACCATACCGTGCAGTTCAATCCTATACCATGCAGGCGGTGGGCACGTGAATTTGCATAACATGCGTTACAGGTCGCAAAGCACTCATCATTGGATGAAAGAGGTGCAACATCAAGACAGGTGGAGCGTAAACGGTTGGTGCGGTACATTGGGAAGAATGATCATTAGACCATTTATATTTTATGACGAGTGTCCAGCCCATTTTTCGACAAATGTCCATCAATTTTTGGAAAGAAGTTTTCCTGACAGATGGATAGGAAGGGCCAGTCTATTTCCGTGGCCAGCCAGGTATTTATATTAAGAGAAAAACTTATAATAAAAGTAGAAAAAAAAACGTTACAATTTCCACGTCGCCTGATCTGACTTGTTTCAATGTTTATTTTTGGGGGAAGTTGAAAGATATTGTTTATTTTATTTCATAGTAATACGTTATAAGCAAATAAACCCTTAGTTACCGTAACCGTAACCACGTTCGTAACTCCCTTGGGAAGTTATGAGCTCATATCTAGGCAGGTATAGATCTATAACTACCCTCTAATCATTCTAATGTATTTTGACAAATATTTGCAAACTTGTCAGTTTTTATATCCATAGTAACCATGCCTATTTAATTTTGAAAACAACGTTTATTTAATTTTAATAACCAAAAATTTTCATTTGCATATTTCATTTTTTAGTATGAAATAAAATTGTTTATCTATCACGGGAGTTATGTATGTTAATGACCTCAGGCACCTTAAAAATCAGTTTCCCTCGGTAATTAACATACCCATAGCTCCCTTGTTATATAAATAACTATAACCAAACGAAGTACCAGGGAGAACATAGTAGAGCGAATAAGGAACGCCATTCGCCGTATTCCAATGGCAGAAGTAGATACTGCAGTTTTGTCTACGCGTAAGAGGTTGCAGCTCTGTATTGAGCAGGACGGGCGGCAATTTGAACGTTTCCAGTGTCATTAGTTCTTCAGTACTAGGACTGTTGCACATCATTCTTTTACAGCATCGGCCCTCTTCAGGACCACAGGTACTACAATAAGGAAATTCCTGATTCGACATAATGATTTAAAAAATAAATTTTAATATCCGCTCTAAATTAAACATACGTCTAGGTAGGCGTAGGTTTTGTTCATATTGTTTCACTTGTTTAATAATAATACATTTTAATAATTAATGACGGTTAAACGTGTTCTCTAATTCTGTTACTTGTAAAATGTATTTTTACAATTATTTTTATCTTTTATCCAAAGAAGATAAAGAAGTAAAGAAAGATGATATCGACTTGCGGTTTTCACCAACTTCTGTATTTTTCACGCTCTTTTTCGTGAGTTAAACGTAATTATAACCATACATTTAAAATTTGCGGGAAAACTGCAAAATTTAAGGTTTCGTCACAAGACGCTATCTACCGACTAGAAAAAAAAACTAGACCGCAGTATTAATATTTTATTAGAAACACACTGTCAAACGAGACGCAGTTTATAAAAATCGGTTAAGTTAAAAAGAAGTTATGACATTTTTTTTAAATGAACATTTACCTCTCCAACCCCCACCCTCCCCCTGTTTAACAAGATAGAGAAAAATACTAAGAAAAGAAAATATTTCTAAGCTTATGTAGTTTATAATAAAACAATTTTGGGCAAATCTTGGTGCTGCAGATTTTAGAGAAAAAAACATATTTTCTAATTTGCTGTTCGTGTACGCACTCTAGCAGGAACTTGAAACTAATTTCCCGTAATTTCTTTCGGTTACTTTTACTATCAACATTTTTTCCCGAAACTGTGCGATGCGTAGTTTCTCATACACAGTCGGCCTCCTCTATTAATGGACCACCCAGTACATTAAATGGAAGAGGTTCAAATCCCTATTTTTAATTCAGTAAATAAAATAAAATAAAAGTTTATCTACTAAATTGCATCAACACGTTTAACGAATCTAACCATGCAAGTTTTAATGAAATCCAATTACGCGAATTTCATTGCGTCAACGCTCATCTGATTATGAAAAAACACTTTTTTTTTATTTCCATTAAAAACTCATACTAAAATAAAACGAAAAATTATAAAATCATTATATTCATTCAACATAAGTTTGCTAAGTAATTTATAACTGATTGAAGCTTTGTACGCTTGGATACCAATTGTAGACATCAGTAAAGATTGAAACATTTAATATTGATTATAGGGTAAAGAACATTTTGTAAAATATGGACAATGCTGCTATAATAATCAGGTACGCATACTGTTGAATGTTATGTTATATTGGTAATGATAAATAGCTTGAATTTATACTTTACCTTACGTGTACATACAGGGTGGCGCATTAGTGTGACAAAGTCCCATATCTCCTTTATTTAAAGAGATACAAAAAAAAAAAATTAAATACAGAAGTTGTAAGATATGTTCTGGTGCATATTCCAAAAATATTTTTAATTATACAGGGTAGATCATAAAAGCTTAGAAGTAATTTTAAATTTTTTTTAAAATAGAAAACCCTATATATTATCACATATTTAAATTCTACATACAATTTTAGACACATTTTATATATAATGTCCTATACCTAAGTCTAACCGTTTTTGACAAATTTCAAATTTTTGTCAAAAATGACATTTGCAGCCAAAACATAGGTGGAAATCTTTTCTAAACGAAGCTTTATCAATTAGTTATGGTTGGTTTGCTTGGAAATGGTGACCTACTCTAATGGGCTGTATTGATATTTTGTAATACATTCATACAAGGTGATCAAAAATGGACAATAAAAGTAGATTCAAAAAACCTATAGTCATTTTTTTTAATGGAAACCCCCTATTTTTTTAATTCTATCTTATTTAGCATTAAAAATAAGGGTGACTTTGTATAAGAGTGTATATTCCAAAAATTGTAGTTTTTGAAATAATGACAATTTAACATTTTTTTATTGTAAAAAGGCTATACGGCTTTCAAGTTTTGTTGTTAGTTGGCCGTGACGGCGAGGCGTGGCATATAAAAATAATAGAGATCATCAGAAACGTCATTATTTATTGTCAGTTGATAATTTGTGTGATGCATTAGTGTATTTTATAGCAAATTGATTTAAAACTTGAATTAAAATTGTAAATAATGAATTTTTCGCAAGCCGAGATGATTGATATGATTTTTGTTTTGGGAGCTAGTGATAAGAATACGCTCTTAGCAAGAAGACTGTATCAATAACGGTTTCCAGAGAGACGGCAACCTGAAAGAAGAGCATTTGAAAAGCTTTGGAGCGTATTGAAAGAACTAGCAATGTGTTGTATGAAAAGAATACTAGGGAAAAACGTGCACAGACTGAGGAAAATCAATTAAATGTACTAGTAACAGTTACCGAAAATCCATATAATGGACGACCCATTTCTCAGCAGGTTGGTGTTGAACGACGTACGGTACAGCGGATATTGAAGTCTCAAAACTGCATCCCTATCACATTCAACTACTTCAGAGTTGGTTTCTGAAGATTATCAAAGACGACTGGAATTTTGTCAATGGGCTCAAAACAAAATAAACCAACAAAGAAATGTTGCTTATTTGATTTTATTTACAGATGAGGCCACATTTCACAGAAACGGAAGTGTAAACAGACACAATTTTCATTACTATTCTGCCGAAAATCCACATTTTATAAGATATACTTCTCAAACTAGATGGTCTTTAAATGTTTGGGGAGGTAATCATGTAATTGGACCGTATTTTTTGATCAACGAGTAACAGGGAAGTGTCAGACTTGCTGCAAAACCATCGACCTAATTTGTTGCGTCAAGTGCCACAGGATACGCAACAAGAAATGTGGTTTCTTCATGATGGGGCCCCAGTACATCATACAGGTCCGATAATAACTTTTTTAAATGCTAGAAATCCAGAATGTTGGATTGGGAGGGGAGGACCTGTTGCTTGGCCTGCTAGATCCCCAGATCTCACTAAAATGGACTTTAGCATATGGGGTACGTCAAAGAGCAGGTTTACAAAATACCGCCTACAACAAAGGAAGACATTAAGATTAGGATTAGAAACTGTTTTCAAAACATTAGTGTTGAAATGTGTAGAAATTTAAGCAGCGAATTTGAGAGACGTATTGCATTATGTATTCAAGAAAGAGGTGGACATTTCGAACAACTTATTAGGTAGTACGTATTTGACGTGTTTCTAGTACTTTTATCTGTATAATTAATTACATGTTTAGTTACATTAGAGGTGTTAAGTTTATGATTAGGATTAGGACATAATTTGTTGAATCAAAAAATATTGTCTTTACTTTAAGTTCATTTAATAAAATAATTATTTATATGGGGTTCAATAAATTGTAATATTTAGATCTGAAGTGCTCGATTTTTTTGTATCGCCGCCCGCTCACGCCAACTAACAACAAAACTTGAAAGCCGTATAGCCTTTTTACAATAAAAAATGTTAAATTGTCATTATTTCAAAAACTACAATTTTTGGAATATAAACTCTTATACAAAGTCACCCTTATTTTTAATGCTAAATAAGATAGAATTAAAAAATAGGGGTTCCATTTAAAAAAATGACTTTATAGGTTTTTTGAATCTACTTTTTGTTGTCCATTTTGATCACCCTGTATAAATGTATTTCAAAAATATCAATACAGCCCATTAGAGTAGGTCCCCATTTCCAAGGAAACCAACCATAACTAATTGATAAAGACTTCGTTTAGAAAAGATTTCCACCTGTTTTGGCCTGCAAACGTCATTTTTGACAAAATTTGAAATTTGTCAAAAACGGTTAGACTAGGTATAGGACATTATACATAAAATGTGTCTAAAATTGTATGTAAAATCTAAATATGTAATAATATATAGGGTTTTCTATTTTAAAAAAATTTTAAATTACTTCTAAGCTTTTATGATCTACCCTGTATAATTAAAAATATGTTTGGAATATGTACCAGAACATATCTTTCAACTTTTGTATTTAATTTTTTTTGTATCTCTTTAAATAAAGGAGATATGGGACTTTGTCACACTAATGCGCCACCCTGTATGTACACTATGTCCCATTTTGATGTCACAAACAGAATTGTCATAGTCCTATTAGTATCTGAGATACAGAGCGCAATTTTTAAGCACCCATTGTAACTGCTTTGCGTTGTAATTTATCGAAATGGTAAAAAGTGGGTTTTATACATAATTATCCGTAGAATTTAGTGGCGTGCATAGTTTTCTACACAAAAGTCAGTTTCTTCGCAATAAACCAAGGTTTTTTTTAATGGAACACCCTGTATATATTTTTATTATATAGCAGAGCTTACTCTCATCTTTCAAAAAATATATACTGTGTGGCACTTCTTTTGCATTATTAACCTCCAAAATGAATGTGCTACGTTAATCTAACATTTTGATGATCTAGTTGTCCATGAAACCTATCAACTCAGTATAAACGCGTTTTTTCTTGAACGTCCAAGATATATTTGAATATTAAAACAGGGCTACTAGATTCTTACTGCTTTATTATAATTATAAAATATGTAAATACGCGATTACAATAAATATAATAACAAAAAATTATGCAAATTAGGTACAATAGTTTTTGAAACATATTCAAACTACCAATTTTTTTTTAATTCAGTAAAATACAAATACAAATACAAATATTAATGGCAATAAATACTTTATATCCAAATTTGTAAGTAGGCTGGGCCTAGTCTGATCTAAACGTAATTGACCTGTCACATCGGATTAAAATTATTTTTGTACAGCAATCGTATTGTTTGTTCATTGTACAAAATATGGAAGAAAATCAAAACTTTGAAAAATGTGATAGGTTGATTTGCTTTGGCCAGACTAATGAAAACGCCGACGCAGCAACAAATTTTGTATTTTAACAGGTAAATGTAGTTTCCTTGGTATAGTGGTGAACTAAGACGGACACTATACGTTTAAAACATCTGTATTTGTATCAGGTGTGTTAGAAGGAGATAGTAATATTTTTTTAGGCGCCTCTTTAAAGACTAAATTGTCGGTTGTAATCCCTTGACAGTGGTATTGAAAAGTTTATTTCGCGTATTTGTAACTATTAACTAAATATGTTATATGTTATGTTATATGTTATAAAAAAAAATTAAAACGTAATTGAAAATATAATATAATTTATTCTTATAAACAAAATTACCTTATAATGAACTACTTTCTAAATAAGTACATTAAAGAATGTGGGTCATTAATATATCATTATTTTACACAATATAGCAAAGTCTACAAATATGTATGCCAATAATTTAATTTCGTTCAAACTATTTATAATTTTAAATTTCAATATTTTTGCAATAAATAAAAACTACAAGTAATAACCGTAAATTAGAATGTAGTTTAATATACAGTTTTAATTAGAAGAATGTAATATTTACATAAAAAAAGCTTTTTTACAATTAGAGTAGGAGAAATTAACAAAAAGGTTGTAGATGACATTATTAATGAATCTGGTCATTTCGTGCTTAGACTACCTCCGTATAATTGCCAATTTAATGCGATTGAGAATATATGGGGTATCTGCAAATCATATGATAAGCATATTGGTAGACAAGGTTACTCTGATGCCGCTATATTACAAACGTGGGAGGGGGCTTTGAATCAATGTGATGGAGAAGTGTGGAAAAAAAACTATTACACATACAGAAAAATGGTGGTAACGTGAAACGGTGTTAGACATAATAGTAGAACCATTAGTAATTTGTATTAATGGCGATGCTTCAGATGACAGTGATAGTTAATGTTTTAAGTTTAGGAACACTTTTTTTTTAATTCTCAATCAAATCTTATCATTAAGAACACAGTGTTACAAATTAAGTTATAAATTAGATCCTTTTTGTTAATTTCTCCTACTCTAATTGTAAAAAAGCTTTTTTTTTTATGTAAATATTACATTCTTCTAATTAAAACTGCATATTAAACTACATGATTTATAGTTATTACTCGTACTTTTTATTTATTGCAAAAATACTGAAATTTAAAATTGTAAATCGTTTGAACAAAATTAAAGTATTTGCATACATATTTGTAGACTTGCTACATTGTGGAAAATGATGACATATTAATGACCCACATTCTTTAATGTACTTATTTAGAAAGTAGTTTATTATAAGGTAATTTTGTTTATAAGAATAATTATATTATTTTATTTTCAATTACGCTTTAATTGAAGGTATATAACATATTTAGTTGTTAGCTAAATATTAAATTAATTAAATACAGATGTTTTAAACGTACTATATTAATTTTGATATTTAAGTAACTTTACACCAATGTAGGTTTCCCGAACGGACACAACCTGTAGACCGTTTCAAACATTAAATTCAGTGTAGCTTTAAATGGTAGACGGCTTTACCATATTTCAGTATACTTCTCTTCACGTGTAAATCCAACCTGTTAGTCACAAATAAATCCTTCTTTTGCATTCCACAGCGATAATCCTCTATAAGTACCTGCCTATGAATATCTTTTTCTCAGCGATTATGAAACAAACGTTTGTACTACATATCTGTTTAATCATTTACTTTTTATTTAGTTACATTTATTTTACAACATAATGGAGAAATAATAACTCTTTTTAATAAATAATAGCAAAGGGTCAATAAGATATTTATAAATTACATATGATAGATAACTTGTGTTAGTTTTCATCGCCGTCGGCGTGATCCGTGTCACTAAAAATGAAATCAGTCACTGTCAGTATTATTAATATTTATAATAATTGGTTGAACATCATCCATCATGCCATTGAGTCTCCACATGGTCGTTTCTTCTCCTATTACGCGTTTTACATAATTTTTCGATTTTTTGAAATTATCTCTTCTTTCTCAATTAAAATCCATTTTCTATCGCTCTTTTTAAATTGGAAGTCCATATCGCACAGCAAACGATAAAGTGTGCTCTTTGAAAAATTGGGCAAATGTTTCGCAGCGTTTATTGTAGCCAAAATAGAGATGATTGTCCGTGGTATATTTTCCCGAAAGAATTGATGCACTATTCTACGGATATCGCTCTTGACTCTTCCATCGTACTTATTTTCACGAGATGATACAATTTTACCAGTTTTAGATTCTTTATTGTGTTGTTGAAGACCAGTAGGTGTTGCATACACCTGGCACACTTTGTAAATGCCCCTTTCAGAAAATCACTCGTTTCCACCACAAGCGTTATTACATTTGATAATGATTCATTACCCTGGCGATTCAAATGATACGTCGCAAGATTCATTATTATCTGCTTTTCTGAAACAGTGAAATGTAGCCCGCTTTTCCGTCCCTGGAACAATTACGAGCGCCATAAACAAACATATCGAAACACGTAAAAAATAGCAAAGCCGACACTTCAGAAATAATCGCAACTTTCAAAGTCACTGCGACTCTACTGATTTTAAAACTAATCTGTTCATTATGGTAAACCTTCTTAAATATCTTTTCTATCCCTAATAGGTAATTATTAAATAGTAATGGCAGTCATTAAAAATAAATTGTTTACCTATCCTTCCAATTGTAATAATCTGCAATTTCTAAAATTCCACTTCTTGTAATAAACAATAATAAGGAAAATCATTTAGCTACATTTTATATGTTAGTTTTAGTTAAATATTTTAAAGAACTACATACAAATATTTTCTATTACAGAAACCTACAAAGAGAACCATCTAATTTTTTTACGAAATTCTTGAGAACCTCTGATTGTATGTTGTAGTCAACAAAGGGGAATTAGATCGTACGGTTGCTGCCGTGAAGCGGTAACGTCGTCAACAAAATCCTCATTTAGTTTGCACTACCCTATCCTTCTTACACTGAATTTAATGTTTCAAACGGTCTATAGTAAAATCACGTTTTATAGATTAAAAAGAAATTTAATTAAGCATGCAGGTAGCGGACCGCGAAAATTTAATTATTGTTATAAACGTTTGTCAGATCGCCATTGTTACCACGATAGAAAAGATAATTAGTGGGATTTTTAATATCTTGATAATACGTCGTAATTTGCTAATCTTTTCAAAATATTTTGTTTACATATTCTTATGTAGGAAATGAGCGAATGTATGTAACTGATATTTGGCTAGGGTTGAGAAACACATGTTGGGCTGTTAGTAGCAGGTGTACGCTTAAAACTGCTTTACTGAAGGGGCGTAACGAATCATTGGAATTTCTTATGCGCCGGCCGATTCTTAATGTAAAAGTGTCAATAGTTTAATAAGTAATTGTGTCGGTACAGACCGCGATCAAAATATATCTTTTTTTGGTACGTTGAAACCCGAGATGTAAATGAAGGATTTGTGACAGACGAATGCATATTTTTAAAATTAAGATATGCAATAATTAATATGAAACCGTTCCAACGTAAATTAATTTTTCTTGTTTTTTTATAGGTTTGAAATCGGGGGAAAGCTAGTTTCAGTTAGGGTGTCAATCGAGCCAGATCGATTGGGAGTTAATTAAACACCTTCATTGTAAACCGTTTGTCTTTAAAATATTTTGGGCGTGTACATTTTATTTTGAATTAGCCAACACTAATTTGTCTTGTCTTTACGAGTGTTTTTCAAATATTAATCTTTAAATAACAGCCACTCTTTTGAAGTTAACCCGCGTATGTTAACAATTTGTTCAATTCAAGTGTAAGTAGGTATTTTATACATATTAAGGCAGGCAGCAAGTGATTCTACAACCCTATATAACCTAGTAAAAATCGAGCATCGCCTTGCAAAGGTATCTTATTCGCACGCGGCCTCCTTAATCAGATAGCTGTTAAAATGAAAAACAGTACAGAGCTCCCACACTCTGGTATTGGTGTGAATTAGCATTATTGGCTGTTGTTCATATTTATATTTGTGTAGAGGCGGGCGGATGAACGGGTACGTTATATCGCTTGGGTTATTAATTGTAAATGACAATTACCAAGTGAATACACACTCCCAAGATCAGATAACCACTAAACACCTCGAATTCTATTTTTATTGTTTTTATTGACGTAAAGATGAATGTGTAACCTGAGAAAGGATCGCTGTATTTTTCTAACGCCCTCAAATTTATATATTTATAACCTACCCTTGTAAGGCTCTGTTTTAATGAGGTTTTTTTTGTATCAGTTTTGAAGTAGAATTATTTGCCTGCGAACTAATTTCTCTTTATATGTAATTTCTTGTCACGACTTATATATTTTGTGCTTTAGTGATCACTAAACAATTGTGTACGTGTAAATTCCTTGCCTATTTTCTTGTGTCCTTGCCTTTACCTTATCACCTACGTAATTTTACTGTTGTTGTATTTTATATGTACCGTAATTTGCTTTATTGTTTTATGTGCTTATTTACTTAAAGACCGGCATAATTGGTTTTAAAGGGCCACATGTTTGATATTATGATTTTTATTTTGATTATTTATGACCTAACTGTTAGTGTGACTACATGTGTTTTTTTTTATTGTGTTTCTGTGTAACTAAACCGTTTTTTATTCATTTTCTCTTAATGTTATAATTTTGTACACCTTATTTAATGATGTTTTGTTATATATTTAGCCCTTTCTTTGGTTTTTTTGTGTTATTTGATTTATTAATGTACTTGTGCAATTACTTATTTATGAATAAAGTGGGTTTTATTGGTGGTTTTTCCCACAATAGTATATTAACGGGCTGAACCACCTGCGCAAAGCTTATTGAATTTAATTTGAGTAGTTCCATTTTGCAACATAATGCAACCGTACCTCATCCATCCTATTTAACTCAGCTAGCACAACGTACCTACGACTAGACGGCCACTTCGTTTAATCAGATTTGCGGTTTACGAGTAATTAAATATAGGCTTGTAAATAAATTCTAATGTTTTAATTATTTCCAGGAAAGTCAAAGTAAGGCAGGCAATTAATTTGAATAACAGTAACGTTATTGTCAGTCAAGTCAATATCACTTAGCGATTTCTTTGTTCTTGAATTTGCATTATTGCAAATAAGTTAAAATTACGCTTTTCAAGATAAGGTACCTGGTTGACGCTACAAGTATGGATCATTTTCTAAGCCCAGGTCAAGAAAATATAATAAAGAAAATCGAAATTAAGGTTACCGTTTGCGCCAGTGAGGAGGGTAATTCTATAAGTTCTTGCAGAACTATAAAAAGTAGTATTGGAGTTTCGAAAACAAGAATCCAAATAATACTTCGCCACCATAAATATAAACCATATAAATTTAGGCTTGTTCAACATCTACATCCTGGCGACGCCGAACGTAGGTTAATATTTTTCAATTGGTAGTTAAACATGTTAAATGTAGTACCTAACTTGGGAAGAAATTCCAAATGGTCAGACGAAGCATTTAACAATTCAGGTGTTTTAAACAGGCACAATAGTAGGTTCTGGTCTCAAGAAAATCAACACTAAATATTCCCCCAAACACAACAAGGACGATTTGAACTAAAGTTTTCCTGCTTTATATTAGGATCAAAAATAAAATTTTGCATTTTCGAAGGGAACTTATCCGCTCCTAGATATTTGGACATTTTAGAACTGGTTGTGCCTGAATTATTAAATGACATTCCTTTAGCTCGCATGAACCAAATTTATTTCCAACAGGATGGAGCCCCATCTCACAATGCGCAAATTATAAGCCCGTTTTTGGAACACAATTTTAGTAATGGATGGCCTCCTAGGTCTGTGGACTTGTCAGTTTTAGATTTCTTTGTATGCGGTTACTTGCAAAATAAAATATACCAAACTCAATATGATAACATTGAACGTTTGACAAATGCAGTTAGAGAAGCTTTCAGACATTTACAAGATCGCCCTATTATTGTGGTTAATGCTATAGAACGAATTGGAAGAGTGTGTAAGCATGTATAAGACAGAAGGGTCATCCGTTCGAACATCTCTTTTAGTAATTTATATTGGGCCTGTAAAGATGTAGGTATGTTTAGTTTTTAATTTTGTGTTTTTGCATAAAACTTCCTAACCCTTAAACCTTGCTTTTCATGGCCAACTATATCATCAACATGTTAAATTAAGGTAACATTCATTTTGAAGTTAATAATGCAAAAGAAGTGCCACACAATATATATATATATATATATATATATATATATATATATATATATATATATATTTTTTTTTTGAAAGCTTAGAGTAAGCTCTATTACATAATAAAAATATATACAAGGTGTTCTATTTAAAAAATCAAAACTTAGATTTATTGCGAAGAAACTGACTTTTGTGGGGAAAACTATGCACGCCACTAAATTCTATGGAAAATTCTGTATAAAACCCACTTTTCGCCATTTTGATAAATTACGAGACAAAGCAGTTACGAGGGGTGTTTAAAATATGCAAATTTTGAATTTCGCGCTGTATCTCACATACTAATAGGACTATGACAATTCTGTTTGTGGAATCTGTTGTTTCACGAAAAATTAGAACAGGGTTGCGAAAACCGCATTTTTCTATCTTTGCTCGCAAACGAGGTACCCTACAATTTCAACCAAAATGGGACACAGTGTACATGAATCCTAAAACTAACCTTATACTAATTTCCATTTAACGTAACTAAACTTAATGATTTGGCTGACAAATTTCATTGTTAGCTTTCGCCGTAGAGAGTGTTCTGATTTGTCATCTTTAAGGCAGTTTAACAATATTTAATTTTAATGATCTTGTTATTTATTCTTTACTAAAATTTAATTTTATAGTTGGCTTTATACGTTTCTCAAACTGTTGTATCAATAGCAAGCTGATGTTTATGTTTTAATTTTCAACTTTGACAAAATTTTTTACATCTTTAATAATTTTTAACAAATATTACTTCTGACGAAGACAACTGTAAGTGTTATCGGAACGTTTAATAAATATTTACGAAAATCCTTACAAGATAACGGATATTCACTTACAGATATTAATAATGTTATTACACCTTCTAAGCGTAATCTTAAAGAAAAACCAGTTTTAATGTTGGT
Source organism: Vesta saturnalis (assembly GCA_036346205.1). NCBI lineage: Eukaryota > Metazoa > Arthropoda > Insecta > Coleoptera > Lampyridae > Vesta > Vesta saturnalis. Next base: position 453,486 of record JARFJB010002483.1, on the reverse strand, counting down.
ATTGCTTTTCATCCTTTTATAGCTAATGTTACAAATAGGATTGGAAAATCCTATTTAAATATGGCATTAGGACGGTTTTTAAACCTACAAGAAAAAAAAATTAAAGAACATTTAAGATCAGCTAAAGATGTGTCAAACCCTTTATCATTTTCCGGCGTGTATAAGTTATCTTGTTCATGTGGAAAGGTATACATCGGAACCACAAAACGTAGCTTTGATACAAGACGCAAAGAACATATGAGATTTTGTAGATTAGGTCAGCCAGGAGGTCTGCTGTGGCTGACCAGGCCCTGAATAATCTAAATCATGACATTCAATTTGACAATATGGAAATATTGTCAAGACAAACTCATTATTATGTTCGTTTACAACGTGAGCTATTGAAACATATAAACACCTAATAATTTTAATAGACAAAAGAAAATCTCCGTTTAAATAGGTTTTGGCAACTTATAATTCAAAAAAATCATAATGATACGTCTTAATTTTGATTTTAATTTTAACTTTTGTGTGTCTAGGTTTTTGCTGTGTTTTCCTAGACCTTGAAGCAAATGCTTTACCAATTATATGTTAAATTACCACAGCACTATAATTTAACATAAGTAGTTGAAATTAAATTAAAATTAAAATTACAAAAAACGTTCTGCATTATGCTTTTCATTGTTAATAAACACTTCCACTTATTGATAAAGATATCTCTTTGTTAGATTTGACTGGGTTATTTTATTTGATGTGATGTTTGGATTTGTGAACGCTTCTATCATTTTCAAATTGAAGTTTTCACAACTTTACACTTACATCATAACTCGATTAAATTTTGTTAAATGTGTTTTTGACTGACAAATTTCATTGTTAGCTTTCGTCGTAGAGTTCTGATTTGTCATCTTTGAGGCAGTTTAACAATATTTAATTTTTAATGACCTAGTTATTCTTTACTAAAATTTAATTTTATAGTTGGCTTTATACGTTTCTCAAACTGTTATATTAACAGCAAGCTGATGTTTATGTTTTAATTTTTCAACTTTGACAAAATTGTTTACATCTTTAACAATTTTTAACAAATATTACTACTGCCGAAGATAACTGTAAGTGTTATCGAAACGTTTAAATTGTATAATTTAAATTACACCATTAAAAACCCCAAAAAGATAAGTATTTTATTATGAGTGATAATGGTGAAAGTTTACATTTTCATATACACTGCGTCTCTTGAATTTCTGGACATAGGGAATTCCATGTTAAAATAAACTATTGTAAATATTGGCTCTAATTATTTTACAGTAAAATGTCAAATGTAAAACTTCTTAAGGAAAAAGGCTACTTTATGTTACAATTGCATTTACATTTGGTTCATCCGTTTTCGAGAAATTTAAGAAAAACTTAAGGGCTTTTCGTAACTGGTCAAGGTTGCTTTGCTTTAGACAGACAATGCTAAGAATAATTATTAATTGTCATTGTAAATCATTCATTGTTCAAAACAATTCATTCATCATTAAAACTTTATTTGGGACAGATTATTACTTTTAAAGAAAAATTTGTTTATAAAATGAATTATTACACCATTGAAAAAAAAGTAAAATTTATTGAATGGCATTACTCTGGCAATTCACTTAGAAATATCAAAGATTTGTACTCGGCTAGTTATCAAAACCGGCAAATTCAAGTGCAGAAACAATTTCAAAATTATCAACTTATTCAAATCTACCGGTAACGTTAATAAGCCATGTTATTGTCAAGATATTAAACCTCTGGGGCAAGATGACAGAGATTTGGATGTGTTACTTAATGTTGTTGAAGATAAGAATAAAAGTGTGAGACAAATTGGGTGCAGTTTAGGAATACCTCACAGTACCGTCCATCGAATTGTGAAGCGACAAACTCCAGTGTTCAAGTCTTTCAAGTATAGCTTGCAGCAGGAAATTTTTGATGAAGATAAACTTATGAGAATGTAGTTCTGCGAAAGATTAGTAGAGTTATCAAACATGGATAGAAACTTTCTAAGTCGTATTTTATTCACCGACGAATGTTCTTTTTCAACTCATGGTATTCATAACCGCCAAAATTCAATATCGCAACACAATTAATGTATGGATTGGCATACTGGGCCATAGATTAATAGGTCCTTTCTTTATTGATGGTACGTTGACTGGGAGCGTTACCTTCAGCTGCTTCAAGAAGAAATTGGCCCAGCCCTGTTAGACTTGAACCTGGAGGAAGACATTTGGTACCAGCACGATGGGTGTCTAGCACACAATAGTGTAATCGTACGTGAGTTTCTAGACTCACGTTTCCCGGCTGTTAGATAGGTCGAGGTGGTACCACAAACTGGCCAGCACGCTCCCTGATTTGGCTCCTGTGACTTTTCCTCTAGGGTTATTTAAAAACAAATTATACAACAGTGAAAACTCGTTTAACAGTCTGATCGACTTAAAAGAAGCAATCTTAGCAAATAGCCACCAAGAGTCCCAGTACATGCTCGCAAACGTTCGGCGAGAGTTCTATGATCGACTTGGATATTGTTTAGCTGCAAACGGAGATTTATTTGAACACTTGGATCAAATAGTAGAAATGATGATTTTTGTTATTTATTTTCCAATTTTCATAATAAATATGTTTATTTAGAATATCATCTTCTTGTTTATAACAGACTTATTTTATTTGTGCTCCTTATTGTATTTATCCTGACACTTATATGGCTTATTAACGTTACCGGTTACGAAAAAGCCCTTAAGTTTTTCCTAATTTTCTCGAAAACGGATGAACCAAATGTAAATGCAATTGTAACATAAGAAGCAGCCTTTTTCCTTAAGAAGTTTTACATTTGACATTTTACTGTAAAATAATTAGGGAGCCAATATTTACAATAGTTTATTTTAACATGGGAATTCCTACGTCCAGAAATTCAAGAGACACAGTGTATAGTAAACAATTTTAAAATATGAATTCTGTTCCTCGATGTTTCCTTTAGTTTATGAATCCGTTAATATTCCATTTTTTATATACAATTTTTGCCTGGTGTCTACGTGTTAGTTGTTTACTGTTGTTTAGTTCTGTAGTTGTAAAAAGCCATAATCTTGTGTGAAATGATTCAAAACCAAGAATTCTAAAATAGTAAAATATGTTAAATTATCCAATTAAACTTTTTAATTCCACACTACCCCAAGAATCCTGTTATCTATTAACCACATGAATATTCCTTTTATACTTCGGTACGGTAAAAAATAGCTACACAATAAATTTTAAGCTAAAACTTTTGTTTACTCTCCCCAATTTATAGATATACAAAATACTTACTGCGTAAATAATAATTTAACTCCAAGCCACGCGTTTACCAAGATAATTTACGTGTGAAGCTAATACGTCTTTAGTCGGGATGTTCATAGCGCTAAGTTCGAGTGCAAGTACCACTTAGGAAAAAGAAATGGAAATGGCCACGTATTTCATTTCCTCCCCAAGGGAGAGGGCGGGCTGCTTGAGGTTTCGAAGTTCCTTCAGCCACAATCATGGATTCCCAGCATACATACATACATTACGTATGTGGTGGGATTAAGGATGGGTGTGGCCAGGATAGGATCGGAAGGAACGGAGTTAGGGTTCTGAGGGGGAAAATACTACCCCATCTTTCGCCTAAGTACCTCACACATGGTGTGCATATACGCAGTGACCATGTCGCTACATATGTGTATGAGGAAAACCCCCTGAAAAGATCTCAGACAAGGTAAACGGTAGAGTTTTGCAAATTAGATTAATTTTTCTGTATAACAAATATATACATATTATTAATCTAAAAACAAAGAGACCGACAAACTAGTTTAAACAAAAAATCATCACGTATGTTTTGTTTTTATTGTTCAGAATTTGATGGTTCATTATTCTTTTCTACTGTAGCTTTAGCAGGATCTGTGTGCCCAATGTGATTTTTGTACAAATACAGTTCTGGAAGGGTTCTCCAATCATTACCATAATGTTTAGTCAACAGACCACCGAAGTTATTGAGAAAAGTGAAAAATTCTTCTTGCAGATACCTTTAGGTGTTCTCACGTCAGCCATGTAATTTGGCCCACCTTGCACATGTACATTATTTCCTTTTTCATAAAATATAATTGAATTTAAACTGCCATGATGCAGGCAGCTTTATTATCCGATCTCCAATAATAAACTTTCCAATCGACCCCAATCTGTCGAACCGTAGAATGCTTTTCAATCAGCCTATTGTAGTGGTTACCTTCTACTATCACTGGTGTTCTTCTAATATCTTTTTCAAAAATCTATCTAGAGGAATGAACTAGTGACCAACTATTGTAAAAGTTAGTTCTAGCATTTCAATATGTTGAGGTGATTCTCGTCCAAGTCAAAAAGCCAGCATTATCATCATACTTGTGTTTTTGTTTTGTCCCCACAGCCATGAGCGAACAAACTTTTTTTTGTAGAAGATCAGATTTACGATTGTTCAGTGTATGTCGAACAGCCGACGCTATTGCATTAGAATCTTTTGGGCTTTCCACTTCGGTCCAAACCTAAGAAAAAAACATTTGTGGGCGTTTAATTAGTATTTGACGATCCATACACAACTGTGAGGTTATTATAATTGATCTGTTGACTAAAATAAGCTACTTGATCGGGCAATCGGGGCAGTGGTAAATTTTTCTGACAATCAAACGAAAAGGATGCTGTATTAGACTTCGGGTGCTTCAACAATCTAAAGAAAGCGTTAATCTTCAAAATATGTACACGAAATTCTGTAATTAATCACCGTCTTACTTCTTCAGAGGTTGTTGTTTTCAGTTGTTCCTTTGTTCTTAAACACAAAGAACAACAGTCAGTCATCGGTGATCCAAACGCGATTACGCCATTGCAAGAAGCTAATATTATTGCCACTTGTTTTATCTTGTCTTTTGATTGATACAGATACTCATGAAACTCCTTAATCTGGCTCATAGATAGGGTTCTACAGAAATATGGAAATCCAGGACGTCCATCATGCCCACAAGTTGGACTTTGGCAGCGCATTTGCGATATGCCTGTAACACTTACGTTGTAACTTTTAGGACAGTTTAAACTTTCTTCATAATATTTTTATGTTTTTGTTATGAACGAATAAGTTCAAAAGTAAATATGTAAATAAAAATTAATATTAATTTTAGTAAACACATAATAAATTACTTATATTAATGGAATGTGAGCCTGCAATATCGCAAGGTTCAAATCATACTTGAAGTAGACTTTTTATTTATGTACAAATAGTTAACAAAATTAATAATAATTTTCATTTAGTTCATTATAATCTGACACTAACAACTGTTTTAAATCGTAAAGGTAGGTTAGCAACACTTACCTTGCCCGTTTTTGTATTGTCTCTAATATTCTTCAGGTTGCTGAATGTTCTTTTGTCCTTTTCCGAAAGGATAAGGTACAGCTGGTGCACTTTCACCCACTTCTTTCATAATAATTAATTAAAAGATTTTAACACTACCACTTGGCTAACACGTTAGCTTTATTAAACTTTATAACGTTATTGTAAGCTAACAAGATCTGATATACACTTGCACGTGATCAGATACGCACATGTTATTGGCTGCTAAGCAAGAAAAGAGTTTTGCAAGTAAAACGTCAAACCAAACGACCAGTTTTCCAAATAACTCCAGACTTTAAAAGTATCGTTTGGTGCTAAAGCGCCAGTTTTATAGAAATCTGATTTTACCATTCGATCCGTCTTTAAAATTAGATCATCCTAGCGCCCACAAGTGATTTTCGATATTTTTGTCGATTAGCAGGTTTTGCAAATAAGCGCCTCATATGGTCCCTATAAAGTCAGGCGGTCTACTAGTGATTTAAAAAATGCATTTTTAGAGTGCGGTTTAATAATTCCCTCTCTTGTATTTAAACTCTAGGACACACATTTCCACAAATTTACATAAGTGCACTAATTTTAATCAAAATAACTAAAATCGCTACACTATTCCCCATGTAGTTGTAGTCCTTTTACACATAATTTTATAACAAAACTAACTGTTTACTCAAATAAGTGAACAATATTTGACACTACGCCTTTGGTACACAAAAATCAGACATTCTACTGTTTAAGAAGTTTGTTTTATTTACAAATAAATATTGAATTGGCATATTTAAACACTTAATGTTTCTGTTTTAATTTTTATGACTAATTTTAAAGCGAAAATCAAAAATGCAATAAAATTAATCGAAATTAGTACTAGAGGTTAAACAATAAGTTTGGTTAAGTTTTTGTATAGTTTTATGCAATAGAAACTGTAACATCGTTAGAAAAAAATATATGAGGACCAACTAAGACCACCCTTCATTTTACAATAGAGTGCCTGCGTGTAGGTTGCTGGATTACTGTCTTGGTCACGTATTTTATTTGTGTAGATGTTAAAGCATCCTCGTTTTGTGTTTAAGGTCTTATCAAAACTACTTCTAGACGGTTTAAATATTTAGTAATTAAGCGTTACTAGGAATAAAACAAGAAAAACGTAAGGTTTCAAATACATGTAATTATGAGAATAAAGCCAGCACCCTAATATCCATTTCTTCGAAACAATTTGTGGTACTGATCTATAATGCATTAAAGGCATTAACGATATGAACTGGTTTTACTGTCAATGTTCCAATTAGGACAAAAATATGTCGCTGCATAAGGAGCAACTGTTTTCTTAAAAACGGACAGTACTGTTAGTGTTGTGTCGTTTTCTTGAAAACGAACAACTAAGAAGTATTAACACACCACTAACCATCTGTACAGATCAGATCATTAGTGCTTACATTGACCATGCTAGCTTCACGCACTTCTTTCAGGAGAACTGGCCGCAAAAGGGATGCAGAACCGAATTCATACATAAATGTGTTTCTTTAAGTTATTTGTTAGCTTATGCAGATACTTGCTGTTTCGTTTAATACCAGCATAAGATTCGGTTAACAGGTGGAGTGTCATTGTTCTTACGTTGTGTATTTATATTGCGTGTTAGAATTGTTTAAATCCTTTTTGTTTGTTCCACCACTGTTTATATTTTTGGTTTTTAATCAATGTACACGTTGTCAATGTAAAAATTTTTAATATGTCAGAATTTAAGTCTTGTAATTTATGTAACTATTTATGATCTTTCTCGATAATATTGCATGATAAACAGCCTTTAGCTTTAGCTCAAGGGGTTCATACATACTTTGGCGACCGTGACAGGACGTAATTCCGAAGAAAGTTCTAAATCCCAGTCTTTGGTTTGATTATGCAAAATGTAATTTTGCGTCAGTTGCCATGGACAATGGACGCAAAATAGATCGCTGTCCGTTTCCATGGGTAATAGACGCAAAATACCGTTCTGTCCGCTCAATTACTTATAGCAGTGTGATATATCGTACCTTGTGCTGATTTTTCAGTAACTTTGTATGGAAATAAATGTTAGGTATATAAGTTTATCTTTATTTGCTAATATTTACAATTTTGCAAAATATTCTATTTTTTACCTATTTTCTATTATTTACATTTCATTTCATTGCTACCTCCCACATTAGCTGTTTTCTCCTTTTCCATTCCGCTCCCCTCCCTTTTCCCCAAGTATTTCTTCTACACTCCTATCCTCCTCCCTTAGCTCCTTACACTGTCATATGCCTTATATTCTCCGTTCCTTCTCCGCATAATCTACATCTTCTTCTTCCTCTTTTCTCCAATACTTGTTTCCCCACTTTTCGTTACCGCATCTAAACCTCGCTACCATTTTCTTCTTTCAATTATTTCCTTCTCTTTTCCGATATTCATTATATTTTGCTTATCTTATTTTTACCAATCTTTCTTGCTTTTGAACATCACTGTCCCTTCTTATTATGTCTTCTCTTACCCTGACTCTACCTTAACCTCTCTACTTCCTCCGTCGAATACTCGTTCCCTTTATAATATTCCTCTCTCCCTCTTGTCCTTATTTCACTCTCTTCCTTTATCTCTTTCCAACATGTCTGTAATATTTTACTCTCCGTTCTTCCTCTCATTTCTTCCTCATATTTCATTGCCCTTCCTCCAGCCTCCACCCTTATTTTTATACCTGACTTCCTCCCTTACAATATACCCGGCGTTTCCTTATCCACCCCAATACCCATTTCCAATATTTTTCTTGCAGCCTTTCACCTCTTTTTGCTCCAACCATCCTCACATTTCTGTCCCATCACCCTACTTTGTATTAATTTGTCAAATAGCATCTTCCTTTTCCCTAGGTCCACTCCAAACCACATTTTTCTCCCACTCCACACTTCTATTAATTTATTCCCTTTTCTCACTCTTTCCTTTATATCCTTCCCACCCTTATTGTTCTGTCTCATTGTATATCCCAGGTATGTGAATTCCTTCACCTGCTCAACTTCCTCCTCTCCTATTTTTCTTCTCCTCTCTCCCTTTCTGAATATTAGTATCTTTGTTTTTTGTGTTTACTTCTAGTTCCTTTCTTTTCATATATCTTTCCATCGTCTTCATCATCTCCTTCATTTCTTTTTCTTCCTTCGCCAACACTATATCGGCTGCGTACGCCAGCGGCCATACCTTCAATTTCTCTACCACCAGCCCTCCCGTTTGCTGTCCTCTTAATGTCTCCAGATCCCCCGTATATATCGAGAAGAGGCTTGGGCTAAGTGGGCATCTCTGTTTGAGGCCCTTCCTTGTTACGAATTCCTCGCTGATCTCCCTGTTCACTCTTGCTCTACTACTCGTTTCCTCGTAAATTTCCTCCATCCATTATATCAGTCTTTCATTTATCTTTTTTTTATTAGGTATTCCCAAAGCTTTTTCCGGTTCACTCTGTCAAACGCCGCCTTTAGATCTGTTAAGTACGTAACCTCAATCTTTTGTACCGAATTCAACGAATTATGCTTAATTTCAAAATGCAATTTAGTAATTAACGTTGTTTGTTGTCTGACGTATCCTCGTTGCTAGGTGAATTTTGTTCTGTCCCACATCGTAGCATACTGAGAGTTTTAGTACTAATTCTGCATATGAATAACTTGAATTTAATTGTGTATTCATATTTATTTAACGGTTGCACACAAAATGTTATGTACACCAAGAATGCATAGTGTCTTTGACGACCGAAAGGAAAGTTGGCGGGTGAGGCCGCTTGCGAGGACGAATTTTGCACCCTGAGATTCAAATAACTATTCTCATAATGAGCATTTGTCAACTCAAAGTATTAATTATCAAGCTTAAAATGAATAGAACAATTAGCATCATAATTATTAAAAATAAATGGTATTTTAATTTTTCAAGTTCATTTGCAGCTAAATTATCTCTATTGTTTACCATTGCGGCGTTATCAAACACTGAATTATTAAGCATTGAATTTTCTGGCATAGCACATGAACCAAGATGTGCTGTACGAAATGGGCACTGTTATTTCTGTTGTCTAAACTTTTATTTTGTTTACAAGCGATTCCTGCACGTAGCTATCGGCAACACTAAACGATTTCCAGCCCCCATGTCTTTTGAGGGCCTGCACATTCTCCCCTTGTTCGTCAATAACGTTAGAGGACGTCCGCCTAAATATATGTCCAGTGTAGACATTCGTACTTTTTTTCAGATAAGTAGCAATTTCAGACGGAAACTTCCGCTAGTGTTTCTACCAACAACTTGAATTAAACAGCCTCCATTATGATTGTTCCGAGAAAAGCGTCGCATAACTTCCAAAAATGAATCTCCTTTTGAAGGTTGGTAATTGTAAAGGTTCGTGCAAAACCTGTTTTTGGCTTGGGAATTGGAACCACAATCAAAGAACCTCGGTCTTCTATGCCATTAACGATCAAACACAAAGTTCTCGTCTTCCAGGCGCTCCGGCTACAGACATCGTCAAAACTACCTGAAATTTATCAAATTTGATGTAGGTAGGTACAAGTCAATTTTGCTTCTGTTATACCTTCATTAATAGTAAATCGTTGTCAGGAGCTTTCGTTAAAGGTTTATGCATGTCTTCTCTGCTAAATATTTGTGATTTTTTTGGTCTGTATCCCACATTTTTATTTTTTAACAATGCTATAAGTTTGGTGTAGTTATCGACACAATCATCCAGATTTATGGTCGATTTGAGCATTGCATACTCGGTCCAAAGATTGCCAAGAGACTTCAACTTCAGGTTCCGTTGTACAAAATACGCCACTAACATGCATTACACTATTTCTAAATGATATCTATGTCAAAATTCATCCAGATTTACAAATAACCAAAGCAATACGTACATAATTGAAACTGAGAACTAAAGGTAATTTCGAAATAAGTTGGGTGTACCTATTACAAAAGCAGGTAATCACTGCGTTTTTAATATTGAATGTTTATCGTGCCGCAAAAATAGTATAAGCATCACGATTGCTAACAAGGTCTTCGACCGGTAAACTGCCCTTACCGCTTTTAATACTTAATATAAAGGACCTTAACAACGCAACAAATGAAGAAATAATCGAAGGAATGTCAAGTCAGGGTGTAATAGACGTCAGACATGTCAATATTAAAAGAAATGGTACGATGTACCCTACTGGAACGTATATCCTCACTTTTAATCGACCCAATCTACCAAAGACAATTAGGGCAGCATTTCATCACCTTACAGTAAAACCGTACATACCAGCACCCTTGAGGTGTTTTAGGTGCCACAAATTTGGACATACATCACAAAATTGTAACTCGGAAGAAATGGGCGTTTGTGGTAAAATCTCTCATGAAGGCACACCCTGCACTTCGTTAGAATGTGCTAATTGCGAAGGAAATCACAGTTCACGCCATAAAGATTGTAAGACATATAAACAAGAAGTTGCAATCCAAACTGTAAAGGAAATGGATAAACTGAGTTATATTGATGCTAAAAAAGGTTAATCAATAGTTCCCAAAGCCCACAGTAGGGTTTAACCTATTCTCAAGCTACAGTAGGGAACACACAAATAAATGCTAGAGAAATAGTAAGCGAACTGTTACCACACCTTAAGGTGGTAATTAAGGATATAATTAGAGAAAGCACACCATCGACTTCTATTCAACATGATTCAATCTACACAGAACCACTACAAAAAAGGTTAGAACTGCCGGCACCTTATGTGAGTGACAAACGAAAAAGAAATGAGCGAGAAAATATTACTGTGGATTCTTTTGATGATGGAGATACTGAATCTAGTCAAGTTTCCAGTGACAGTCGCGAAAAGAAAAAGGGTTGGCCGAAAGGAAAGCCTCGAAGCCACTTGAGTCTGAGACTCAAAAGCTGTTATGATAACTGATGAATAACTGTGATATAACGATCTGTGATAAAACGAGCTGTGATATTTTAATATTTATGTTATTTATTTTACTTATATGTCATTTATCTGTTTGTTTTATTAACATAGCTATTTATTATTATTTATTTTGTTTGTTACTTGTTACCATCTTAAGGTAACCATGTTTGTGATATTAAAACTAAAATTCAATCTAAACGAGAATGAAAGTATCTTACAGTGGAACTGTAACGGGTTAAATTGCACTATTGCAACCTTAAGATGTTGCTGGTAAAATATAGACCATTCTGTATCTGCTTACAGGAAACACACTTAAGTGGTACCGAAACCTTTCATTTAAGAGGTTACAAAGTCTTCAACAAGAATTGTATAACAACCAGCAGAGCGCGCGGAGGAGTTGCAACGTACGTTCAATATGATATTCCTGTAAACATAATTAATATAAGAACTCGCCTTCAAGCCATTGCAATTCAGATAGAGGTCCCAATAAAGGCCACAATATGTAATGTCTACCTTCCAGACTCAAATTGGAATTTGGACGATATTGAAGACCTAACATCTCAACTTCCACTACCTTACTTGATTCTTGGAGACTTTAATGCTCATTCGATGACCTGGGAAGTAATGTAACAGATTCACGTGGACGCACTCTAGAAGAGTATATGGAAAATAATCCAGTAATACTCTTAAACACTGGAAAAAAGTCCAATAACTTTACGGCAATAGACCTAGCCTTTTCTTCCCCGATACTAGCGTTACGCCTTACATGGATAGCACATGATGATTTCCAAAACAGTGACCATTGTCCTATCAGCATATGCACTCCAACTAAACGAAATGAAGAATCATGTCCAAGAAAGTGGATTACCAAGAACGCGAACTGGGAAGAATACACCAGAAGTTTTCCACAAACATGTGATGAGGCATCCGATAATATAGAAAACTTGGTTGAAAATTTTACAAAGAGCATCATAAAAACCTCAGAAAAATGTATTCCGCAAACAACTGGAAAAATCAAAGCACTAAATGTCCCTTGGTGGACGCCTGATGTTAAAAAGGCTATTACAAAAAAGAAACAATCGTTTAGAAGATACCCAACGATAGAAAATTTCTTTGCATTTAAAAAAGCACGTGCAGAATCACGAAGAATTATCCTCGAGAGTAAACGATCTACATGGCAGAACTATATCAGTTCAATAAGTTCGAATACTTCAGCTACAGAGGTTTGGAGGACAGTCGAAAGAATTGCTGTCAAAATTTACTCCAAACTTTCAAGAATACCTATTATGGGAGATAAAAGCATGGAAATTGAAGAGGAGATTGTTGATGCTTTTGCAGAAAGCTTTATGGTAATCAGTAGTTCTGAAAAGTATACACGCGACTTTCTACAAATAAAAGCGGAATCTGAGAAGGAACTAGATTTCAATCATTGTGACAACCATCGTGACTATAACAAACCTTTTTCCATGCAAGAGTTATAAGATTCACTGTGTAAAACAGGAAACTCCTCGCCCGGCCCCGATAATATTCACTATGCGATGTTAAGACACCTGCCTGCAACACAGAAACGTATCCTATTGGAAATTTACAATAATATCTATTTAAAAGGTACTTTCCCTGACAATTGGAGACAAGCGATCATTATCCGATTCCCAAACCTGGAAAAGATGCCACCAACGTTATAAATTATAGACCAATATCACTTACATCCTGTCTAAGTAAAGTTATGGAGAAAATGGTAAATGACAGGCTGATGTGGTTATTGGAGTCCAGGTCACTGCTGTCACCACACCAGATGGGCTTCCGCCGCTTAACTCTACTATTGATGTACTAGCTTATATTAAAAACAATATACGAAATACTTTTCTCAACCGTCAACACATGATAGCAGTTTGTTTAGATTTGGAGAAAGCCTACGATCTTACATGGAGGTACCAAATTATTAGAAAACTGCACGAGTGGGGTTTAAAGGGAAACCTACCTTTATTCATTAAAAACTTCCTTTTAAATAGATCATTCAGAACAAGAATAGGAAACTGTACGTCCAAAGCATACACTATGGAAAATGGAATTCCTCAAGGTTCCGTGCTAAGCTGCACACTCTTCTTGATTGCAGTAGATAACTTGGTAGCATCTGTTAAAGCACCAATTAGTGTTTGTATGTATGTAGACGATATCATAATGTTTCACTCAGGTACAAACATTGATGACGTCCAACGGGCACTACAAGGCGGTATCAACAACCTCGTTAATGTCGCCGAAAACATTGGATTCCATTTTTCTGTGGAAAAAACTAATGCAATTCATTTTTGCCGCCTGAGAAACCAACACCATAACCCTACACTCCTAATGAAAGGCAACAGAATACAATATCGGGAAACCATAAAGGTGTTAGGCCTAATTCTTGACAAAAGATTGTACTTCAAAGAGCACATTGACATGCTAGTATCAAAATGTAAGCAAAGGCTTAATATCATTCGATGTCTCTCAAACATTAACTGGGGCTCGGGCAGAGAATGTCTCCTTTTTTTTATAAATCGTTTGTGATGTCGGCACTCGATTACGGCTCTATCGTATACTCGTCGGCTCGACAAATGCATCTAAAAAATTAGATAAAATACATGCGAGTGGAATTAGAATGTCCATTGGAGCCTTCCGAACAAGCCCACTACTCTCTGTCTTTGCGGATGCAGGAATCCCCCCATTACATATAAGGCGAGAAATACTATTATGCAACTATTTATCGAAACTTATAGCTACTAATAGAAGTTTAAATAGCCCATACCTGCAAGATCACAAAACCCTATTGGAATATAAGAACAGACGGACCACTAGCAGACCTGCCATTATAAGAGGGTTAGAGGCAATGGAAAAACTGGATGAAGAAAGTGCAATCCTTTACAAAAATGACATACCATCATTTCCACCTTGGGCAATATTTAATAAAAACGTGATACTAGATCTAAAATCACTAAAAAGATGTGAAACTTCCCCATCCACTTATAGAATGCGTTTCAGAGAAATAGTCGATAGGTACAAAAACTATACATTCATTTATACAGATGGCTCTAAAACGAATAAAGGAACTGGAAGCGCCATCTACGCAAACAATCAATCGTACACCTGGTCCCATGCTACCACTTCTAGCGTGTATTCCGCTGAATTAAACGCAATTTGGCAAGCGCTCCTTATGTGTGAATACGTAAACGATGGTAAGCAAACAATAGTATGTACCGACTCCTTAATGCAGTCAGCGCAATTGTAAGTAACCATCCACAAATAGAACCACTAGTTAGCAATATAAAAGAGCGTTTATACCACCTTAACTCCTCAAATTTTAAAATTCTACTAATGTGGATACCTGGTCATGTAGGCATACACGGAAATGTCAAGGTTGATGAAGCCGCACAAATTGCGACAAATAACAATCAAGTTGACGTAAATACTGTTCAACCTGCTGATTGGAAACAACACATAAGGAAAAAAATTATACAAAATGGAATATGATATGGGCAAATTCTAATACATTCCTAAGCAAAATTAAAATGACACTAAACCATGGAGGAATCGTTATAATCTTAACAAAAGGAGGAAGTTGTATACACAAGGTTACGATAGGACATACTCGTATTACACACCTAAATATATTGGGGAACACTGACCGTAGGATATGCAACTGTGCCGTACACCATACTCAGTGCAGCATATGCTCTTGGAATGCCCTGTTATGAAAAAGAAAGAGAAGTGTTAAGTTTAGCTAAAGATATGGACAGTGTAATGAGTGACAATTATCAAAGCATTCATCAGCTAATAACATTTTTAAAACATACTGATTTGTTTAAAGAAATTTAAATTCAAAATAGACAAATGGCGCAAGACCCCAGCAGTCGATGCCATGAACACTGAAAAAAAATAAGGTAACCGTGATCATCCAATATGTATCGTTAACTGAGGTATTTCATAACGGTGAGATATTATTGCCAGTCAAGGGAGGCTTCATTCTAATCTTATTTTAAACATTTTCCCTGAACGTGATTTAATTCCTGTTTATGAATGAAACTCATCTCTTTTCTATTAATTGTAGGTATGTGGAATTAAGTAAAACAGTTGATATGTTATTTACTGCGCTTAGGGGTAGTGTACGGTCCCCTGAAGGGGTTCAAGCAAACCTAATTATAATCCGAAGAACAAATTTACATAGTAAATTGTTTATGCAAATTAACACAACGAAACGTCTTGTATGAGAACATATCAATTCTCCGTCGTTTTTTATTGTTTATAATTAGCAACAAATTCGATTATGTATAAATTATTGTTAGTTATAGCGCGAAGAACACATTTACGTAGCAACTATTTGAGCAACAAATTGTTTATGCAATAAATAGTTTATGCAAATTAAAACAAAGAAAAGTCCAGTATAATAATTATTGTTAGTTATAGTGCGAAGAACATATTTACGTTGTAACTATTTAAGCAACAAATTGTTAATCTAAATTAAATCAACGATATGTCCCGTATGAGGTCACATCGATTCTCCGTCGTTTTTTATTGTTATTATTTAGCAATAAATTATGTATAAATTATTGTTAATTATTGTGCGTAGAACAATTTTACATAGTAACTATCTGAGAAACAAATTGTTTATACAAATTAAAACAGCGAAAAACCTGTATGGGAGTACATCGATTCTCCGTCGTGTTTTATTGTTTATAATTACCAACAAGTTCGGTTATGTTAATTATACTGCGAGGAATAAACTTAGGTAGTAACTATTTGAGTAACAAATTGTTTGTGTAAATTAAAACAACGATAGGTACCGTATCAGAGCACATCGATTCTTCGTTTTTTTCATTGTTTATAATTAGTTACAGTTCGCAGAATAAATTTAGGTAGTAACTATTTGAGCAACAAAATGTTTATGTCAATTAAACAAAGAAAAGTCCCGTATGAGAGCACGTCGATTCTCCGTCGTTTTTTATTGTTGATAATTAGCAAAAAATTCGATTATGTATAAATTATTGTTAATTATATGTAGTAACTATTAAAGCAACAAATTGTTTATGCAAATTAAAGCAACGAAAAGTCCCCCGTGAGAGCGTATCGACTCTCCTTCATTTTCTCAGTAACAGTTTCGTTAACCGGTAAGTTAATGTTAATTATAATCAATTTTATGTAATTACTATTTAAGCAAGAAGTTATAAATGCAATAAATAAAGGCAATAAGAATAACTTGCGCCGGGGCGGCGAACGCATCGTGGTTATTTTGGCGGAATGGGTAGAGGGTATGTCTAAAAATGTTGTTAAAATGTTTGATATTTTAATAAGTAATTTTCTATCGCTATCCTTTTTAGTGAAGTTCAAATCATGTATAGTGTTTGTCTTTTACAATCAATCATAATCATAAAATTAATCATTTTCATTTGTAAAAGGATACATATTTTTTTCCAAATTCCCTCAAATTAGTTATTGCTATTTTACAGCAACAAAATAGTAACAAATTTCCGCCTGACATTCGTTTGTTTTCTGGTACGCAATAAGTTGTGTTTTTTTGCGGGGGTCTAGCTTTACGTTAAACTGGCCCCACCCATTTCATTTCCAATTTAATGCTGTTCTTCGTGAGCAACAAAATTTTGAATACGGTAACAATTAATTAACACATAATTAGTATTAATTTTTTTAAGAAGTCAGATTTTTTTCCGTTGCTGGGTGGTCTAACTTAATGGACATACGTTGATTTGGATTTAATATTTTGCAAAAGAGTATTTTAATTTTAATATTTCCAATTGATTAATCAAAGTTTATACCTATCGCGCTTTTTTAATTAACGTCATGTTTTAAAGCATTTAAGAAATATTTGCGTTTTTTTTTTACAAAAATCTGTCATTATCTAGATATATAAATCCTATTAGTTACGTAACCGTGCGTAAGAAAGAAAAATACTATAATGTGTACGTTTAATAAATTGCGTAACTCAATGATAACCACAAAATCGAACAAAAAAATTAACCACCAAGGAACAATATTTTAACATTGTTGAAATTGGTACATTCCAAATCCAAATGACAAATTTCAACTCGGTGCGCCTATATATACGTTTTAGTTTTAAACAGGTTCTTTCCTGCAAAATCCTGCACGGAGCCGAAAAACTAACGACGACGCGATCGAAAAAAAGCACAGGTTCCAACAAGTTACGAAGTAAGAAGTAACAGTATTTTTAATTATCTCAAAATAATGCGAGATTCATAATTAAGAAATATAGTAAATCATTTCTAAAGGAGTTCCTCAAGCAGAAGGTGTTCTCGGTTCTGTTATATATCATTTATGTAATGGATATAGTTAAACATATTAAATCGAAAATAACGACTTCACAATTCGTTGACGCTATCGGTTTACACGCGATACTAACTACTCCAAAAGACAGTAACAGAGACTTAGAACAAGCAGTAAATGATATTGATCCAAATTGGAGAAGCAGTGGGTTAGTTGTGGTCCTGGAAAAAAATAATATTCCGACTCTAACAAAAAATGAGATTAATTTAATTAAATTAATTCCTGGCATTCTTGGGGGGGGGGGGGTCTAGATCTAGATCTATTGTAGAATACAGTATAAGTGCCTATTCCCTAAAGAATAAAGGAGTATTTGGAGATTTCAATACGCCGCGCTTAGACAAAACCTAGGACATAGTTAAACCACTCCGATGACTAACATTACGTTAAGTGATTCAAAATGTCACACTTTAAATTATCAAACTAGTCTTTTATTTAAGTGTTTTTCGAATTTTTCCGTAACCGGGTGTTCACTGTAGCCCCAGACTTGCCACCCCTGAGGTGCCCCGTACCTATTGCATCCCCGGGTCGGAACGGCCCTGGACACAGTGTCACTGTACCCTTTCAAAATTCGCGTCACTGTACCATAATGTTGTCTTATATAAAACTTTGCGAATTTTTTGTTAAAGTGTAAATATTTTTTTATTGCTATTACTTACATTTTATATATCTTTGTTACGACCCAAAACACAATCCACAAATTTAGGTTTGTTTCCCCACAATAATCACCTAAACACACCCCTGAAGAAATACTTCACCACTAACGAAACACAAACACGCAATTTTCTGCATAATCTATCAACTTGCTATAACACGAGTAGCATTCCTATTATACCAACTGCAGCGTGCCACACTGTTACCAACTTGCTAACACATTTTCTACTAGAAATTTAAAATGTTTCAGTGTTCCCTATATGTCACTGTTCCCACCTTTCCCCTACTTCTCAAATCCATTTTATTAATCAATGACAGTATACGATGTTTTCCTTAAAAACGTTTAATCTTACAATTTAATTTATAAAAATGTCTTTTTCGTGACATAGACACCATAATCGTAATTCTCATGCAAAGTATAAGAATAAAGTTAGTGAATAATAAAAAAAAAATAAATTCTGTAAGCCGTCGGAAAAGCACGCCGTGTGTTCGACTAACAAAACTACTTGATAGCAATGTTAAATTTTTATAACACCTCTTATTAAATGAATTACATTTGTTTACGTTGCACTTTGTTATAAACCATAAGTGTTAAGGCGTAATTTTTACAAAAAAAATTATTTTAATAGGTGAACTACCACTTAATTATTTAGCACTGTAAATTTTAGTACTCGACATAAAATGCAACAGTTTATAGCAAAATGATGTTGGACTAAAAACGGTGCCAAGAAAATCTGAAA
Organism: Vesta saturnalis; assembly: GCA_036346205.1. NCBI lineage: Eukaryota > Metazoa > Arthropoda > Insecta > Coleoptera > Lampyridae > Vesta > Vesta saturnalis. The sequence goes on along the minus strand of JARFJB010002483.1, from coordinate 434,518 downwards.
GGAAATGTTTTTTATTGACAATTTCTACGTAATAAAGTTCACTAAGTTTCATATACGGTCAAGGCACGTATGAGTTACATTTTATTTTATGCGTGAAAAACTCAAAGACGATGTTTTCAGTATTAACCATTTGAAAGCGTTCCTGATGTGATGACTAAACTTTTGAGAATGCCTCGTTTATCAAGAGTGTTAATAATATCTACATATGGATGTTTCTTATTTAAGAAAACGTGTTTGTTTTTGGTGTATTAATTGTTCTTACACTTATATCTGAGACTTTTATATATTTTTTTTTTTTGAGAGTTAATCTTGAATTAGGTTTAGGACGCGGTTTCATGTATTTCCCAAATCAATAAAATTTAATTAAAAGTATAACTTATTTAAGAAGGTAATCATTTTTATTGCATGCATTGTTTAGGCCGGCTGTACACGTAGCCAGACAAGCGTAGAAAGGATGTGTCTTTTGTGTTTTCTTGTTTTAATTTGCATGAATTATTTGTATTTAGTTGTTTTTTTTTCAATTCACTTCAGTTTATTTGCACTTAGTGATTTCGTTTTTAAATCAATCAATTTTTGGAAGAATTTATTGAATTATATAAATCTGAACCCTATCGGTGGCGCCTGAAATGAAAGGAATATCACAATCGTGCCCGGAGAGATCAGTATACGCAAAGTTGGTAGCAAAGTAGAGAGATTCCGAGATGAACTACACAAGCCAACTTTATGGTTTTATAATCTATTTGATTTCCTCGGTGATCAAGATGCTCCTGGAACACGAGGTCAAACCTGGATGACGAGAAGAGAAGCGGGAGTGATGATGTAATTGAGCATTAAAATGGTAATTCTAAAATCATTATTTACCTTATTTTATATTGTTACTGTTGTTGAGAGCAACTTATGTCAAAATAATAGATTAAATATATAGTGTCAAGTAATTTAAAAATGAATAAAAATTTTCTTTTACAAATTTTCACATTTACTTACAGAATAGTTACATACAATGATGCAGTACTTTCGTTCAAACACTTAATCATAATAACTAAGTCCATGTAATGTCTTTGTACGAATTTAAGAGACACTCGAACGACGGTTTTTTAACACATATTTATCTTGCCATGCTAGTTTATTATTATCATTCATGAAGTAATTGATCAAACTGTCCCTGATTTCTTTAGTACCATTACTTACATTACTACGTTGTTGACGATCCAGATAAATCATATTGGATTGCAAAGTATCGTGGTCTGTAGAGACAATAATCCCGTTTTCAGTATTTTCCTGATACAAAGCATTTTCGCTACATCTCTTGCAAGGAGCATCCGGTAATTAAAAATCTCTTTCTCAGGTGAATCTAATTGAGATTGTTGAAATGGCGTCAATATGTCAGTTGTAAGAAGAAACGCATCGTCAGCAACAATGACATAGGGAACATTTTTAAAATTTTCTGAAATATCGCTGGGACCTGTAATCTTCAAGCCTTCATTCTGTAGTTTTGAAAAGAAAGTAGTACTCTGAAGACCACCTCCATCCGAAACTCGACGATAAATTCCAAAATCTACTAACAAGAGACGATACCTTGCATCAACTATCGCTAAAACTACCATGCTATACCTGGTTTTATAATAATCATAAAAAGATTCGGAATCTGCTGATGGGACCATGTCTATGTTCTTCCCGTCAAATGCGCGGATGCAGTGTGGGAATTTCCATCGTTCAGTAAACATTTTCAAAACTTCTTCACATTTTGGGTAGAACTGCAACAAATAGAATAATTCTGTATTGTAAGTGATTTTGTAACTGTGGTTTCGTATGTTAATTGGGTTAGTCGGCTTATTTCCACAATTTTTAACGCTACGTTTCGGAAGTGTACTCTGCTTCCGTTATCAGGCTGTCCTGAGAAGGACTGTTTTTCGCACTTGAGTCGGTTTTTTTCTCAAGCACTTGACTACTCCCAAATTCGAACTTGGTACCTTTGACCTGCAAGTCTAACACCTTTACCGCTGAGCTACTGAGTAATCCAATACACATTTTTTTATTATTATTAAACTTTTTCGTGGTTGCGCAGTAGTTTATTGCGCATGTTGCGCAGTAGTTTATTGCGCATGTTGCGTCGTAACCTATTGCGCCGGTATATTGCGCCTAAGCTCTTCGCGTCTTCGGTCTAGACATGTTCGGTGATTCCTGGTGCCCTTGCGGATGTTCTTATGCACCTGAATTCTCAGTTTGGGTTGTCCACTGCTCTCTTCTATGTATGCTCTGCTGCATTCGGATGGAGCAGAGGGAGGTTAGGTGGTTCTTCTCTAGTGTTAGCGTGTTATGGATTTTTCAAGCTTTTTGTTGAATTGGGGATGGTACGGAGTTACTAATTCTGTATTGTAAGTGTTTTTGTAACTGTGGTTTCATATGTTAATGGGGTTAGTCGGCCTATTTCCTCATTTTTCGCTTTTTAGCGCTACGTTTCGGAAGCAGACTCTGCTTTCGTCATCAGGCTGTTCTGAGAAGGACTGTTTTTCGCACATGAGTCGGTTTTTCTCAAGCACTTGAATACTCTCAGATTCGAACTTAGTACATTTGGTAACTGCAAGTCTGACATCTTTACCGCTGAGCCACTGAGTAATCCAATATATATTTTTTAGAACATATATATATATATATATATATACCGTAATACGGGCGGCTTGATAACACCGAGGCGACTTGATACATTCTACCCTCTTGCCTAAAATGCGCACACCACTGTGCTACACATGGATGCGACCGGCACATATGTACTCATTCGATGCGTTAGTAGGCACTCTTTCAAAGTAAGGTTAGTAGAGTACAGTGGAAGACTTGTTGTTCCCGCAGTATTTTTCTATAAAAAAGGGTAAAAAACCAGGTATTTATTAACTGTTATACTTTCTGTTGTGTAGAGACACTATTGAATGCAAAGATATCTCCGTATTTTTTCATGGGTACTAAATTAGTCAAAACATTATCCTAACCTCAAAGTTGGATTATACAGAAACATTTACCAGTGGCGTATCATTTTATTTTTTTAGTCTTTTTCAGGGGTGACTTGATAATAAGGATAAATATGGTCAGAACATATAAAAGAAAACCAGGCAGCAGGAAATACGGTGATTATGATGAAGAAGCAGTAAAGATTGCTGTGTCGCGTCATAGAGACGAGGGTGTTGCAGTTACACAGCTAAGTAAAGAATATAATATACCTATTGCCACTTTATACAGAAAAATTAAGGGAAAATACCCAAAAAAACGTGGCGGTCAGCTTGCGATGTCAAAGGATGAAGAGGATATGCTTGCTAATGCTATTGGTGTTGCTGCTGATTGGGGTTATCCGTGCGACTCAAACGATATCAAAGATATAGTTCAAAATTATTTAGGAAGACATGGGAAAACTGCACCCCAATTTGTAAATAACAGGCCAGGGGAAACTTGGTTACAAAAATTTTATTGCGGCATAAGGAAAAGCTGTCAAAAGGTTATCCCAATCAATAAAAGAAAGCAGAGCGAAGGTATGCCATGAAACAGGCAATAAATATTTTGATAACTTGGCAGAAAGTCTAAAAGATGTTCCACCGTCTGCAGTTGTAAATTATGACGAAACTAACTTCACTGACGATCCAGGTCGCGTAAAAGTAATCGTCCGTAAAACGTCTAAAAGAGCAGAGAAAATAATGGATTCCTCAATAGCCGCAATCTCAGTTATGTTCGCCTGTGCAGCCTCCGGATCCTTACTGCCCGTCTATATAGTTTATAAAGCCGACCATCTCTGGTCCACGTGGACGGAAAATGGGCCACCTGGGACTAGATTCAATCGTTCCCATTCGGGCTGGTTCGATAGAAATATTTTTGAGGATTGGTTTATCAATATAATACTGCCATATTTTCGAACTTTAACACCTGGCCCTAAAGTACTCATCGGTGACAACCTGACAAGTCATATTTCCATAAATGTTCTCCAAAATGTGAAGAAAACGAAATTCGTTTTATACTGCTGCCACCTAACAGCACCCATTTAACGCAACCTTTAGATGTTAGTGTCTTCCGACCAATTAAGACTGCCTGGAGACAGATACTTCAGCAATGGAAAAAAAATAATAGGGGAGTGGTGAGGAAAGGTGTCTTTCCCCGATTGCTGAATCAAGCATTAAATCACGTTGGCGCTAGTGGTGAGAAGAACATAAAATCTGGCTTTGAAGCAACCGGCATATGTCCGCTAAATAGGAAGAAGGTTCTGGATAAGTTACCGAAAACAGACGAACCTGTATTACCAGGTGATATGGCGCAATCATTAAAAGAGATCTTCGAAAGTTCAAGATTCAAAACTGCAGTACCTGTTGGAAGAAAAAAGAAGCTGACTGTACCAGCGGGCAGAAGCATATCTCGACACGACGTTGAAATGCCACAGACATCTTCTGGAAGAAAACCTTTGCAAAATCGAAAAACAAGGTCTTTATCGTCTGCCTCCTCTGAAAGTGCTATAAGTGAGAAACTATTAACTGTTGATAGTGATGCGGACCCTGAATCATTCTCGGATTTAGAAAACGAAAGTGACATGGACCAACATAACGAAAACGAAAATGACATTCCACAAAGTGATTTAAATGATTTGAAATCAGGTGATTATATTTTTGTTGGTTTAAAAACCGAGTCAAACACTTTTAAAAACTACGTGGCAAAAATAATAAGTTGTGAAGAGAGTGAACCCTATCTTTGCACATTTTTAAGACAAAGCTCTAAAATGTCAAACGCTTATATTTATCCTGAGGTAGAGGACGTTGGTATTGTGAAAAGTTAGAAATTAAGCAGAAACTTACGGAATTTGAAACATTTGAATTTTTAATTTTTTTACGATTTGCAGCTAGGTAGGTACATGTATCAGAATATTGACTAAGTTTTATATTTTTATCTATATAGTATAAGTATATTATTCTATTTTGAGTTCCTAACATGCCACAGAATGTAGGTAGTACCTACAGATATTGTTTTTACGTTTATTATTTTCGAGTTTCGTTTTATATTTCCAAATAAATTCTAAAATACAAATTCAATTTGTTTCATTAAAAAGGTTTTTGGGGTAGGCAGGTAGGGACCTATGCTAAAAAATGTGACGCTCTGTTGCTATAGGGACTTATATTTTTGATTTTTTTCTATCAAGATGCCTCAATTGAGGTTAGAAATGATAAAACAGAGTTAAATACAGGCATTTATCAAGTCGCCCCACTACGGGGCGACTTGATAATCTACATATATATAATTTTTTGCCCTATTTTTTTTTAAATTTGCATTGGATAGTTACTAGCCCAAAGTTATCTGAAGTATTTTTTGTTTGATCCCAAATTGTCTGGTAACAGCTGCAGAGCGATCAATTTCCGAAAACAATTGTTTAGACATCTGCCTTTAAAAATTAAAAAATACACGCAGTGCTTAAATTAGTTTTAAAATTGCTTGGTCGGAGAAAATCATTATTAACGCAGTTTGTATCTACACTTTTCAAAGTGCAACTGAAGTAGCAAAGGTCTTTACACTCGTTAAGAACGGCCTCTAAATTATAGTGGAATGCATAAGTAAAGTGACCATGTATGTAAAAAGGAAATACGGGACATGGACGCATCACCCGAAGGGTCTGAGAGGTACCAAATACTCCTCGGTAAAGGGAAGGAGAAGGAGAAATTTCTTTTAAATTAGATACAAGCTTATGAGTGTAAGTGACGAATGTAGTGCTTCTTTAAGGAAAGTTTTTAGAGGTCCCTGTCATAATGCAATAGTGTAAAAAGTAATAATAAAAATCTAATTAATTCTGTATTTTACTTCGGATTTTAAAAGTACGTAGTTAATAAAATGGCGATCGAAAGGTTTATCATTTGTATATTTTTCCATTGAATCCACCATTCCTAAAATATCTGGGAGATCTAGGAGTTACTTAAAAGTCATTTTAAATTCTTATAGTAAAGCTAGTTTTTTCGCTGATCCAAATTTTATTCTGTAATATGTTGTTGTGTAATATATCTTCGCTCTTGAAGTGGTTAAAAAGCTCCACCCATTGTTTGCCAATAGAAACAGAAACTTTTCCACTCTTTTATTTTTGACTGGTATATCTTCTAATGCATATAATTTCATCAAAAGGTTGCGAATCATCTATATGAATGTCAAGGTGTTGCTTTTAAAACATAGGTTCTTTTTTTAACAGTATCTAACCAAATTCTTGCGAAACTTCAAAGTATTGCATCCATTTATCCGAATAGGCTACACAAGCAGTACAAAACATGTCGCTGACGTTTTAAATTGAATTACGGCTAGGTCTTCTTCATTTACCATAGCTACTGGCACAGGGTTCACTTGATTTGGCGAAAGAAGCTTTATTTTTCCATTCTATTAATTGTTGCTTTAAATTTGACAGAACCATGTCTACTCCTGCCATTGAAAATTTTTCAGATTCCACTTGCAGCACACATTTGCGAAATGCAGAAGCTTGTGAGTGAAGAAGCCATAACCATACTTCAAAAAGCTGTTTTTAAAACTATTAAGAATTAATGAGGGACACAGAAAAAGTAAATTTGTAATGGTTTGAACATTTTTAATATTCTTTCTATAGGAGGTAATAACGCTAAGCATCTAGTTTTACTATATCCCAACAGGTTTTGGTATTTAACATTAACAAACCCACTAAATTCTTTTAATGGTTCAACTCAAACAATATAAATGTAGGAATAGCCATTGATTGTCACAGTAATGGCTTCTATGTTAATACACAAGCTGCCTGGTGATGTTTGAATACAGTTGTGAAAGATATGAGCTGCACAGTTCACCCCTACTAAAGGTCTTTTACGTAACTACTGAACTTTATAAAGTACGTTATTTTGGCAATGTCTTGCTGCTCCTCCAAAATTGCAATTAGTGTTGTCAGCGCATTTTGCCATTTTGTTGTTAATTCGTATTTGTCAACCGTTTTTATAATATATTCGGATATAATGTCTGAGGTTATACATGGATCGTGAACTTCCAAGGGTTTTACTTAAATGTCTTTGTCTTTCACAAAATATCATACCAGTATAGAACAAACTTTCACGCTCCCGTGATTTGAATAATCGCTCGAGATTATTACAAAATTGACCGGTCCAAGATCATTTTGTATGCAGCTTAGTGATTCTTTTTTTAAAATGTTACACACAATACTTTAAGATTTGATTCTAGCATATGAATATTTTTGTTGGAATCAAGTTTTTGTTTGCTTACTAGTGCAATCCATAGATAGGATAGGATCCAGTTGTGGATCACATTATGGTATGACCAAATACACTCAATCGCAGCTAGCTTTCTTTCTTCATTTCCAAATGTTTCCTTACGAAAAAAGACGACGCTGCTACTGCTAGAAGCAGCAATATCTGCCTGTTTATGCTTATGTGTCGATGTGTGTTGAATAATATCCACCTTTCCAAGTCTGTGTTAAGTGTACACTTTTTTTGGCATTTTCTGATTTTCTAAAGTCCTAGATACACACTACACTATAACGATTATTTATTTAAAAACAATTATTTATTAACACTTAACTTTAACTAACGAACTATTTACACTACATTTATTTACACGCACCGGTGTATTTATTTTTCACACGTCGTAAGAAAATTCTTTTCGCGCTAGACTTGATACTTAATACTGCCTCATAAGCGGGATGCCCACTATTTATTTAAATCGACAAAAGTGATAGTAAAGCCTCGTAAATTGTAGAACTTGTGATGTAATCTTAGTGTGTCTTATCTGAAGGTCGCACTATCTTTTGCTACTTTCTAGACTTTGATTAATTCCCTCTAAACAATGAAACGCGACAAAAAAGGTACTTGTTTGTAAATACGAAACATTTACGTAATTTACACGTATTAAAATACTTATCTTTTTTGGATTTTTTTAATGGTGTATTTGTATTTTTAAGTTATACAAACTAAACGTTTCGATAACACTTACAGTTATCTTCGTCATTAGTAATATTATCCTTCAAAATTGTTAAATATTTTGAAACAATTTTGTGAAATTTGAAAAATTGAAAAAACTTAATTCCGGTAAGAAAGTGTAACAATCTTGTCAACCTACTGAGATATTTGAAAAATTCTAAAAATCGTCCATATTTTTAATCGCTCATTATTCATGTAGTAGTTAAATTAAGAAAAAGTTCAAAAATGCATTTCATAGATAATTTTAAGCTAAATATTGCGTTAATATGTTTTGAGGAAGTGTCTAAACTTACCTTTTTTTAAACGGCAATCATACGTGGCTATGGACTCTTTCAATTAACTATTAATTATTTTTGATTTCAAAAATGTATTGTTTGCCATATTTTTGTCTCTCTTTATCTACCAAAGGGCCCCGCACTCAAGTAATGGAAAAATGGCGACCGGTTAAATATTTCTGAAACTCTGGTATGTTGTACTCGATTTAGTAACCAAAAGTGTCAATGGGCCCAACTCAATCCTATGACTAGTTTTCGAGATACAGGGGATACAAGAAGAAAAATGTTCAGTTTTTAGGAATTTGTATTTTCAAACTTAAGAGCTAGATTACATTTCTGTTGCATAAATACGTTTACTGCATATTTAAGTAATACATTAGTAAATACATACAATTCAAATATTTCTGAATACAGGGTGATTCACAAATATATGAAGGAAGTTTTTTGCAGAAAGTCACTACTTTCAGTATAACTTCAGGGGACCATTTTTTCAAAAGGTACTATCCAATATGGTATTTTGACGACAAAATCTTGCACAACAAATATTTATTATACAGGGTGTTTTACAGAATGAGACACAATATACAATTTATTTTTTTTATGACTTAATTCAAAACGCTGTATTTCCGAATTGATTTTTGAGAAATATGAAAATGTAAACTATCACCATTATCACACATAATCAAATACTTATCTTTTTTGGGTTTTTTAATGGTGTAAAGTTGAAAAACACACACGCACACACGCACACATGAACACACGCACACACGCACACACGCACGCACGCACACACGCACACACGCACACACGCACACACGCGCACACGCAAACATGCACACACGCACATACAGACATCCAGACATCTAGACATGATAGCCGATCTTGGCGAAACTTGGCCAAAAGTTGTAAAATGAGCTAATAAGTCGATTTAGTGATAGTGAAAATAAAGTCGATTGCATAATCTTCTATACCTGCATATGTATATGTAGGTTGGAAAGTAATTAGGTGAAAATAATTTTCTTCAATTGCGCGTGGAAACCAAAAAGCTAGTGCGTAGGAAACGGAATAGATTAAACCATAGACACGTCGTTGTAGAATATTTAAAAAACGTAACAGATCTATACCGTCATCCATATTTAGCCGCCCAATATATCCATGCCACCAAAGGAAAGAAAGTAACTCAATTGAAATAGACGAACTTATTCATGAACCTGGTTGCCAATAGTTAAGAATTTATTCGAGACTTCGAAACCCCTTAAAATATACTATGTGGATAGTGTTTGATAATGATAATAATAAAAGAAATATATTGCATTTGCATTTCTGGTGCTGGAGCTACAACTATGAAATGCTTGCCTTTACAAGAAAGGCACCTAGTATTTAGATTATACCTACATACAAAAATAAATAGGTATTATCTATATTGCCTAGGGTATAAAAAAATTTTGTAGGTAATTATAAAGCAACCAAATCGCCCTGTATATATTATGTTCATGCGTACAGTTCAACCAAGCAAACAAAAGCCCTAAGTGGGCGTACCTGAGGGAGTTGTTTTTCAACAGGTACATTCCATACAAAAAGTATTAAGGTGGCAAATTTAAATCAAATGTATGGATTGCTTATTCAAAATTCTGTGAACAAATTTATTTATTTTATGTCAGGTACATCAAATGTTTTTGAATTAATTACCAAAAACTTTTAAGTATTTATTGTTTAAGTACAAATAAGATGGTTTTGAAGTTATAACATTTGTAAAATACTTGAAAAAACATCATTCTGATCACATTTGAATATAAAGTGACTAATAAATTACAATGATTCTTCTACAGAACTTTCTTCCTCTTTATCTGATTAAGTTGTACTTACTTGAAATGACAACCTTTCTACAGTTTCGTCATAAGTGTAAATAATATAATAGCATTTAAAACATTCACATAGATAAAGTGTAATGTTATTCACAATAGAAACAAAACACATATGCATAATTAAAATTTAAAATAATGTCCAAGATTTTATGGAAAAATAAGCACATATCGTTTATTATTATTGATTTATAACTTATAACTACAAAATTAAAAATTCGAAATATTGAAAATCAACATGATTTGATATTTGAAAACTTGTCATGCTCATTTAATTTAAGTGCAGCTACGTATTTCAAAATCGTACACTACTCTAAATATTGAAAAATCGATGTAAATCGATATTTCAAAAGCATGCTTACTGTTTTAAGGTTATGAACTCTATAATCATTTTATTATTTAAAGCTTTATACTAAAAGATACATGTGCACAATACATACCGTTTCTCTCACAAATCGGTAAAAGAGCCTTGAAAAGACTTTTGTAAAGACTAATCGACAATAAATACTCAAGAAACACGAAAATAACCTACCAATGCAAAATGCGTATGACAAATGTCAATTGTTTGCGTTTGGGAATGTACGGTCGGAGACTTCTTAATGGTAATTGGACGAACGTTTTACCGCTATACATTTTCAATTTAATTAAAAATTATTATTAATTTTATTAAATACATAAATAAAAAGTTTACCTCGAGTAGGATTTGAACCTACGACCTGTAGTTTGCTAGAGTACCGCGCTAACCAACTGCACCACCAAGGTTCAAGCCCCAATCGATACAAATTTTGTCTTTATGTATATAGAACTGGTGTAAATTCTAAATATAATGAGATTACAATCAAATTACTTATATTAATGGAATGTGAGCCTGCAATGTCGCAAGGATTCACACATACCAAAGCAACTTGACTAATATTAAGTTATTAAAATTTTAATAATTTTCAATTTAGTTCACATATTTTCCGGGTTTTGTTTGCTTGGTAGAGCTGTACTTAATGTAATATTATGAAATTAACATAAAAGTGACTCACGAAATACAAGGTATCGTTGTAATAATTTCAAAGCCTATTTATGTTTGGTAGGTGACAGTATGCCTTTATGATTCACCCTGATATTAAGTGTTTGCAAAAATCTATTGTAAATAATTTGTGAATCACCCTGTAACAGTAAATATTTTTTTCGGAACTTTTAATGTACATCGAACTAAGCTTTACACTTATATAATTAACATAAAATCAATTTAGCTTTTCAGTTTAAAAAAGAAAAACTGAAAATTCAACATTTCTCAACTTTTACGCCTTGTATCTCGAAAACTGGTCATAGTATCGGATTTAAAATTCATAACTCTTAAGAGGCTACTACAAATAATGTATACTGGAAAAATATTTGTATGTATTTCCTAATGTATTACTTAAATATGCAATAAACGTATTTGTACAACAGAAATTTATTCTAGTTCTTAAATAATTCCTTAAAACTGGGCATATTTGATCTTTACCACCCTGTATCTCGAAAACTAGTCATAGGTTTAAGTTGGGCCAATTGACACTTTTGGTTACTAAATCTAGTACAACAACATACCGAAATTTCATAAAATTTAACCGGTCACCATTTTTCCATTACTTGGGTGAGGGGTCCTTTATAAAAAATCATAATTTTTATGTATTAAGTAAAATAGCATGTGCGATGAAACCGAAACAAAAGTGATCCTACTAATAAATTGAGAAGAACCAATTTAAAATAATTTTAATATCAGAATCAATTTGTATTACTAACGAACTAAAATAGAACAGACTATCACAGAATAAAAAAAAAAGATTATGATAGCAGTAGCAAAATAATTTAAACCCTAAAGTCATAAAAGGGCCTCAAAATGTACACCATTGTTTTGTACACATATCTGACAACGTCTCAACATATCTCCTTGCACTTTTAATAAGTTTCTGGGTCGAATTTGTTGGTTAGTAACTTTTATTTTATTTTGTAACTCTTTCAAATCCGAAGTTTTTCTTTGTACACTTTGTCCTTAATTGCTGCCCATAAAGAAAAGTCCAGAACACTTAAGTCGGGAGACCGTAGTGGCCAAGTAATAGGGCCCCGATTCCCTATCCAATTGTTAAAACGTTCTTGAAGATAGTTTAACAAAATTAGTGCGTTATGCGCTGGTGCACCGTCGCGTTGAGGGTTACTCAGATTTTAAATAAATTTAATGGAAGATCGTCCAAGATTTCTTCTAATTCATTTTGTAAAAAAATACGGTCCAAGAATTTTGGTACCGAGAATACCGCGCCAAACATTAACTGAAAAAGCATGGCTTCTCTCAATAGTAATATGAGGATTTTCGTGCGACCCCTGAATATTGCTTCTTCTATTCAAAATGCCGTTGTTAGTAAATTTGCCACATCCGTAAATGGAATAGTCCTCGAGAAACTGTAATCTCTTTTGGTAATTCGTAGGATACAAGGTATTTCCCGTATGTGGATGGTATGGTTCAAAATTATTTTGTTTTAATATAATAGAGCTTCATCTTTAGAAGTGTTGCACTCATAGCAATTTCATGAAGAGATGTAGTTGGTTTAAATTCAATATATGCTACATCACATTTTTCTGTTTCCATATTGATTTTATTTTGCACATTTTTAGGTTTAGTAAAAGCACCATTTTTTTTTTAATTTGATTCCAGTTTAGAAAATAACCTTACATCAGGTTGTTTCCTTTCCAGATACATTCGATAGTGTAATTCAGACGCAGCTTTAGCATTTCTGTTCGACACGCAATAGCAAATTCTTTATTCATAAGAAAATTAAATATTGTTATTCACAAGTAACGAGAAATCAAAATAGTAACTACTTTGACACTTAATCTTAGAATAATTGGTTGTATAACTTTCGTTTCAGTTTCGTGGCACACGCTATTTTGTTTAATACATAAAAATTTTGGTTTTGTATAAATTGTGAGAGAACTTTTTTAAATGGCAATCACAGGTGGCTATGGACTCATTCAATTAACTATTATTTTCTGAAGTTTGGGTCGTAGCTAAGAACATATTAACGCAAAAAAATTTTCTATCAGTTTATCAAATTTAGCTCTAAAGTATCTATGAAATGCGTTTTTAAAACTTTTTAAATATTATATGAATAATGAATTGAAAATATGGATGATTGATTTTTAGTATTTTTCGAATATCTCAGTAGGCTGACAAAATTGTTACATTTTACCATTGGTATGGGATTCCCTTTTTAATCCTGCCCAACTTTGATAAACCGATTCTCTAGCTTTTGTGATAACAGAGTTACCCATATAACGTGGGTAGGTCTTAGACCTGAGTATATATATATATATATATATATATATATATATATATATATATATATATATATATATATATATATATATATATATATTCATTTCTACCGAATCCTTGATCTCCTGTATTGTTGATAGGTTCCATGTGAGAACCATCGTTGATTCGACGACGTTTTGGCAAACTCTCATTTGCCACCTTTAGATCACCTTGTTCTACTCTCCGTTATTCGAATTAAACTGATGTCCGCAGTGCGTTCCTTGTTAATTACACCTTCGCTAATTTCAGTTTCCTTACTTTTGTTGTATTACTTTTTTCTGATGTTAAACGATATTAAACACTCATGAAGAAAGAGGAGCCATATGGCCTATGGCCTATCCCAAAAGTACAACCAACATAGCAGATCAAGGAATATACCAAATTCCATGCGGAAACTGTGACCAAACGTACATAGGTCAAACAAACACATGAATCAGTGCTAGGCTGGAAGAATAAAAACACCACAACCTCATCTTCAGCATAACATGTTCAATAGACGTCACACAACATCAAATTCGATAAGATTAGAACCAGTAGAACATCTGGCCAAAAGAATAAAGCGAGAAATTATTGCTTTATAAGAAATTGGCATGCTTAGTAAAAAATGTAATCTTTGTAAGCAACTCTATTGCTATATACTTAATAATTTGTCATAGTAAGTAATTATATTTCTGTTTATTCATTTTTTGCTAAATACGTATTAATATCTTCAAGAAATAAAGCTAAAAGTGTTTAGTAGAAATAATACATGCGTGGTAAATATAATGGATGCAAAGTAGAATAACACTAGGTTGATATAACGCATGCGCAGTAGGTTTAACATACTATCGGTATGTGCTCCTCCAGTTGTCAAATGAGTCTTGCTTTGTAGTTTTACTATATGTGCAATGAAGTAAAATTTGGAGGAAACACTGCCAAGCTTCAGTTTATTTACATTACTCAGCAGATAGCCAAAATGTAAATTATATCAATCTAAACTTTCCCACAACTATCATGATATTCTTGTAAAATCACGACCTAAAATTAGTGAAGCTGTCAAACAAGAAATTAAGGAACTCGTTGACTTTGATTCTCGAATAAAGCCAAAGGCAGTGTTGGAACGTCTGTAAAAATAAGGAATGGAAGTACCAAAGAAAAGTTTAGTTAATAATTATTTGGCTTTCTTAAGAAAGAAAAAGTTGGGCTCAAGTACAATAAGCCTTAGCGAACTAGAACGCACTCATAGAAAAATCTAAGATTCCTACAAATGATACAGATGCTTTTGTAGTTTCATACATTACGGAATACGAAGAAGTAACATTTCTTCCAAAATATCTCCTCAGATATTAATTAGCGACGGATCTGAGAGCATTTACAATGGGTTTAAAATAGTTTTTGGTGATAATTCTACCATAATTATATCTTGGGCACATATGAAAAGGAATGTTCAGAAGAAGGCTGAGCAACTTGTCAAGCCAAAAGAACATATTCGAGATATTCTTTCTGATTTAGATAAGTTACAATTATGCTACACAGAGAATATATTTAAGAAGGCATCAGGATGTTTTTTTGAAAAGTGGATTGTTCAGAAACAATTTGTTTCCTATTTTCAAAAACTGTGGTTGGAGATAAATATGAATTGGTACGAAGTTAGTGGGTTTCTAATTCCGCCCACCACTAATGCTTTGGAGTAAATTAATAGAAGACGAGAATACTCGTCATGGACGACTTCCAATTTCTCATTTCTTACTATTTTTAATTACATATGTAGTTGTCTATGTAATAGTCTAATCACTACGTATCCACTATAAAAAGATTTCATACAGAACCCGAAATAACACTTCAGCTATGGACAGGAGGGTGTCAATGGGCAAACGCTAATCATAATACATTCTCCTCGACTACGAGTGATAAAACTGTATACAGTATCATGCAGTCTGGTAGAAATTCTAACTTTGAAACTTTTGACCAATTTAAAGAAATATACTTTACTAGCTGTTTAACAACGTTACCTATGGAAAAAGAAAAATGGAAAGATGGAACATGTGACTGCTCCTGATTTCTTAAACAATTATTTTGTAAGCATATTGTTGGTATAGCGATTAGACTTAAATATGCTGTACCTCCTCCAGAGGCCTATTGGAAATAAATCACGACAGGGTCGCCCTGCTAAAGCTAAGAACCCCAACTCCGTTCCTTCTGATCTTATCCTGACCACACCCATCCTTAATCCCACCATTCACATATACTTAATGTATGTATGTATGCTGGGAATCCATGATTGTGGCTAAAGGAGGTTGGAAAGCTCATACAGCCCGCCCTCTCCCTTGGGGAGGAAATTAAATACGGGGCCTTTTCCTATTCCATTATTTTTATCGAGCAAACTTATTCAAATACTTTGCAATATCACTGTATTGTACATCAACATCTTTGTGAGCGCCCATTATTTCTACTCAGCAAACAGTATTAAAAAACTTACCAATTTGATATTATGATACATTACGTGTCTGAAATATATACTAGCAAAAACTACTTAACCAATTAATACTATACGTGTCAACTCAAATTATCTAGTTTACAAAACAGTAAAAAATACATAGCAAATAATTACGACCCAAATAAAAAGTCGGGTAAGGAAGAAAGGGCAGAGGCAGAACAAGAATCGGCAGCGACAAAAGTAGTTTTTAGACAAAACCAACCAAATATTCTACAATGGCAATCTAATGATTTCATATTTAATCTATGGTCGGTGTACCTGTCACGTGCTTAACCTACTACGTAACTACAATGAATGAGTGATCTCGGCTAATAACTCAGTCAAACGGTCAAATTACCGTTGAGCACTTGGATAGCGTGGGTGTTTTGGAGCGTAGATAATTATTAGATTGATTTAAGTTAGAGAAACGAAAGGAAGAAGTTGTAGTAGTACACGTAATTAATATAATAATCCAAGTTTGAGCGCCACAAGCTTTAATAAGAGAAAATTATGATTTTATGAGCGACAGCCCCGTAAAGCTTCATCGCTGGTCAAGGCAAGTTAATTATATATGCCTTTAAACAATTCTTTCTAAACCCACCAAAAATTTAGTACAATTAATAATTAATGTTTCACACCGAATCAAGTACGCAGGCAAGTTAATTTTATATCTATATATAGAAAATTCTCTTTTTTTGAACAAACAAAAATTTGAAAGGTTAAAGACCTTTAAAACTGTCTTCCCTTGTTTATTTGAAAGTACTTTCAAGGGTTCACCTTAAAAGGAGAAATTCAACCTATCTGTTTATACTTTGACTTAAACTCTTTGATTAACTGACTTGCCGTTGTTTCCCAAACGAAAAATTTTATTTACACAAACCTCTTATCCATAGTAATATAGTTATGTAAAATGTTTCCAAACACATACTTAAATGTAAAAGTGTAATTTAAAAAAATTATGTTTTCCCGCTAGTAATTGTTAAATCAATACTGCAATAAATACAAGGACAACCGCTACATGATAATAACTAGATTAACAGCTTCTGTGCAAATAACAGATAAGACTCTTTACTTGTGACAATAATACAATGGATGGCAACAATAATATAAATTCTTCTGATTTTTCTGATTGTGCAAAGCAAAGCGAACTAACCGTGAAAAAGGGTAGACCGTCATCAAGACAACCAGATATGTTAAGACTTCATTTATGTTAACAACGCCGGATAAAGAAATGGCGAGTTATGGGTAATATGGAGGTATCACTGACATGCTGTATTTACTATTATTTTGATGCATTTAATTTTTTTATACCGCGGTTTTAGACTCTAAGTCGGAGAATGGGCATAAGTTATTTTATAATTTTACTACCCTTACCACTGACAAATGCACAAAATGTTTTAATGCATTTATTATCCTATAACTTACACATCTATATAATATCAAACTACCAACTTAAAAGAAAACTAAACAAATTAATAAAACAAAGTTGAAACATTTAACTATACCTTGGCAGGTAGCGTTCTCTGAATAGTGCAGGTGTTGTTTGTTGTAAAGGCTGTGGGTAGCACATACGAAAGTTGTAAATAAAACTAGTTTAATTTTAGTCACGTTATGAACTGAAAATATTAATATCTCCTGTTAAATAGAAACTTTATTACCTAACGGTTTTAAAATGTACGTAACAATATTACTTTAGTAACATGATCTTACAGAGCCTTTATTGGTCGTCCTCTTTTGTCAACTAAAAATCTAGTGTGGAACAACACACAACCTTACAAACTACACAGTGAAAATTAAAAGAAATGAAATAATTTTAATAATAATAATAAGTTTTTTAGGATTATTATGCAACATATTTTGTAATACGTTCTTAATAAAAATAGGCAACACTGTAAAAACAACAATATTTTATGTCAGACATACATTTAAACCTTTGTCAGATAGAGGTTAACGGACATCTAGATTCTAACTTGAAGAAAAAAATTTCAAAAGCCGTGAGCTTACATAAAAATATCGTTAATATAGTTTAAGCGTTTTTAATTAGCTTTGTATTAAGTTAGCTTTATAAAGGAAAATAATACAAAATTAGATTATTTTTAAAAGGTATTTTACATATTTTCCTATAATGTTGGTCGTCATTCAGATATTGAAAATATTTGAATAAGCACTTAAATTCCACAAATTACGCATCGTATCAAAAAATTACATAGAACATATTTAATCCATATGTTTAAGATCTATATGAAAGTATTTTTATATCCTTGAAATATGCAGCTGTTTCAGCTATATTTCATCAAAACCAAACACTGCGCCTAATAAACTCCCCCTCTCTGCTGCTGGATTTTTCCTAAAATCTAATAAGCTCTAAGAGAAATGAAATGATGCTTGTAGTCTATCGACTGCACAACTCGAATGCAAGAACAAGGTTAATGCACGAACTTATTTAAACTAAATGATCGCCATGAAAAACTAGGTAGGACCAATACGTTGTGTAAGAGAGTTGTTATTGGGATATATGTGTTGCGGTATCTAAGGGAGAATAACAATAAAGGTAACACAATAAATCACATTATATAAATTTATAAGCAAGCGCAATGTAGTTCTGCTTTCTTTATTTCGAATTGAGGAAAGAACTACTAAAGAAAACCTCACCGTCTCATACTACTAGAATAACCACATAAATAAAGAATCAGTATTAATTGTAGGTACTTAGATTAATACGTAATTAGCTTCTACTGTTATTGCTATCATCCTGCTCTAACCTTAATAACTCAATCATTAGTAATTTAATGCAGGCCTGTATTTCATAAATTGTGATCACCAGGTTATACAGTTAGCTAACTGTATATAAGTAAAAACATCACAACTTGTTAGGGGTCTGCGTTTATAATTAACGAACCAAAAGGTAACAGGCATACACACAGTATTCCAACGAGAACATGCTTTAGTTTTGTTGCGGTTATCACCCATAGGTCAGCATTATTCCAGTTTTACCCGAGTGCCGATCTTACGCCTCTACTACATTTACAAGGGATCATCCATCTTAAAATATGCTAAATTATAGGTGTGAAATCTCAAAATAAAATGTATCAATAATGCAATCAAGGGACCTCTCTACATTAAATAACAACATTGTGATGTAACATTAACTTTCAAATTGTCATTGATATTAATTTGTATTAGATGAAATAATCACTCTTACCATGGTATTGTAGTAGAAATTATATACTCATTTCAATTATTATTTACTTCAGTTTGTAAGAGAACGTTCTGTTTCAAGTCAATTTATCATAATACTATAATTATTTTACCTTTTCATTTATATAATAACATTATAAACATTTTCTGAAAGAAAATACGGTTAGTGGATATATAACATTACCTTTTATTCTATTCTATTTTATCAGACCCAAAATAATATGTTTTCTCTTTTCTAAATCACAAAATCAACAACCCTCTATTATTTTTCCTAACAACCTATCTCTAAGTACGCCTTATTTTCTACTATCAAAATATACAAAAGCCGCCCATATTTACTAGATGGTTTTAATTCAACCCACCTTCTAATTTATAAAATAAAATAGGTAGGTACAGATGCACCAGTTGTGGTACATTACAAGCTTAAATACAAAATTTGAACTAGGAGTTATGGTAGATAACATGCATCCACAAACACACACACGCACACGCGCGCGCGCACACACACACACAAAGCGTTAGTGAAAAAAAAGTATATTTCATAACCTTCCATACATACATTTGTATGTGTTGGACGGTAAAAATGGAGCTTCATTTAAAAAATGATATATTATCATCGCTTGTTGGACTCTAATGAAGCGCTATTACTGGAACCGAATGTTCTATGGGGAGTTGGTTAAATAAGGACACACTCCACAGGTGGGAGGCATGTGTACCCCATGCTAGCCGGGGAGGTGCCACCACCCTTACCATGGGCTCCTCAATATTGGGCCTCCGATTATCTGAGTTCGGTAAGGGCTTTTCTTCATTCTTAAGTTATTCTCATCATTATTCTTCCATCTCGCCCTCGCTACCTTCCTATCAGATTGAAAGTCCAAAATTAAAAGATTGTTCAATGTCACTCTATCCATGCTCCGAAGTGTTCCTGAGTGCTTTAGCACGATAAGCCAAATTTAGCCAGTTCAGGTCCACAATTATTTAAAAAAAAAGACTTTTCTGGTCCACGGTGGTAAGAATGACAATAAGAGTAGACTTTACGTTATGCTTTTGTCCCGGAATTGTGTTAGTATATGCTGCAGTTTCTATACGCAGGTTAGGTCAGGACCAAGTTGGAACATGATCATTGATAATCATAATGGAATCACTGAGGCCGCAAATGGCCCGAGAGACTTCCAGATTGTTTAACATGGAATCTCCGAGGCTGCAAACGGTTATATAGATACTGTTCCAACTATTTTTGAATATTGGCTATCCATAAAAAAGACAATTTTGCAAATGTAAATGTAACTTTATGTTTTAAATCGACTTGAGAACGTTTCTCAACATTTCACACATTATTAGGTTATGGTTTCTGTCTTTGATAATGTTGCGATGTTGCCCAATTGTAAATTTATGGTTTTATTACTTTGGTACTCACAAAAGTTATAATGTTTTACCCTTTCTTAGAGATGGTACGAATACAGAAACAGTTTGAGTGATTGATTATAGTATATTATATATATATATATATATATATATATATATATATATATATATATATATATATATATACCAGGTGGTCGTAAAGTAAGGAATAAATTCAATATCTCGTAAAGCACAATTTTATTCAAAATTGCTCGGACCCGTCGATTTAATTTTTTTTCGGGGCATATTTATGAAAAAAATTTTATACAGAGTTTTCAAAAAGCTTTGCTAAAAAAATATTTTTTTTTAATTGCAACCCCATTTTTTTATTGCATTTTTGGATTGCCCTTACAATTCTAGCTCAATAGCTTTGGATTTATGACGCGGGAAACAAAAGAATAATTAATGTCAATAGTTATTATCGTTGACAGTTCTGTGTGTATTTTCGTAACGTTTCACTAGTTTTTCAAGGTCTATTATTAAAGTTATTATCGTTGACAGTTCTGTGTGTATTTTCGTAACGTTTCACTAATTTTTCAAAGTATATTTTCGTTTTTTTAACACTAAATTACATTAATATGCGGCTTACTGAGACAGCGCATAGAAATCTTGATGATGATTGGCTACGGTAATCTAGTTAGAACGCAGCAGGAAGTTTGTGAGTTATTTAATCAAAAATACCCCAATCGTCCGCCAATATCGCAATCGACAGTTAGCAAGATTGAGCAGAAGTTTAGTCAATTCGGTCATGTAAGAGATGTTCCTAGATGTGGTCGTCCTCAAGTTGATGAAAATAAGCAGTTGGAAGTCTTATTGGCGGTTCAAGATAATCAGCATGTAGTATCTAGGCAGGTAGCAAAGGACATGGATATTGGAAAAACAAGTGTTCTAAAAATACTACAAACGAATAAATACCACCCTTATAAGATGCAAGTTCATCAAGAACTCTTGGAAGGAGACTTTGAGAGGCGCCTTGAATTTTATGATCTTTTGCAAAATATGTGTTTGGAGAATCCAAATTTAGTGAAAAATATACTTTTTTCCGATGAAGCCACTTTCTGCTTGAATGGTGACGTAAATACCCAGAACTATCGGTACTGGTCCGATGTAAATCCACACTGGATGAGGGAAGGACATACACAATTAAATCGAAAAATAAACGTGTGGGCTGGCGTTGTTGGTGACATTATTATCGGGCCTTTCTTCTTTGAAGAAAATTTAACAGGTGAGAGATACCTGAGTTTTCTAGAAGAGGAACTTGTTTCAGCTCTGGCTACCCTTTTTCCTGAGAAAGAACGTCCAGATTTGCCACACCATAACATCTGGTTCCAACAAGATGGTGCTCCCCCCATTTTGCTGTGGTAGTTCGAACTTATTTGCACGACACTTTCCCAAACAGGTGGATTGGAAAGAGCGGTGTTATTGAGTGGCCACCAAGATCACCCGATCTAACACCACTAGACTTTTTTTTATCGGGATACCTTAAAGGCAAGGTACTTAAAAGCCAACCGGCAAATCTAGATGATTTAAAACAACGCATCCGTCAAGAAATACGTCGCATAACGCCCGAAATGGTTCGAAATGTGCAGCAGGAATTTGTAGATCGATTAGGCTATTGTCAGTTGACTAACGGAGGGCATTTCGAACATTCGCTGAAATAAAATTATTTTTAAGTTTACGAATCTTTGTTTTCGATATAAGGAAACGTTATAAAAATTATTTTATTTTTCGTTTTCTTCATGACCTTTTTTCAATTTTTAAATTTTGAATGCGAATAACTCCAAAACGCTTGGACTTAGATATAGCACATGCTGCATGACAAATGTTTAGAATTACACTAGAATTACTTAGACTTAGACTTAGACCACCTGGTATATATATATATATATATATATATATATATATATATATATATATATATATATATATATATATATACAGTCCCTGGCCAAATTATTAGACGCACTGGAAGATTTCATGCAAAATATTAATTACCGAGTGATATTGTACCGTTTTATTGTTTTAAATTGATTTTTTTTTATTTTTATATTATCCAATCAATGACCGATTAATTTAACATAAATAAAACAGCATTAATTTAGAAAATCATATGTTTATTAAGTTTTAAAGAAAAGTGAAAATAATGTAAGTAAAAGTCAATATTTAGTTGAGCCATTTAGCCGCTGTCAAAGCTTTAATTCTGCGCATGCTATCAATGCAAGACTGTACTGTTCCCTGCATTTCAGGATGATGATTCACACATGAAAATCTTTTAGAAGCTTTTTGTTGTGATCACATCTTTAGCCACTTCTTTTCATCATCTACATTTTTAATTGTTCATATCGCTATTACGCCAATCCAACAGAGGATATTTTCTTGCCAAAAAGCTTTAACAGATCGAGCAGTGGCAGGGAGTCATCTAGATGAAAGTGAATGGTTCCCATTTGAAACCATTCACTGAACTGCAATCAACCGATTTTGTAATACTTCCTTGTACTGATCTTGCCTCACTATTCCTTTTACGCGTACAGACGTCCAGTGCCCTTGCCGCTGATGACTGAAAATCATCATTTGGTATGTTTAACCATTGAACGACACAGTTAGATGAAACTTTTTATGACGACGACGCACTACAGAGCTTTATTCTGCAGAGTTTCGAATGAGCTGTCACTGAAGCAGACCTGTAATAATAATGTATCAATTTTTATTAAATTACAATATCTTACCGATCTCCAGAAGTCCACATCTTTGTCTTGTCATTGTTTGGCACTTTAGGCGCTTTGCTTTCATTACAGCTGTTAACTTGGGCTTCCTGAGGGCGACAGACCTTAAAATCCAATTCTTTCAATTTTCTTGAACAGTGCGCTCAGAAGCATTTACGCTAGCATCCTGAGTTGTGATTTTATCACCTTTGTGGTAGCAAATCTGTTTTCTAGACAGATTTTCTTCAAACACCTCTGACCGTGGAGTGAAAAATTGGTTTTCTACCGCATCTTTTCTTTCTTTTCGAGCTTAATTCCTCACCTGACTCAATTTTCTTTTTTATGCGTCGTACACTAGCTTCAGAAACCTTCACTCTTCGTGATATTTCAGTTCAGCTTCCTTACATGATGAAAGATCGCCTTTTCTACCCATAATGAAAATAGTCCAATTATTTTTTTTAAAACACTGCATACAAAATAAACTAATAACTGAGTAGTATAAAACTGTTAAAACACACAATCACAGTCCATAAAGCCATAGAAACACGTCCGTACCTCACGCGATTCCGATCGCGACTGATACAGGTTTGTACTTATTTACGTTTATGTATCACTTTGTCAACACAGTATTGCCATATATTAAAAATAAATACAAATAGGTAGTCTACAACACATCTTTTAAATAAACATCAATAATATTGTAGTTTAAATATACAATTACTGCATAAAAACTCTTAACAAACATAAAATTATTAAAAAAATACAGCGCGTCTAATAATTTGGCCAGGGACTGGATATGGTGATAATCGGTGGAGGTGTGCATATGTGCCATTTAACGGTTTTATTTGAAAAGAGGGAATAAAATTGATTATTTCTGAAGGCGGCAAGTATCTACTAACTAAAATTCTTAGTAAATAACTAATTGCCGGTCTAAAAAACTATCTGGCCTTTACAAGATTATGTACTCATGATATTAGAATAACGCATTTATACAAACGACTTTGGAAAAACCATCCTACGAACCGTTCCGAGTACTAAACCGCAATGATAAATAAACAAACAAGGCATGAATCGATAAAGCCAAAATAATATATAAAGGATAGTTTGAAGATGGATGTTACCAGAAGCAAAACAAGGCTAACGAAAAGTCTAAACCAAACACCTGCGAGTACGGAAAACAAAACTACCATAACAAGCTACTTACCGCTCCGGGCGAGTACAGTGACATACGTAATTGTAAACTATAAGTTATATAAGTTATTCTCACTTTATTTATTATTTAATATGGTAAAATTATTATTATTGTCCTAATCGTTCATTTTATTGATTCTGGCATTACTAGATTGGATAGTAAAAAAATATAACTTTCAAGCAACGTTTCTTGTAATTATTTACGCTTCTTCGGGCTAAAAACATCAATTTTTTTTGGAGAGATCTGCGGCAATTAAAAACAACTCACCTTAAAATTATAATATTTCTTAACTAATAAAGTTGTCATTTTTGTGAGGTACGGTTAGGCATTTAATTAATTAATTACTTTATTAACTTAACAACCATTAATTCCTCTTACCTGATGTATTTGGTTTTAATTTTTTAGTCTTGTCTATCTATTTTTAATTATTAATAATGTAGTGATTACAATTTTTCATCTTTACTCGGCCAGGTATGAATTTTGAATGCATAAACGCAAGGCCATGTTAATCTAATCTAGCGCAGAATTGACATTGAAAATAATTTTTAGAAATTCTTTTAATTATTAAAAGGTAACAATTAATATTGTTAAGCTAATCAACAAAGATTCCTAAAGAGATTATTAATTAATCTAATATAATAATACCAACTTAACATTGAAATTGATAATACTTATTATAAATTCTTTTTAGTTATACAGGGTCCGCCAATAGTGCGTGGACGAAGCTTTATGAGTGTATACAATATCGTTTTCAAAATTATTTATTGCAGGATTGTGTGGGATCTTTCGTTACAATTAGAAAATATTTTCGCAAAATTACTACTCGTATACAGGGTATTACAACACAAAGTTATATTTTTAATTGGAACATACCGTATATTATTATAAATTTGGATTCCTGGTTAATTTTAAGGGCACTTTATTCACTATATGAGGTATCTTAAACGCGCAATTTAGGCGCTGCATTCCATTTTTGAAAATTTAGAGGTTGAAAAGAAAATTGTAACAACGTATGGAGAAATGTGTAACACAAAATTTTAATGGTTGATTAGTCATAGACTGTGCTACATAAAATCGTAAAATAGTACTATTATCTTATTTAATTTTCGAGATATCGTAATGCAAAGTATAAGATTTTCAATCATAGATAACTTGATTTTTTAAATGGAAAGGTATACATTGTTTTACATTGTTAGATAGGACATTTAATTACATTTTTTTATGTTATAACATTATTGGTATTTATGTTTTGCCGTTTTTTGATAATCCAGCTTTTTTACTGAATTTGCAAAGTTTAAGATTTTTAATCATAGATAACTTGATTTGTTTAAATGGAAAGGTACATTGTGTTACATTGATAGATAGGAAATTTAATTACAATTTTTTGATATAACATTGTTGGTATTATTTTTTGCCGTTTTTTGATAATCCAGCTTTTTTACTGAATTTATCGATTTTGGAAGAAAATAATATTAAATTAAATGTTCAAATTGTCGACCACGCTGATTTAGACAATACTGAATTCTTTTAATAAAAGAAGTTTCAACCCGATCTAACATATTAGGAGTAATTGTAGCAAAAACATTTCTAATTCGCAATTTCATATTCTCAGCAGTTGTTGGTTCTTCCTCATTACTTTATTCTTCACAAAGCCCCAAAGAAAAAATCTAATGGAGTTATTCGGGAGATCTAGCTGGCCAAGGTATCGGTCCTTGTCTTCCTATCCAATTTTCGTGAAACGTCGAATTTAACCACTGGGTTGCAATTCTGGCATGATGAGGAGGTGCTGTCTTGTGGAAAAACATACCTCTTCTTTGAGCCAAAGGTACATTCTCCAATAAATGATATAATTCGTTTTCTAGAAAATTATGATATTCTACCCCAGTGAGTGTGCCATTGAAAAAAAGGACCAACAATAGTTCCGCTGAATATACCTGCCCAAACATTCACTGACAATTTATTTTGAGAGACTAACTGAAATTGGTGTGGATTTTCATTTGAATAAAAATGAAAATTATGTCTGTTCACAAATCCATTTCGATGAAATGTACATTCGTCGGTAAATAATATCCCGATATAAAATTTTCGTTCGCATTTAACTGTTGTTGAACCCACTGGCAAAATTAATTCGATTTTGAAAATCTTGTTCTTTCAGCTCTTGATGTAATTGTACATGATAGGGTGAAATTAATTTTTTTTTAACATTCGTCTCACGGAAGTTTGACTGATTTCTAAATTGTCACTTAATTTCGGAATACTAACGTGGGGGTTTTTAACTGCAGCTACAAGTACACGAAATTCATTGTCTTCATTTGTAACAACTTTAGCTCTTTCGTTTTTAAGATATCCAACACTTCCAGTAAATCTTTCTAAAAGATTGCGAAACGATTCTTCTCTTGGTTGTCTTCGATCAGGATAACGCTGCCCGTAGATTCGAAGGGCCAATAAACAATTTTTGTTTGATTCTCCAAGCACAAATATCATGTCAACTAATTCATTTTG
The DNA here is from genome assembly GCA_036346205.1 of Vesta saturnalis. Taxonomy (NCBI): domain Eukaryota; kingdom Metazoa; phylum Arthropoda; class Insecta; order Coleoptera; family Lampyridae; genus Vesta; species Vesta saturnalis. The sequence goes on along the minus strand of JARFJB010002483.1, from coordinate 407,630 downwards.
CAAAAAATTACTCATTATAATTCTTAAATAAACGTATTACGTATATGATGTTCGTAAAGTTAAGCGTCAAACATTCACACTGCAATAAAGTAATTAACTCAGTTACGTTTGAACATACACGCGAAATGACAAAACAGATACTATTGCTGAATTTTGTTTCTAATATTCTTTTTTTTTCATAGCTTGATGATTTAAACAATTATACATACATATGTAAACCTACGAAAATCGACAAATTCAGTAAAAAGCTGGATTATCAAAAACGGCAAAAATAAATACCAACAATGTTATATCAAAAATTGTAATTAAATTTCCTATCTATCAATGTAACACAATGTATACCTTTCCATTTAAATAAATCAAGTTATCTATGATTAAAACCTTAAACTTTGCAAATTCAGTAAAAAGCTGGATTATCAAAAAACGGCAAAACATAAATACCAACAATGTTATATCAAAAAAAATGTAATTAAATTTCCTATCTAACAATGTAAAACAATGTACACCTTTCCATTTAAAAAAATCAATTTATCTATGATTGAAAATCTTAAACTTTGCATTACGATATCTCGAAAATTAGAAAAGATAATATTACTATTTTTACGATTTTATGTAGCACAGTCTATGACTAATCAACGATTAAAATTTTAGTGTTACACATTTCTCAATACGGTTGTTACAATTTTTCTTTTCAACCTCTAAATTTTCAAAAAATGGAATGCAGCGCCTAAATTGCGCGTTTAAGATACCTCATATAGTGAATAAAGTGCCCTTAAAATTAACCAGGGAATTCAAATTTATAATAATATACGGTATGTTCCATTTAAAAAAATATAACTTTGTGTTGTAATACCCTGTATACAAGTAGTAATTTTTGCGAAAATATTTTCTAATTGTAACCCGAAAGATCCCACACCATCCTGCAATAAATAATTTTGAAAACGATATTGTATAAACTCATAAAGCTTCGTCCACGCACTATTGGCGGACCCTGTACTATAGGTAGGGAAACAGTTAGTGTTATTAAATTAAACATTGAAATACTTATTAATTTTTTGTTGTTATAAATTTAATTATTTTATTTTATTTATTATTCTAAATTATGTTGTGTTGTAATAAACGTTTCTAAGTTATTAAATGTTCATAACACCCACAAACTAAGTAGGCTGCAGAAGAATAGATTCTTTTCCACTTATAAACCAGAAATCTCCATTAATAGCATTCAGATAAAGTACCTCTTGACATGTAAGTAAAAAATAAAGTTTAAATATACAATCGTGTATAAAACACATGACTAGATCACAGGTCGTATGGGCAAAAATGAGTTACTCTTTTCATTTTTACTCTAACAGCTTAATATAGTCAGTACAGTATCTTCTTCAACAGTTTATAAAAGTCTAGTCTCTTTGGTGAGTTTAGTTTATAATATTTTAACAAACTTATGAAATAATTTGGTGAATTCACATCTGATATCAGAGTATGTGGAAAAACAAAGAAACTGACGAAAAAACAGCAACTTACTATCTGACGTTTATATCTGAAACTTCGTAATCACAAAAAGACTCAGGGAGAGTAATAATCTGAGTCAAATCTTATCCTTATACAACATGTATAAGCTAGATAGAGTTTTAAATATTAAGTAATTGGAAATAAAATGAAACATTTACAATCTGTTGACTGAACTTCTACGTTATTAAATACTGAATACCCCAAAAAGCATAAAATCCAATTCCACCTTTACTGCACTTAAAGTGCAACTTGACCCACGTTCGTTACCAATTGAAATTTCTATTAAATGTTAGTATAGCATACTTGCAAATTCTAGCACAGCTCTACAATATACTCTTTTTCGTATTCTGGGTATCATTCAATTGATTTATTTAAAGGAGACCTGTATGTCTTTTCGCATAAAATGTACGTTCAATTCTCCTGTGATTTTCTACTCAAGTTACATTATTGTCAATAGTCTGCTGGAAAACATCCAAGAATGAACATAAAATTTAGGTTTGAGGACGTAACGTGATTTTATGCAAATAAATGAATAATAATCGTCACATAAATATATCTAGTACATAAAACCTTGTTATTGCTCTATTGATTTCTAACCGTTTGATTACGTTTGTTTAAAATTATCAATTATACAGGGTGTTCCAGTTTTTTGTAGCAGGACATTAATAGTCGATAGAGCTTTCAAAATTAAGACAAAAAGTTCATATAAACATAGGTTGCCAAACGCTTAGTTTTAGAGATACAGGGTTTCAAAGTTTTAATTTTTTTTCAGTTCTTTTAATTTATCTTCAAAACTATTTAAAATAATAAATCCAAATCTAGTACACATATTACACTTCTTAAACTCAATATTAAGAATAGTTTAACGTTTATCAATATCTACAGGGTAGTACATTTTCTGGCGTGGTACACCCTTTATCCCCCCCGAACTTATTCATGCGACGCCTCTAAATCTTAAAAACCAAAAATGTAGATTGCCCATTTGATTTAGGAAATTTTTTGTCCTCTGATTTTTTTTCGAAAAATGCATAGTTTTTGAGATAAATTAGCTGTAATCCATGAACAGCTTCCAAATGGTAAGTAAAGAACGTCTGATGCTCCCGCAAAAATAGTGTGTCATGAAAAGAACAATAAAAAAAAAGAATCAAATTATGTCAATTCTCACGTTTTTTTTTGTCTCTTAATAAAAAGTAGTAATCCACTGATTTTTTCTTAACTTTTCAGTTGAATTAAATAAAGAAGAATAAAAGTAAAACAACAAAATAAATATTAAAAAAACACGTATTTATTGGAAAAAATTTGAAAGGATTTCTTTTTAAGATTTTAACAAGAACGAAACGAACGAAATAAATAAATTAAACTAATAAACTTAACCTATAACAACAAAACAAAAAGGCTATCGTAATAATAAATAAATTTAAAGAAACTGTTCAAAATGTGAACCATTTTGTTGAATACATAATTCACACCGACGAATAATTAATTTCGCGTGGAATATTAACTAAAAATTGTCTTATTTCATTACACGCATCCCTAATCCTATTAATGAGTTCATCTCTTGTTGTCACAGCAGTTGCATACACCCTTTCTTTTAAATACCCCCACACAAAAAAATCTAAGGGATTTAGGTCTGGAGACCTTGGCGGGCAGGGAACTGGGCCTGCACGACCGATCCATCTTCCTGGATAATGGTTGTCCAGCTATAATGAGCTGGATAACCATCAAGCTGGAACCAAGCCGTTCTTCGTAAATTTAAGGGAATATGTTCCCACATATTCCCATGTTTATTCTCTAAGAATTCCAAGAAAGCCGCAGCATTCATCCGAGGTGGTAAAAAGTAGGGCCCAAAAAGGTGATTATTGTAAATACCTATCCAGACGTTCACACTAAATTCTTGTTGGAAATGTATCGGGTGAACTACATGTGTCCAAACGTGCTGGTTGTGAAAATTTACCACACCACGGCGAGTGAAGCGGGATTCATCGGTCCATAAAACATTATTTAAAAAACCTGGATTGTTATTATTTTCAGCAAGACTCCATCGACAATACGCAACTCTACGTTCTGCATCCCGTGGTTGTAGTCCTTGAACAGGTTATAGATGGTAAGGATATCGGTGATCTGTCTTAATGTTCGGTGAATAGTAGTATTTGAGACTCCACCTAAAGCTATGGACACTCTTCTAATGCTAGTTGTGCGATCTCTGTCGAATTTACGCAAAATTCGTCGTGCTATATTTCGTTGCTGCCTATGATTATTATTTTGACGACTATGCACATTATTTAACCCCTGACATACAATTTGTTGGTGAACTCTTACAAATACTGAAGGATTCGGAGCTCTTCTAAAAGGAAATCTTCGCCTATGTTGTAACAACAAATAGCTTCAAATGGTAACATTAAAACAAAAGCGATGATGTAATAAACAATTTGTAATTGATCGAATGATTTTAATTAATATAACAAATTACCAAATAATAATCGCTACTACCGTCGGCTCAATCGGTAAATTGAGATAGGGAGAGTTCTAATATACTGAGTTTAATTAACATACCTGAAATACTGCATGCTTCTCATCTGCTTAATTATTTTCACTTAATTCAAAAAAAAATGTTATCTAAAAAATTATGAAAAAATGATAAAATCTCGAGCGCCATGTTGTCTTTTTTATATATATATATATATATATATATATATATATATATATATATATATATATATAGGAACAACAAAACCTAGTTAATGAATAATACTAAACAATTAAAAATAAAATAACATGATATACTTAAGTTTATTCAATATCTGATTGAAAAGGTTCAAAAATCAGAAGTCTTATACTATTCTAAAATTATATAAAAACATTACATTTGAACGGTTCTATCCATAACTATAACTGGTAACTATGAAGCAGAATGGTGAACTTGGTGAGGTCAATGTCTTGCTTATTTATCCTTAATATATTGTGTCCATAAATTTATTTATAAAAGTATGTAGAACTTGCGTTGTAAAATGTAATTCAAGTAAAAATTGCCATTTAAACCAGAAAAATAATAGAATAGTAAATTACTGACTTATACGTGCCATTAAAAATAATTATTATAAAAATGCCATATAAAAGTATGCATTAAAAAAATATGAGTAAAATAATTGCAAAATAAGTGAAATAGGAGTGCAAACTAAGTGCCTAAAAAAAACAAACAAATGCTTTAGTTTTAAATATAATGAATTAGAAAATAACTTACCATCAAAATCTGATGGCACTAAATATAAAAAATTAGGTAAAAACCATGCTTACTGCTGTAACATTCAACATTAAGTGAATTAAAAAAAGGCTTTCAGAATAACTCAAATGAGTATTCCCCCTAAAAGTTTTCACGCGTTGCGCGGATACAATAATATAAATCCAATTTTTAAGAAAGAGAACTATAACTATTTATGTAATATTACACCCAAAAGATATGTTCTAGGAAATGCAAATTAAGTTGCCTTTCTCAATTCTACATATTAATAATTAAAAATTTTTCTAATATTACGCCAAATAAATGAACGATACTTAAATTGATGTATTTTTCAATACAATCACAAAAAAAGGTTGTTACAATATTCACGGGCTGCTGCTGCTGAACTTCCATTTACAAAGCAATAATAAAATGGATATCCGCTATTTGTTGATTAAAAAACAAAAATGACATTTTAAAAGATCACTTTTGCAATAAAAATTAACACAATAAAATATGTAAATAAATTACATTCTTTCTTATGCACAAGTCGTATTTAAAATAAAACATGAGATTTGACATAATTTGATTCTTTTTTTTAATTGTTCTTTTCATGGCACACTATTTGTTGCGAGAGCATCAGACGTTCTTTACTTACCATTTGGAAGCTGTTCATGGATTACAGTTAATTTATCTCAAAAACTGCATTTTTCGAAAAAAAGCAGAAGACAAAAAAGTTCCTAAATCAAATGGACACTCTAAATTTTTGGTTTTTAAGAGTTAGAGGCGTCGCATGAAAAAGTTCGGGGGGGATAAAGTGTGTACCACCCCAGAAAATGTACTACCCTGTAAATATTGATAAACGTTAAACTACTCTTAATATTGAGTTTACGAAGTGTAATAGGTGTACTAGATTTGGATTTATTATTTTAAATATTTTTGAAGATAAATTAAAAGAACTGAAAAAAAAAATAAAACTTTGAAACCCTGTATCTCCAAAACTAAGCGTTTGGCAACCTATGTTTACATGAACTTTTTGTCTTAATTTTGAAAGCTCTATCGACTATTAAAGTCCTGCTACAAAAAACTGGAACACCCTGTATAATGTGTGCAAGAGTAACTACGAAATTTCATACTCTGTTTATTTGTCGTCCTCTAAACTTACGGATATCAGATTTTAATATATATATATATATATATATATATATATATCATCTGCAGTTTTAAATGTAATAAATCCCAACAATGCAAAATATTGCAACAATATTCAGCTCTATGATATCAAAACTTATTAATCTTTCTCTAAAAAAGGCAACGCGTGCAATTTAAATAATTATAGGCTCATATGTATATTATTCACAGTTGAAAAAATTATGGAGAAGGTTTAGGTCTATGATTCGAAAATTGGTACACATACCCTTCAATTCTAATTATGATACACGTGTATCACAAAATGTTTTGGCTCATTTTAGGGCTAAAAGTTCCTATAAACATGCATCAGTTGTGTTATTTGAAGACGAAGAATGTTAAAAGTTGCATATTTATTACGTTTTAACTTGTATATTCTATGGTTTTTGTTTATTATCACTATTACCCAAATATGAACAGTGACACTGGCCTCTTTATGCAAAATACTAAAAATTTGCTTTACAATGAGGATTGTGTGCAATTATTTTTATTTTAACAGTATTTCAATGAAAAATGTTATGACTGTGGTTCTATGGTCACATGATACTACTTTTTGCCAAATAAGGAATTATACAAGAAGAAACCCACGTCCTACATGGATCAATATGGTGAAGCGGTTGTACGTACTGCATATAGTGGCATAAGCTTGAGACGGAAACTACCAAATACGACATTCCTAACACCTATGTGATAAGGCGTACAAAAATGGTTAAAATGGACGCAAATTTTTATATTACGGAATCTTCATTCAGAGATTTTAAAGTAATTTTAATTCTGAAAATAAAAAGGCCTTAGTAAACATTTCGACATGGAAGAAAGTTTTATGTTCTTACATCATTAGATGTGCCTTGAACTTTACATAACTATGAGCTCTTGTATTATCACATTACGCACGAATTGAACACGCATGCACGGCACGCTATGCAACAACACTACACATCTTTACACACGACACACACATTTTACTATTCATAAGTTCATACACACACTACATCAAATAGGAATTATACAAGACAGAAACACAGACACTACAAATCATATATAACGTTAACACTGCATAACTAGTGCATAACATTACAAACTACACAAATACACTAACACACTAATACAAAACTACAAAAATGCTATCACAAAGAGCACAATTTTAATTACAACATATCAAGACACACAGTAACTTTACATTCAAACAACAAACACTTAAAACATTTCGACAAACACGTCTAATACATCATTAATGTACTAGCATACATCAAACACGACGAAACACACAAACGACATCTAACACACTATGTATAAGCACAAACACATATTAACACATAAACACAAAACATTAATACTATACAATACATAAATACATCAGAATTACAAACAATAAAAACAAAACTATAAACATCACAAATATCAACACATAATGCACATAACACACACAACACACAAACACATAACACACAAACACACAAACAACACATACACAACGCACATACACACACACACACAACAACAACACAACACATACACACAACACACACAAACACACAAACACACAAACACACAAACACACAAAACACACAACAACAACACACACACAACACAAACACACAAACACACAAAACACACTAAACACAAAACACAAATCACACACACAAACACACAAACACACACACACACAACATCACAAACACACAAAACACATAAACACAAACAAACACAAACACACAACACACAAACACACAAACACACAAACACACAAACACACACACACACAAACACACAACAAACACACAAACACGCAAACACGCAAACACGCAAACACGCAAACACACAAACACACAAACACAGAAACACAAACACTCAAACACACAAACACACAAACATGCAAACACGCAAACACACAAACACAAACACAAACACACAAACACACAAACACACAAACACACAAACACACAAACACACAAACACACAAACACACACACACACACGCGCGTTGAAAATTCGCGCGTTTGACAGCAGTAAATTTAGCAAGTTTGCCAAATTTATACATATATCCTAGCTCTTATAATAAGCGAGATCCCCATGGCGGGTATCGAATTTGAATCAGCCTGTAAATAAAAGTCCTGACTGACTCACTGAGTGACTGGTGATATGTCAACGTACAGCCTAAATAGCTGGTCCTAGGGACATGAAATTTGGAGGGTGTGTTCTTTGTAAAGTGTAGGCATCTACTAAGAAAAGGTTTTTCGAAATTCCAATGCTAAGAGGGTGAAATGAGGGGTTGAGTTTTTTTAACCCTTTATTCTATGGGTCTATGACTCGAAAATTGGTACACATACCCTTCAATTCTAATTATGATACACGTGTATCACAAAATGTTTTGGCTCATTTTAGGGCTAAAAGTTCCTATAAACATGTATCATTTGTGTTATTTGAAGACGAAGAATGTTAAAAGTTGCATATTTATTACGTTTTAACTTGTATATTCTATGGTTTTTGTTTATTATCACTATTACCCAAATATGAATAGTGACACTGGCCTCTTTATGTAAAATACTAAAAATTTGCTTTACAATGAGGATTGTGTGCAATTATTTTTATTTTAAACAGTATTTCAATGAAAAATGTTATGACATCCAAACTGCAACTTATAATGCGCTATATTGGCAGTATCTGCTGTCCTAATACAGATTTTAGCTTATTATTTTAGCAATTATACATGAACAATACAGATATGGCTTAAGTCGGGTAGAAATTCATATAGGCAACTAACAATGCGTTTTATAATTTAACCAATTCATTAACTCGGGTTTATCTGAATAAAATTATCTTTGTTGCGCTTTAGCAGGATACAACGTTATATTCCATCAATATAAACAATTTTTAATTATATCGGTTTTTGAACATATATATATATATATATATATATATATATATATATACAGGTCGCACAACTAAAGATGATTTGAGGTCAGATGCGCATTCGTCCGTTTTCAAATATTCTACTGCGGCAATTTCAGAAGTAGCGTAAATTATGTCAAGTGTATATTACGTCATTGTACGTATACAAACATAATTATTAACACATTTCTAATACTTATGGAAATTTTACATTTAGTATAATGAAATTAGAATGTTTTTAAACAGATTAGGAATGTATATAAATTATTAAATTAATAAAATTACATAACACTTTAAATGTGATTTTGTACATGTACCAACGATTAATTACGCCTGGTAAGTGATTTTAAGAGTTACATGACGATTGTGAACGCAATGACGTATCTGAAATCATCTTTAATTGTGACCTGTTATATATATATATATATATATATATATATATATATATATATATATATATATATATATATATAGTGAACAGATAAAGTCCGCAACACATGGGAACATTTTTTATTGATGACTTTAAGTGAAATTTGACTTTGCCGTCAGTTGGTGCTTGGAAGTTAATCCAAAATTACATAGAAAATCGCTAACTGACTTATCTTGACTTGACTGACAATAATGTCACAGTTACTCAAATTAATGGCCTGCCTTACTTTGACTTTCCGGGCAATAATTAAAATATTAGACTTTATTTACAAGTCTGATATTTAATTACACACAAACCTCAAATCTGATCAAACAAAGTGGCCGTCTAGTGTTGGGTGCGTCATGCTATCTAAATGAGATAGTCTGGATGAGGTACGTGTTGCATCATGCGGGGCAGTTAAAAATAATGAAACTACTCAAATTAAAATCAACGAATTTTGCGTTCAGCCCGTTAATCTACTATTGTGGTAAAGAATCACCAATACACTACTTTATTCATAAATAAGCAATTGCACAAGTACATTAATAAATCAAATAACACCAAAAACAAACCAATGAAAAGGTTAAATATATAACAAAACAACATTAAATCATATGTAATTAAAAATTATTATTAATTTGATTAAATACATAAAATTTACCTGAATTTGAACCTACGTTATTGCTAGAGTAGCGTATTATCTGATAGTTCAAGCCAATCCATGCAAATTTTGTCTTTATGTATGTAGAACTGATGAAAATTCTAAATGTGAGATTACAATCAAAGTACTTATATTAATGGAATGTGAGCCTGAAATATCGCAAGGATTCACACACACCAAAGCAACTTGACTAATAGAATTTACAGCAGTTCTTCATAAATAAAGACAAAATTTGCATCGATTGGGGCTTGAATCTCGATGGCGCAGATGGTTAGCGCGGTATAGCAAAGTCAGGTAGTTCAAATTATCGAGGTAAACTTTTTATTTATGTATTTAATAAAATTAATAATAATTTTTAATTACATATTTACCTTTAAACTTATTCGTTCATAACAAAACTTATAATAAATTACCATTAAATCAGGTTAAAGTGCATACAAAAGTATAGCATTAACAGAAAATGAATCAAAAGTAGTTTAGTTACACAGAAACACAACGCAGATCGCAGCAACGCGCGACGGGTACGGCTAGTTATATTATAAAATAATGATTATGATTTAAATAAATTTATATCATATTAAATTCACCATTTTAAATACTGTAATCCCAGATTGTATTTACTATTAGCATCAAAATAACGCAATGTGTGGTTTAGGTTCAATTTTATTTTACAATGTGATGGTTTAATCTATGATTATTTTGAAACAATGATAATTTCTCAAATATGGAATGTTATCTCTAGGACGCTTGTGTGAATTATAAATCCGTTTAAACGTTTAAATTAAGTAGCCAAATACAAAGACGCTAGTAAATCTTTTTGAGTTTTGTTTTCTATAAAATAAAAACACAATTTATTGTGTAGTTGCTGACAGCTGTTACAATTTTAAATTATTAAATCTATTCACCGATTTCGTCAAAATTTTGTTCCTTATACATTTTGGTTCATCGTTATCAAATCTCATTTTACAAGGAAACCAATAAATACCCAAGTTGATTCATAAAAACCATTTTAATAATTTTAAGACGTCGGTCAATATTTGTGTTCAAAAAGCTCAACAGTTTTGCTTATACACCAACTTTGTTGGGTAAACTGCCAAACGGATTTTCTGGATAGATTAGAACGGTTTGTTATGGCTTTAAAACGTTGGTAATTGTTTGGGGCGAAATACGACAAAAAACTTCATTTATACACCAATGTCGAGAAAACGATCAAACACATTTAATAAATGACGGAAAGGTTAATGTTATGATTTTACGGTGGTGGTGGTTATTTGGAAACGAAAACACCCAAAAACCTTTTTTTTAATTCCCTTAGGAGAACGATCAACGCAACAAACTAATTGCAATGGCTTTAGGGCATTGATTTATCACATAGTGCCAACAATGTCTAAAAGAATGTTTATAATCCACTCGTTGATGAACAAGGCGAACACACTACGTTGAATAACAAAAACATACCTTAAGCTTTAAGGTCTTTGGGCATTATTCAGGGTCAAAGAGCCCTAAATTCTTTATTTATACACTAGTTTTGTTGAGAAATCTGCACATTTCCTCGATTGGACGGAACTATCCTTTATAGTTTTCGAACGTTGTTTTTCATCTGGGGCGACTGACGCATCACAGCAAAAGCATAAACTCTATACCAAATGAGAATCAAGTAAATCTATCGAATATCACGCCAACTATATTGAGGCAAGGAATACTTGCAAAGGTATCATCACCAAGGCCAAAAAGATGTTTGAAGAACGTAAATGCAAAGAATTAGCCTCATGTTCTTTCTGTGGTCGTAAATTTTGGTCATTAGCTAAAGCCATCAGTAAAAACTTTAGTACATCCTCCTTTTCTCCCATGACGTCTCGCGATGGAGCTGTAGTAGCTGATATTGCTGAGAAAGCCAATCTCTTTGTCGATTACTTTGCATCAAATTCATGTCTCAAATCTACTCCATACGCTATTAAACCAATCCATTTTCGTTACAAGCTCCTAGAATCAATTATCAATAAACTTGACTCAAACAAGGCGACTGGCCTTGATGGTATTCCAGCTATCGTCCTAAAAAAATGCTACCCCGAGCTAGTACCTGTATTGTCCAAACTCTTTCCGACCTCCATGCCATCTGAAGAGTTTTCCTCATGGTGAAAGTTGACAAATGTCCAACCTATTCCTAAAAAGGGCGACAAAACCGATCCCTCAAACTATTGAAAATCATGGAGAAGGTCAACAACCACCAACCACTTTCGTTCCTCAAGTCCAATAAACTCTTAAATGACCACCAGTATGGGTTCAGACAGAGTCGTTCAACGGGTGATCTTCTTCAATATGTAACCAAACTTTGGAATAATACATTAGAGAGGTCCTGAAACAGTCGTGGTACCTTTAGGTATTTCAAAGGCCTTTGACCAGGTTTGGCACATATGCCTACTTGTCAAGATCACTTCGTTCGGCTTATCCGATACGCTTATCAATTGGATATCCAGCTTTCTTGACAAAAGACGTATACGTGTTGTCGTCGATAGCTTCGTTTCGGAAGAAACTACTATTACCGCGGGAGTACCCCAAGGATCAGTGATAGATCCGACACCTTCCCTACTATACATAAATGACCTCATTTCCTCAACAACTAAGCCGATCCATTGTTTTGCAGACTACAACACTACATTATAGTTCTCAGTTTTCCCACAACAATAAGTCTAGTCAGGACGTCAAGGTCAAAATGGCAACCTCAATCAACAGTGACTTAGAACATGTCCTTGAATGAGGAAGGAATAATCTATTCACATTCAAAGCCGACAAGACGCAGTGTTGCCTTATGTCCGCCAAGAAAGACCGACTATTTCCTGTTGTAAATATAAATGTCTTAGAACTCAAGTTTTCAAACCCTATTTCTATGTTAGGAGTGTCCGTATCATCGAACCTTTCAAGGGTTGACCACCTTTTGTCAGCCAGCAAAACAGCTGCCCGTAAACTGGGCTCTCTATACAGATCTAAACAGTACTTCACATCGAAACAACTCCTTTTACTGTATAAGGCTCAAATTTGACCTCATCTGGAATACAATTCCCACCTCTGAGTCAGTGCTCTACAATACGCCCTAGATATGGTAAACCGCATCCAAAAAAGAGCTATAAGGCTTATAGATTACCCGTCTCTGACTTCTGACCTACAGCCTCTTGAGCTTAGAAGAATAGTTTCGGTTCTTTCCTTGTTCTATCGCTATTACCATGGCAAGTCTGCCTCCGAAATACACTCCTTAATACCGACATATACACGTTAAGCATATCTATTAAGCATGTTCTTTGCAAATTGTAAGTTAGCGACAAAAATTAATAGGGTAAGATTTTAATTGTTTTTTCTATATTAACTTTATAGGAAAAGGTGTACACATTTTTTAAAGAAAAATAAAATTAAGAAATAATATCCGATATTAATGGCATAGTATAGCATAGTATAGCAATTAAGTCACATGTAAATCAAGCCCACTGAGTTGGTTTCCGCGTGTGGTAAGAATCATGCTAAGGAAATCCACATTGTTGCATAAATTTGATATCGTGTTGCCAAAAACCATAAAGGTAAATGCTAGAGCATCGAAAAGAGTGAGTTTTGTCTATGTCTGTGTCTGTGTTTGTGTCTGTGTCTGTGTCTGTGTCTGTGTCTGTTCTGTGTCTGTGTCTGTGTCTGGTCTGTGTCTGTGTCTGTGTCTGTGTCTTGTCTGTGTCTGTGCCTGTGTCTGTGTCTGTGTCTGTGTCTGTTCTGTGTCTGTCTGTGTCTGTCTGTGTCTGTGTCTGTGTCTGTGTCTGTGTCTGTTCTGTGTCTGTGGCTGTGGCTGTGGCTGTGTCTGTGTCTGTACCTGTACCTGTGCCTGTGCCTGTGCCTGGCCTGTGCCTGTGCCTGTGCCTGTGCCTGTGCCTGTGCCAGTGCTTTGTTGCCGTGCCTGTGCCAGCCTGTGCCTGTGCCTGTGCCTGCGCCTGTGCCGGTCTGTGTCTGTGCCTGTGTGTGTGTCTGTGTCTGTGTCTGTCTGCGCCTGTGTCTGTACCTGTGCCTGTGCCTGTGCCTGGTTCTGTGTCTGTGTCGCTGTATGTGCCGTGTCCGTGTCCGTGTCCGTGTCCGTTGTGTCCGTGTCCGTGTCCGTGTCCGTGTCCGTGTCCGTGTCCGTGTCCGCGTCCGTGTCCGTGTCCGTGTTCGTGTCCGTGTCCGTGTCCGTGTCCTGTCTGCCGTGTCCGTGTCCGTGTCCGTGTCCGTGTCCGTGTCCGTGTCCGGTTGCGTCTGCGTCTGCTTCTGCGTCTGCTGCTGGTCTGCCTGTGACTGTGCCCGTGCCTGTACCTGTACCTCTGTCTGTGTCTGTGCCTGTGCATGTGTACATTTTTGAATCATGTCAAAAACAGCTTCATATTTGAAAAATAAAAATACCTTCGTATATATCTTGAAATTGTAAATTAATAATGTTCTATGTAGTTTTTTGGTGCATTTCGAGATTTGGGTGTAAAAACTCCTAAAGTAGAACTTTTTGTCAATTTTTTCCACACCTAAATAGCAATCAACTTTAGAGTAAAATGCGTAGACATAATTTTTAGTGATAATTCAATTTTAAATATAGTTTGTAAATAATAATAATTATTATTTTTATACTTATATTTTAAATATAGTTTCTTTATAACATTTCTTGATACGAAGCCAAAGAAGGATTAACAATTAACTCAATTAATGAAATAAGATTTGAAACCCGTAAATAGTATTAAAGATGTTTTAGCAAGTTGGCACCTAGCTTTCTATACAATATTAATAATTAGTGTTGTTTTGACAACGTTGTCTGTTCTCAGTATATTTTTTTAATCATTTTTTTTCTACAACCGAGCGAAAAATACAAATGTGTGCTCAAAAGAAAGCGCAAAGTTGCACTTTTCCGAGGAGCAAGCTTTTCTTTACTTTGTCGAAATATCTGGTGTGGAACACCACACAACCTTCGAACCTACAAAATGGAAATTATAAGAAATGTAATAATTTTAATAACATTTTTTTTAGGATAATTCTGATACCTCTTTTATAATAAGTTCATAACGAAAACGGTTTTTAACAAACAGTCTTACAAAAATACATGTGTACCGCAAAGTGATGCTCACGTTTCGAAATCTGAACTGTCAAATTTGAGGTTATCAATAATTATTAATTTTTACCAAGCATTTTTTAAAAACACCGGTTCTAGAAAAAATCATGCGTGTAATTCGAGCACAAAGTGACATTGTCGCTCGCGCTCAGGGTGGCAATATGTCACTTTCCGCTCTTAATACACAAACAGCTATTGCAGCCGTAGAGATTATGTGCATTTAGATATGATGCATTCTAAAATGTAGCATTTTACAAAATTCAGATCAGAACTCATGAACTAATCGAACTTTTCTTGGAACGTTGACAAACATTTGGTAGTAATTTATTTTGATATTATTAAACCATGTGTTTAATATTGTCAAACAAAGTAATTCTTTTTATGTTTGCGTAGCAAAAGGTTTGAATTGAATTTAAATGCTTTTGAAACACGTTTCATTCATATTTTTACAATAATGTTTTTTTAATTAAACGATGGTTAATTAACACGCAATCCTTTTCGATTTAAAATCAGTATTATTATGGAAAAGTACCCACCACTAAATTAAAAATTTTGATGTTTGGAAATTTCATGTTGTGTGCTTTATTTTCATTAAATTTTAATTGACGGATGAAAAACGTAATGTTATTATACAAATTTCTAACTTTTTCTAATGTATAGGTACTTCAAACAACGATCCACATTTTAAATGGACCATTGTTTTGCAATAAAAGTAAAACTAATCTAGTTTCTTTTTCTAAACTTGATGCAATTGACAAACTGATCAAAGGCAACACTTTTATTGCATACAGCACAAACGGAACAACGCTTTCTGACTTATTCAAATTTTTTTCGTCATCTGTCACTTTGGGAAAATCAAGTTAACTCCTTCGAGAATACCGAATCTCGTTTGTAATAAAAGACAAGCTAGATGTAAACAAATGTACGAGGAAATGTAAAACTAAAAATAAAATTCCCTTAGCTTGGTTTTTTATCTAACTCATTTAGACTAAATGTGTGCATATAAATACACATTGATGATTGGTTAAGAATACTAATAATAGCTGATTTCGCAATACTTAACAAAATATAGATAAGTGCAGTATTGTAAGCATTAAATTCTGATCGATATACCTTTACTAAATATAGATTTTATTTTCAGGAAGCATACCGGCGGTGGGTGTGCAGCTCATTGGTGCCTCATTTTCTACACAGAGATATGGAATTACGTGTACGACCGTGTCGCAGTGTGTGCCAATCTGTAGAAGAACAGTGTCCCTACATGCTACCTGGAGATCGCGCACCTGCACATCCTACACAATATGCCGGCGAGCCCACCTTTCTGTGTCTCGGTAAAGTATAATTTGATTTTAGACTAATTGCACACACCACACTCGATTACGTCAAAATTTAAAACAACCCACATTTTTTTCAGCACATCTACTGTTACTACTATTTATTAGTAACGTACAAATTTATATAACAAATGGATAATTGAATCTTTAGTTTAAATTTTCAACAATGTACATTAATTATAGCTTACTTTGCTTTTCTAAATTAATTAATTACGCTGAAATTACTTTAAAATTCAGCTTTAACAGGATCAGCTTGTTACTTTCATCAGTTCCTTTATTTTGTCGCTCTTTATGTATATTGAAAATAATAATGATACAATCTCTAATAAGAAATGAGATTTTGCATTAAATGCATAAGCACCCTTAATAATCTAAAGCGCGTGACGCAAGCGCATGGCTGTACAGAGCGAGCGTAACACTTAATAACTTACACACTAAATATTTTTATTAAACGGAAAAGTACGTCCACTTTGTTTTGAATTGGATTACACTTTTGGATATGATTATTGTACAGATCATTTTAATCCAATTTTTGAAGTAGTTTGACTTCGTTCATTGAGTGGGTTAACGTCATAAGATATTAACTGAATTGCATAACACTGATGTTTTAGGTAGCTTCATAAAACGAAATCTAATGGAGATGACCAAAGATCCCATTTGCTTAAACTTCTCCTTCTAATCCAGCAACCCGAAAGCAACGATTTTCATTGCGTGCCCAAAGTGGATGGCGGGCTGCTAGACCTTTCCACGCTCCTTCAGCCACAGCGATGGATTCCCAGCATACATATATACATTACGTATATGTTCGTGGTGGGATTAAGGATGAGTGCGGTGATGGTAGGATCGGAAGGAATGGAGTTAGGGTTCTGAGGAGGGAAGATACTATCCCAGCATTCGCCTAAATAATAGCCTTACATGATGTGGGTATGCGCAGTGATTACGCCCCTATACGTGTATGAGGAAAAGCTCCTGAGAAAACCTCAGACAGGGTAGACGATAACGGGGATCGAACCCATTACCTCCCAAATTCTAAGCAGATTGTGTTACCACAGATCCAACTAGCTCGGTCAACAACCTGAAAATTATTGAACCAATGCCCACTAATATGATATGCATAATTCATGGTCATCATTCTTAATAATGTCAAGTTAACGTCGGATTAACTCTTCCATTTTCTAAATGTTCAGTGTACGATTCGTAAAACATTCTATCTATAAATTCCGTTCAATTTTTACAATTGTGGCGATTTACTCTTTTATTCAAGAAGAACTAGAATATACAATACAAAACTCCGAAGTATATTGATATATTAAAAAACATTTTGTGCATGTTGTATAAACAGCAATGGCATTCAAGATAAAATATTAGTAATACGTTTTGTACGTTTTTAATAGCTATAAAAAATTATGTGAAATGAAAAATGATCAAATATTTAAAACTGGTAAATGGTTATTTTGCTCGTGTAGGTGAGAAAGGGGTGTTGCGGCGCCTTCAACTACTTTCTAAAATTTACAAGTTTTTCTGTTACATGATTAGGATACCCAATTTGAGTAAATGGGTTCACGGGATAAAGTAAATAGGTACCGATTTGAAACAAGCAAGCACACCGTTTTCGATAAACGGCTACCTTTTATTTGAACGAATACTTTTAACTGACACACCTCAACGTCAGAACGACACATCTCTCATAGCATGTTTTACTGCAAAGAACTATCCGATGTTTTCGATGGTTGATTAAAAACTAATTACCTTAATTTTTGTAGTGATTTTATGTATACACACAATATATATATATATATATATATATATATATATATATATATATATATATATATATATATATATATATATATAAATTTAATAACACAATAAAGTTCCTATAAACATAGGTCCGCAAACGCTTGTTACCGATCTACAGCGTGTTGAAGTTTAATTTAAAAAACAGTCAAATTAGATTTTTCCAAAACGGCTTGAGATATCATAATGAAATTTTACGCGTGTCAATAGCTGTAGACGCATACTTTGCAATACAACACGTCGTACCATTGGCGCGTATTGGCACGTCACAGGATATTTTCAAGAAAAAGTAGAATGCCGCTGATTTCTCTAAAAATAAAAATTTAATTATTAATTCTCCTCGAGCTCGGATGAGAATCAATCTTCTCCTCATTGGCTGGCGAACTCAAAAAAACACCATGATCTGTTTTTAATTGAGTTCAGCAATGATTTAAAAAATGTTCCAATAATATACATTTTGAAAATTGAAAATAATTCGGAAACAGCTATATTTAGGGATAGGAATTGTATATCAATTGATAAGGGTTAATATGTAGAAACCAAAAACGGAATAATATACAGTAAAGTAAACTTTACTAGTTAGAATAATGTCTGATTGGCAAGTCAATTTTAAACACCCTGTATGCAATTATGACATTTTCTTTGCATTATAAGAAAGCTCTATCTGTGTACTTGTTCTGATATAAATTAGATAACTTTGTTTTCAACGGTTAAGGAGGTACATTTTCAAAGCTATCTCTGTAATTTCAATTTTTTATAAAATCGACATAACTCAAAACGCTATATTTAGCGATAGAAATATATTGGAATTTGTTAGGAACAATGTTAGAATTCAAAAAATAATAATATACAGGGTGTTCTATTTAAATTTTTTATTACAGTTTGGTCATCTTTAAATAAACAACCTGTATACACGTGCATAATTTTAAAATATGCACACAACTAAACTATAACCCTATCCCAAATTTTATTAATCTAGCTTATATGAAACGGAAGATATAGAAGAAGGCGCTCTTGTTGCCGGACCCTGTATATATATATATATATATATAGCATGACTTTCCGGGTACTGCGTCCATAGATGTTGCGAAAAGTATAAATAGGAAAATTGTGATTATTTGGCAGCATGAGATTGACGTTGGGGAAAATTCAGCTAAAATACCTAATATTTTATTACAAATTTGCATTGAACATCAAATTCTAGATCCCTTTCTATTACGAAACTTTTAGGGAAAAGTCTAAGTTGAACAAATAACAGCCCCAAATCGTAAATTTGTATAACACAACAATGACTAAAAATTGATATCTAAAAACTGGCAAGTCAGTTTTTTGATAATGGAACCCCTCTTTTTTTATTATTTTATAGCGATCAACATTAAAGATAATGATACTTTCATTAACATTCCCTATACCTAAACTCTGTAGTTTCCGTTCAAATCCATTTTTTTTTTACTTTTCCGGCGCGGAGGAATTTGCATATATCTAAATGTAAGTTGGCTGTGAAAAAAATCAGGTAGGCGTTAAATTGGACAATTTATTACCATTTAGACCTGCCAATATGTCTGCACGATTAAATTACACGCATGAAAATTATTTAAATTTATTTATTCTTTATAGACAATGTAACAAAGTTTAAACCAGAATATATAATGCATTTGCCATTGAGTATCCACACAAACAAAAACTATCGTCGAACAAAGTCAAGTTGAATGGGGTTAATTAAAAGGGGTGGGGGCAGAGTGGGGATCTAGGGTGGGGCAAGAAGTGCGGTTGAGGGTAGGGTCGGCTTCTTTTCGGCGCCCTTTCTCTACCCCTGGGCAAGGTTTACCCCTAACTAAGGCCCTTTTCGCCATATCGAAGGCTTTTTTGACGGTCTAAACCCCAGGTGTGTTAAGACTAGCTAAGGCCCTTATGGTTTCATTAAGGAGAAGTTAAGACTAGACCACAACCATTCCTTTTACCTGATTGGTTGTGCGAGCGACCGCCCCTCTGGCTTCCGATTTATCCTTAGTCCCACTACTCAGCAGCTGGGCTCTAATTGGAGGACTAAGTTTCTGCATTGTGATTGGTTATGACGGGAAATTTGAATTTGTATTCTAATAAGGGGGCATTGTTTTCAATTATGAGTCGCAATTAAATTGCTGGGTGCGGGTGTTATGTGGGGGGAAGGTGAGGGTTGGGTCAAAGTCCAACTATTTTAATTATGAGTCAATCAAATCCCGCGGCATTTTGATTTTAATTATGAGTTCAAAACCCGCAATTATTTTAATTATGAGCCGTAATTAAATTGTATCATCATAACCCTTTTAATTATGAGTCATAATCAATAACCTCGTCCATTTTGTTATGGCGGGAAGTTTGAATTTGTTTTCTAACAAGGGGACTGGGCCATTGCACATTGTCGTGATACACTTAGCGGGAAATATAAATTTGTATTCTAATAAGGGGACCCAATGCTAACTTGCAAGGCAGGTGTAGGGGTTTGCGACTTGCTCTCGGGGCTTCACCCCCTTGGCTCTGAATTTGTATTTAAGTCTCTACAGGTTATGGGGACAAATTTGAATTTGTATTGTAATAAGGGACCCTAATACTAACTTGTAAGGCAGGTGTTGGTCTTCGCAACTTGCTCTCGGGGCTTCGCCTCCTTGTCACATGACCCCTGGAACTAAAAATTTGAATTTGTTAGTGGCACCATCTAGTAGTGTAAGGACTAATGATTGTTTTCTGTAATAGAAGTGGCTCCACGTAACGCTATATTTTAAAACTACATGCAGATTACTGTAATGTTTATGGGGGTGAAATTTGAAATAAGACTCCCTAGTTAGTTATGAGTCGTAATTAAATTTATTAAATAAAGAAGCTAAATGGTTTTAATCGTCTATTATAAGTAATACTATTTTGAGACTATCAAAGCAATCAACCTCGATAAAATCAAACAAATCAATTAAGCAAGTCAATCTCAAACAAATCACTCTAGATCAAATCAAACAATCAGATCACAATTCTTCATAACCTTCAAGTAAAAATTCTCCCACTGTATATACCTAGCTCCTATGAGCGACCACTTACTTTGTAGATAAGGCTAACCGACACTCAGATCTGATACTCTCCTTAAACGTGAGGGCGCCGGGGTGGAAAAACAGTCGATCGTCAGCATATCAATCTCAATCAATCAAATCATAACTTACACCTTGCAAAAATTAGCTTACAATTCAAAAATACTAGTTTGACTTAACTTACAGCCTGCTAAAACCAACCACAATTCAAAAATAGATGAGATAGCCTTCGGAATTACTGTCAATACACGAGCGCCGAATCAGCTTGTAACACTGTTGCCGGTTTTTGCATACAGTGTTAAACATACGATTTACAGTTAAATTAATTAAAATGCCTATACAATAATAAATATATAACCAAACTCGAAATCTGACCACTATATTATTTTACATACAAGGGATGTCTTGTCGGAAATACCTCTGACAAAAGGGCCCTAAATTTATAAACAAGGTTGAACGCACTATTTCGTTTTTCAAAAAGGCCAAATGCCCGTAGGAAAATAAACAAGCCGACCGCCATTTTCAATTTTGATAATACACATGTGATTTGAAACTAACACCGATTTCATTTCATAAGGCAACTGTGTTATTTTACCCAATGCTTAGCATTATCATTAGACCATCACAATAATAATAATAATATCACTCAAATTCGTAAATACCTCTGACAAAACGGCCTTAGATTTATAAACAAGCTTGAATGCACTATTTAGTTTTTGAAAATGGACAAATGCCCTGGAGTCAAATACCGATTTCGTTTCGTAAGCCAACTATAGCACAACGCTTACCACTATCATTAGACAGCCATAATAATAATATCACGCAAATTCAGAAATACCTCTGGTAAAAAGGACCCTCAAGCATGTCTATAAATCTAAGGCATTTTTGTCCGAGGTATTTACAAATTTGAGTGATATTATTATTGTTATGACGATCTAATGATAATGCTAAGCGTTGGAAAGTAAAATAAATCACAGAGTACTAAATGAAATCGGTGTTAGCTTCAAATCACATGCGTATTATAAAAATTGAAAATTTATATAAAATAATATAGTGGCCTGATTTCGAGTTTGGTTATATATTTGTTATTGTATAGGAATTTTAACTAATTTAACTGTAAATCGTATTTTTAACACTGTACGCAAAAACCGGCAACAGTGCTACAAACTAATTCGACTCTCGTATATTGACAGCAATGCCAAAGGCTATCTCATGCATTTTTGAATTGTGGTTGGTTTAAGCAGGTTGTAAGTTAAGTCAAACCAGTACTTTTGAATTGTAAGCTGATTTTTACAAGCTGTAAGTTATGATTTGATTACTTGAGATTGTAAATGTAATTTTTACCTTCCAACCTGTGTGTGTGTGTGTGTGTATGTGTGTGTGCGTGCGTGCGAGCGTGCGTGTGCGCGTGTGTGCGTGGGTGTGGGTGTGGGTGTGTGTGGGTGTGGGTGTGTGTGGGTGTGTGTGGGTGTGTGTGGGTGTGTGTGTGTGTGTGTGGTGCGTGGTCGTGTGCGTGTGTGTGAGCCATGTGCGTGTGCGTGTGCGTGTGGCGTGTGTTCGTGTGTGCGTGTGCGTTGGTGTGGTGTGCGTGTGCGGTGTGCGTGTGTGTGTGGTGTGGCGTGTGCGTGTGTGCGTTGTGCGTGTATGCGTGTGGGTGGGGGTGTGAGTGTGTGCGTGCGTGTGCGTCGTGTGCGTGGTATACGTGAGTGGTGAGTGGTACGTGAGTGTCGTGAGTGTGCGTGAGTGTGCGTGAGTGTGCGTGAGTGCGTGGAGTGCGTAAGTGCGTGAGTGTGCGTGGTGTGCGTAAGTGTGCGTGGTGTGTGGTGTATGTGAGTGTAGAGTGTGTGAGTGTAAATTATGTGTGTGTGTGTGTGTGTGTGTGTGTGTGTGTGTGTGTGTGCGTGTGGCGTGTGCGTGCGTGTGTGCGTGCGTGCGTGCGTCCGTGCGTGCGTGCGTGCGTCCGTGTTAGTGTCCAGATAATTGCAGAACAAAAATACCTACCTACTTAAACTATTGTATTTAAGCTTGTTTTCATTTGGCTTAGAGCTGATTACATTTTGGGAGAAATCCAGAAGCGAAGGGGAGGTTATTAGGGTCAGTTTTTTGTTTTTATCAAATATTTCTAAAACAGCTGCATATTTCAAATATATAAAAATACCTTAAATATATCAATTAATTATGTACCTAAGGTAGAATTTTTTCATTATCTGAATAAGGATTAATTTTTAATTTTCAAAGAAAATTTAATGTTACATAAAGTTTTTTATGAAATTACATTCTCATTCACAAACACAATACAAAAGTCAATTCATTTTATCATTTGTCTATCATTTATTACACCACGAAGAATTAAACTAATACTCTTAAAATTGTAAATACTTCGAAACCCGTTGCAGTAGACAAAATTTGCTTATTACGAAAAATGTAGATCTTTCAATTTTCTTTCGAATAATGTAATAATATACAGGGTGTTGTATTTAAGATAGTTATTTATATTTAAAACAAAAAAACTATAAATTCATATTTCTGGTACACCCTGTATAAAAATAGAATGAGTCTTATTATTTCTTAGACGATCAATGCGAAGTTACAAATTCATAGATTTGGTAGTAACCTCAAAATAAATTTTTGAACTACGACGGAAAATGATAATTTTTCATCTAAAAGTACAAATATTTCAAAAACGTTTAAGTTTAGCTATACGACATGTTTAATAGAAAGTGATTGTTATTTAGAGTAGAAACGAAATCCGTAGTAAAGCTATACCATTCTACTTAAAATAAAAGATAGATCATGTACCGCTGTTATGGAACAATCGGTATATGCGAAAATCTTTTTAGCTTATAGCGTGTTTGAATTCAAGCAACTTTTGCATAAAATATTTTTTTTCTACTGTGCATTTTTTAGCCGCAAATTCACTTTGACGCCGAATGAGCCATTATATATATATATATATATATATATATATATATATATATATATATATATATAATATATGAACTGGGACTATGGCGGGACCTGTAACAAGCAAAAACACCCACGTACCACACAACATTAAAAAACATCGAATCCGTTTCAGTAGCTAAGCTATCATCATCAGCGATCAACGAACTAAAGAAATTTCGAATATATATGCAATCAGCTTAGTTGCTTATCTGGTGATAGTGAAGGTGGAAGTTATGAAAGTTTAATGAGTACTGAATAGCCTAAAGGTTCTTGATCGTCATTATTCACTAGAATTTATTTGTTCTTGGAGATTGGATGATTTTTATCAAAGATATGTAGGGCAACTGCAGCCCCCCCAACTCATGTATTTCATATGAGATTAATGTTCTTTGAAGCGAATTTTAATAAGTTGTTTGCTTAGCCCTACATATATTTGTTTTTACAATTAATTCTTCGCGTAACGTTAGCTATTACATGCTTAGTAAAAAGGTAAGAGAATTAAAAACAGAACACGATGACATGATAAAATACAGGGTGTTCCATTTAAAAACCAAAAGTTATGGTCATTTCAAATTTGCAAAAATTGACCATATTTTGTAAACACCCAGTATAGTATAATCAGGAAGTATGAAGGTCATAAGATAGAGCAAGGTCTTGTTTACCCGTCTGCCAAACCTTACAGTTCTACTGTCACTATTAAAGTATTCAGAACAATTTAAGTAAAGGTACAAAATTTTCACTTTTTTAAAGAAAAAATGCTCTAACTTGGCAACGCCACAAAATAAATTTAAAAACGAAGTACTGTTTTTTAGTATTCAACAAGACAAATAATAATAAAATTAAATAAATATAGGGTTCCATTTAACAAAACAAAGCTGAGTCCGGTCCTGCATTTCCCTATAGGGATGAAACTATTTTTATTCGATGCACATCTAAGTCTGATATAGATCGGCGCTATAACATTTCTTTAATTTTTAATAATAAAGCCAGGATCTTCCGATGGCGCACTAATGACTCACCCTGTGTGTATATATATATATATATATATATATATATATATATATATATATATATATATATTTTCTATATATTCTCAGTGGCTCAGCAGTAAAGGTGTCTGACTTGTAAGTGAAAGGTATCAAGTTCGAATATGAAAGTAGTGCAGTGCTTGGAAAAAAAATCATAAAATATAAAATCGACTCAGAACTAAGCCTGATGGAAGAAGCAGAATCCGCTTCCGAAACGTCGCGCTCAAAAAGCAAAAACTGTGGAAATAGGAGAATATTACCAATATGAAACCACAGTTACAAAAACACTTGTAATACAGAATCCAAAATTTTGTTTTGTAGTCCTTGAGCGTTGACGTGCACCACACTGAAAGTATTTGAATTTAGCCTATATACGCATATACGCAGTGAGCATGCCGCTACATGTGTATGAGGAAAACCCCCTGAAAAACCTCAAACAATGTAGACGGTGACGGGAATCGAACCCACTACCTCCCGAATGCTAAGCAGGTCGTGTCACCACTATACTACCAGCTCGGTAAATAAACTTTTGTCATAGATTTTAGTGAGGTTATTTATTTTACAAACAACGTTATCGATTGTAGCATTTGGTTTAATAATAGATATAACTTCGTGATTATTTAAATTGAGTTTTGAATTAACACATTCAGCGTCACGAGCCCATCCGTGGGCATTTTCAGTCTTTCTGTTCTCGGACCGCATGCCCACCGGTAGGCATTTGGTTTTATTTATTTCAATCACGTATGCTGATGTATTTAGTGGTCCCAGGAGATAACAAAACTTGCCTTGGACCGGGCAGAATTAATATACCGGGTGAGATTTTGAGGGTTAAAAATTTATATATTTTGGTATTTTGACATATTTTATTACAAAAATAAATTATGTTGAAATATTGTTCAAACATAAATGAAACTATATTCTAATATTGAAAATCACAACAAATATACTGAACAAGTAATTCCAACCTAATTTAACAAAAAAAAATATATATATATAAAATATTATATATATATATATATATATATATATATATATATATATATATATATATATATATATATATACATGAATCTTATCTAATCCCAAAATTAAAGGCACTAGAACTCATCATTATAAGCAAAAAGTTCATATGCATGGGTCCGGAAATGCTTCGTTTGAGATACAGGGTGTCAAAGTTGAAAAAGAAATCGCGATTTCTTCAATATTTTACTGTTTCGAAATAATTTCATGAAATTTCGTATACGGGTTTTTTGGGACAGTTGTTTGAACAGTTGTTATCAAAAGAACATGTTTACTTTTAATATTAATTTCTTTTCTTGTTTTTAATATTGGATATTTTAGTGCTCCTTACAAGTTTTTAAATAAACATTGTGAGTTTTAAATGTGTTTTTCTCAGAAACGGTTGCTCCTAGCGACATCACTAAAATATACCTTTTTTCAGAAAGATAGGAGAATCGATTTTCTAGTCCAAAATGGTATACAGTGTAGCACAAAAATTGCAACGATTTAAAGTCGAAAGTTGTCACTGGCCCCTAGAGACCACAACTAAATGGACCACAAATTTGAATATTTCATTTCAAAAAAACGTATACGAAATTTCATGAAATTATTTCGAAACAGTCGAAAGATATTGGAAACGGATTTCTTTTTTCAACTTTGACACCTGTATCTCGGAAACATTTCGGACCCATTACATATGAACTTTTTGCTTATAATGATGAGTTCTAGTACTTCTTTAATTTGGCAGATTAGATAAGATTCACCCTGTTATGTATATATATATAATATTATATATATATATATATATATATATATATAAATTATACTTATTCAAAGGCAAATAAATGAAATTATATTCTTATGTAGAAGCAATAACAAAGAAACTGAACAAGTAATTCCAACCAAATTCAACTAAAAAGAATAATAATAAAAATTTAGTTTATTCAAAACAAAAAATTGCTAGATGCTTCTGAAAGCATTCGAGGCACATTAGTAGGTTGCATGTATCAGAGTATGTATTGATTTATTTGTGTCTTTACGGGCATAAACTAAATCTTGTCGTTGAGATATAGTTTTATAGCACCTTTTTCTGGTAACCCTTTTTCACCCTCATATTCTTTCAGGAGGCGTTTTGGTCTTGATAGTCTAGGATTACAATCCTGGTATACTAGAGCGTCCACGGTAGCTTCTTTAAATCTCGTGATGCCCATTTTCTTGTTATTTATTTTGTTATGCAAATGCAGAGCATTTACCATAGCTGTCGATGTGACAAAATGAAACACTAGTTTTTTATACCACTTGACGGTTCTTCTCACATATGGTGCATATGATACTATCTGGTCAGAGTGGTCAACAAAAGCATTTCCTTTGTTATATTGAACCACCATTGCAGGTTTATCAATTTCTTGTCCCCTTAGATTTACTGCAACCATGGAGGCATCATGTTTGGTAGTAAGCATTAAGACATCTCGTTTGTCTGTCCATTTGCAGACTACGGTTTTATTTTCATTTTGTTGGGCTACGACTTCACCTTTTCTCAATTTTGCTTTCACCACATCTGGAGAATTATTTTTTTCTATTAGATCTTAGGGTTCCGACTAAATGGGTTTGCCGAAACGCTTGTATACCATTTGTCTGTGTGTAGAGTTCTACCTGTATCCAGTAGTCCGTCCATTAGTTTTTTGACTATTTTTTGATTGCTGGAGTTTCTGTTCGAAAATATTTAAAAATTTAGAAATTTTGTGAGGCGTCTTCTGGGTTCAGGGGTCCTCATTATTTGATAGATGAAACACCGTCAGCAACAAGTCAAATCTATTGCGGCTCATTATTTTTCGAATTTCGTTTTCATAGATTATTTTCGTGCATTAGCCCCATCCAAATGACGATGCCAAAAAACTTGCGCATCTCTTTAGGATCAGTGTTATTCCATTTATTGAGTCTGGGATTTCGATCTTCTGCTGGAATTGTTTCATTGGCAGTAATTTTATGCG
Source organism: Vesta saturnalis (assembly GCA_036346205.1). Lineage (NCBI taxonomy): Eukaryota > Metazoa > Arthropoda > Insecta > Coleoptera > Lampyridae > Vesta > Vesta saturnalis. The sequence goes on along the minus strand of JARFJB010002483.1, from coordinate 379,502 downwards.
CAGTATACCTATTAATTTCTTCTACCTATAATCATATTACATCATCGTCTATGAAATTCCCAAAGTATAATATAGACTATGCCCCGCGAAGTTTCTGCATTACATCTGCAGGAATTCCGGTCTGGGCAGCAGAAAAGGAAATGTCATTCTGTCCCCTGCCACAGGTTGCCACCTCCTCTCTGGTGAAAAATCAGCTAGAGGAACAACTTCAGCAGCTTCGCCCTCGTTCTCGACCTCCGTTGATTCATTTGGACTTGAACTGGAGATTTCTTCCTTTTGGGAGAAAGTAGGGTCTGCAGTGGAGTCATCGGAATAATCTGCTGCATCAACATCAGCCAAATTTTCCAGTTCCAGAGCCAATTGTGCTTCTGTAAGACCTCTTCTTGCCATTATTGTTGTAATATCTGAAACAAAAAAAATAATAAAATGTGTGCCCACCGTTGGGCATTTGGTCCTACAATGTAAATTATATCGTGGGCCCACGTGCCTATCGGTGGGTACTAAAAAATATTAATAAAATGCAATAATATACTATAAAAAAATTGACATTCAAAAAAACGCATTTCGAATCTATGATCCCAGGGAGCGAATGTCCAATTAGAGCGTGGCCCTAAATGTGTTAAAATATCAGCACAGTGGCGTACGTGGCTATCCGCTAGGACTAAAATATTTCGGTTACCACTTTTTTTATTGAAAAATTTGTATTTGGGACTTGTGCGTTGGATTATACGTTTATTTCCTTATTTACGATTGTCGTTTCAGATTGTTTAACGCTATGCGTTAACGTATTATCATTGACTTTTGGTTTATCAGAACGACCATTTGATTTACTTTTAAGTTTACTTTTGCATACCATTTTATTCATTTTGTTTATTTTTTTTTGCTTCAAAACTTTAATTAAGCCAACAGTTTTTTAACATTACATCCAGAGTAATGAATAAATGTTTACCTTTTTTTGCGTGTGTGGATTGCGATACATTTTAATCTTGATAGAACAAAGTTTGATTTAACAGCACTCTTTAATTTTGAAATTAATTCTTGTTTTTTCCCGGACTTGTTAAATCCATACTTGGCACGGTGTTGTTCCAATTCTTGCACTTTTAATTTTCAGGGGCATTACTAGTTTATAGCGACACGGTAAATCTCAAATACCATTGGTTAATTGTAACACTGTTATTAATAATTTGTATTTTTGAGAGGGAAATACAACCACGTCCGCTCCGTTCAATGTCAACTTTCATATACGAACCGAACACCTATCTCCGTGTTTGTGCGTTCAACTAAATAACATTTTTAGTCTCTTTTTTCGTACCACTTCAGTACTTCAGCACTTTTTACTATTCATGTAAAAGAAATTGACATAACTCGTGATTATGGTATCTACTTATCCGCTACAATTTACATAACCTGACATAACATAATATTTGCACTTAACGCAGTGAGGGTGGGGAGAGTGGGCATTTGAATAGGAAATCTTGTGAGAAGTTTACTTCCTCCTAATTAAATAGAGGGCAGTAATAACTAAAAAATAATAGATTACTGTAATTGCACAATGCATACTTAGTTGTTAGATACGTAATTTAGTAATTTTTTGATTGGATGTTTGGGCGTATATGACGTTTGCCATTATAGCGCTTGAAAGCTTTGTCTTTTCTATAAATATTTATAACTTTCGGTCGCTTTTTGTGCGGTTTGCAGTGTGAAATCATTCTCATATTGTAACATTGAAATAATCGTGCCTTAAAAAGTTCCTGAAGTTTGAATACCGTTCGTTTAACAACATTGTGATTGAATAATCTGAAGATATGTTGTTAAAAAATAACTACCTTAATTAAGTAAGTTGACTAGCTAAGTAAAGTTGCATCCTGGAGTTCATTTGATATTTTTGCAAAAAGCTAATTTGACTGTACATAAAAAAAAGGAAAATTGCACTTTTACATAAAAAATATTACATTTTACTACTTGCTTGTTAAATCTGTACAGTGCATCCCATTTTGGTTGAGACAGCCAAGTATCTCGGTTGTTGAAGGTAGAACCTTGCGGTTTTCGCGGTCCTGTGCCACTTTTTTGTGAAACTCAAGATGTCCTGAACGGATTTTCTTTCGTTCATAAGTTACAGGACGTTTTTGAAAAATCGCACTTTTTGGACTCCCTCCATATCTACGAAGTTTCTCAGCTATAATGTCAAATTGAAAACTTATCCGATTGAGAATTTTATGTAGAATTCAGTGGCACGCCCAATTTTCTTTTTCGGGGTATGGTTATGGAGATACGACTCAAATTTATGAATTTTTCAATAGAACACCCTGTATTTTATCACCTCATTGAATTTCTTATTTTTTTCCTTCAAAATGATATATAATATATAAACATAAATTCTTCAAAAATGCTCCAAAATCACTAAAACATTGATTTTTAGTAGTAGGCTATGGATTTTTCATACAAAAAAGTTCAAATTAAAGAAATACTAATTGTGATTTTTCCATGAAAGGAACAAGAACAATACTTCTGTATTATAAGTGTTTTGTAACTGTGGTTTCCTATTAGTGGAGTTGACCGGCCTATTTCCACAGTTTATGCTTTTTGAGCGCGACGTTTCGCAAGCGGACTCTGCTTCCGTCATCAGGCTTAGTCCTGAGAAGGACTGTTTTCGCACTTGAGTCGAATTCATATGTTATATCTAATTTTTCTCAAGCACTTGACTACTCTCAGATTCGAACTTGGTACCTTTCACTTACTAGTCTGACACCTTTACCGCTGAGTCACTGAGTAATCCAATATATATTTGTTAGAACTTATATATATATATATATATATATATTAAACTTTTTTTGTGGTTGCGCAGAAGTTTATTGCGCATGTGGCGCCGTAACCTCTTGCGCAGGTGTATTGCGCTTAAGCTCTTCGCGCATTATTGGAATCCATATGGGTTTCATTTCTACACTAGCTAGGCTTATTGGATTTTCTGCTAGTGCGATGAATGTGGCTTATTTGAGTTTCCGACGAGTTGTATTCTCGTCCTTTACCACTATCTGTATGTTATCCCATTGGATGCGGTGGTCTTCGTTCCAGACATGTTCGGCGATTCTTGATCTTCCTGTTTCGCCCTTGCGGACGTTGTTCTTGTGTTCCTGAGTTCTCACTTTAAGTGGTCTACTGCTCTCTCCTATGTATGCTCTGCCGCATTCGCACGTTAGATTGTACACACAGTTCTTGGAGTTCTGGTTTGGTTTTGGTTAGTATTCCCCTGAGCGTTCTGGTCGATTTGAAGGTAGTGCGTATCTTGTATTTGCTGCCTATCCTTCGTATTTTGTCTGAGGTACCTTGTATATATGGTATTATCGCTTTAAAGTAGGTTTTTCTTTTTCTGTTACCCTTTCCTTGTTTAGGTTAGGTGTTATATCGGGGTAGCCATTTTCTTTGAGTGTTTTAGCGATATTTTCTTTTTCTCTGTTCAGGTCCTCTTGTTTTGAGCATATTGTTTTTGCTCTATCGTACAAGCATTTTGCTACGCCTAACTTCACGTTTTTGTGGTGATTGGAGTTGTAGTAGGTACCTCCCGTGTGGGTAGGTTTCCTGTATACACTTGTCGTGAAAGTGTTGTCATTCCTGTGTACAAGTACATCCAGGAATGGCAGTTTTTGTTCCGACTCCAATTCCATTGTGAATTTGATGGTGGGTGCGCGGCTATTTAGATGATCTAGGAATTCATCTAGCTTATGTTTGCCGTGTTGCCAAACTACGAAGGTATCGTCCACGTATCTAAGCCATATCCTTGGTTTCTCTGTGAATTCGGATATCGCTTGGTCTTCTAAGTCTTCCATATATATATTGCTCACTATGGGTGATAGTGGGGAACCCATAGCCATACCAAACTCTTGTTGGTAGAATTTGTCTTCTACCTGGAAATATGTAGTTCTAATGCATATTGTCAGAAGTTCCATTATTGTGTTTACCGAGAGTTGCGTGCGTTCGTCTAACGTTTCACCCTTTTCCAGCTTGTCTCTTATGATAGTTGGTTGGAAGTTTCTGATGGTTTCCACGAAGTGCTGCGTATTCTTGACCATAGATTCGGTTTTTCCCGATAAGGGTATGATGATACCTAGCAGATAGTGTGCTAATGGGTGACAAGGTGAATTTCTCGAGCTCACAATTAGTCTCAGAGGAATTCCTTCCTTGTGGATCTTTGGTAGGCCGTACAGATGCGGAGGTTTGCTGTAGTGTGGGGTAAGTCTAGTTTTCTGGTAATCGGAGAACTCCCCCTTATGTTTTGCCAGCGTCAGGTATATCCGTCTTTCGATTGATGGTGTGGGGTTTTTTGGTATTTGTTTGTACTCGCCCCCGTCTAGTAGTTCTTGGACCTTACTGTTGTAAGTGTCCATATCCATTACCACGGTCGCATTTCCTTTGTCTGCCGGGAGAACTTTGATCGTTGGGTCATTCTTAAGGGAAATGACCGCTCTCCTTTCTAGGTTAGAGAGGTTAGGTTTAGTTCGCCTAGATGAATCCAGGACTGATCTAATCTTACTTCTGTATTCTGCGGCTTCTTCAGGATCTAATTTCATAGCTGTTTCTTCGACAGCGGTTATCAAATCTACTTTCGGAATATACCTCGGTGTTATCGCATAGTTCAAGCCTTTGTCCAGAACCTGCATTTCGTTTTCGTTCAACTGTCGTTTAGAGATGTTTATGACAGTGTTTTTTCGATTGATGTTAGTTGGTTCTTTCTTCTCCTGCATTAGCTTTTCGAGTTTATTCTGCTGAATTTCCTTGTGCATTGCCTTGGTCTTCGAATATTTACTTCTGGTAGCCGTATTTATCCTATTAAAGTCGTGCTCGTTCACTCGATTTCGAACGGTTTCTCTAATCTCGTTGGATTGGTGTTCGAGAACAATACTAACACTAATTCACTAACAAAACACAAAACGTAGATAACTAATAGCAACAAATAAATAGTAATAAAAAGTTCATAATGTAGACTATGCAACTAATTAAATATTTACTCATACTATTTCATTTCGAAATTATTCGGTAACTTATTCATTGAATTGTTCAAATTGATGTCCATTTTCCCTAACACACAATTGACACAATTTCTTAATACGTCTTAATGCATTTAAGATTATGAAGGGCCGATTTTGTAAATTCTGCAAAACTGCCTCTGTTGTTGCACGAAGTTCTTCAATATTATTGTGCCTCTTACCGTATATTTTATTTTTCAAAAAACCCCACAAAAAAAAGTCCAACACTGACAAATCAGGTGACTTTGCAGGCCACCTAATGGGTCCATTTGTTCCAATCCAATGGTCCTGGAAAGTTTCTTCTAAAAACGGCACAATCAACCTCGAATTGTGGGCGGGGGCACCGTCTTGTTGGAAGTAAATGGCATTAAGATAGGCGAGGGGAACATTCTCCAGGAATTCTGGTAATACTTCTTCTAAAATTTCCAGGTACCTATTCGCGTTGAGAGCCCCTCCAAAAATGCGTTATTTTATTGATGTCCCCAATAAGAAACAGGCTACATTAAACCCAAATCGACCCTATTGTTGTTGCTCAAAAATTAGGTGTTGGTTTTCATCATACCAGTGCCTTGTATTTTGCCTGTTAAATAAACCGACACTGCTTATATGGGCTTCGTCTGACCATATGACTTTAATCGCAAAATTATCATCCCTTCGAGTTTGGTTCAAAAACCATTTACAGCCTCGTTGCATCACCAGGGTATAAATGCTGGACAATATTCACTTTGTAGGGTTTCAATTTGTGTTTTTTTTTAATCTTTTGTACCCGTGATCGGGGAACGCCAGTGTCCTTTTCTAACTTCGCACAAGAAGTCTCAGGAGAGACACGGACGCTGTCTAAGGCATTTATTTCATCCACTTCATTATTTTTCTTGTTATACGCCTTGGGTCGGGGTTTAGAATACGCACCATAATTTAGTAGATTATTCTTTAGTCGCAATATCGTTGCTCGACTAGGTTGACGCCTCTCTGGATATCTAACGTTTTAAAAACAATATGTCATATATTGTCTTATTGTAAATTACTAGTTTACCTGTTTAAATATAAGTCTCGTGCTTCGTTAACATTTTCATAGCATTGATTGAAACATTGTATGATATCATTCTTTTCGTTGTTCTGAAAAAATCTTGCAGCCATTATTTCACAAATTAACAAAATTGCCAAACACAAACACAATAAAACGCATCAAAATTTATCATCATGACAGCAGATGTGTTGATTTCTCCACAGTCACTTGATAAAACAATGCTCCAAAAGTCAACAACAGTGTTTGTAGCATCCATGACCTACTTTAAAAAAATCACAAATAATAAGCCCTGTAGGAAAACTTTGAAATCCATGGCACACTATTAAAATTCAATGTTTTAGTAATTGTGAGCATTTTTTAAAACTTCATGTTTATATATTATTTATCATTTCGAAGGAAAAAAATAAGCAATTTAATGAAATACTAAAATACAGGATGTTGCATTGAAAAAATCATAAGTTTGAGTCTCATCTCCATAAGGATACCCCGAAAAACAAAATTAAGTGCGCCCCTGGATTCTACGTAAAATTCTCTATGGGACAAGTTTTCAATTTGACATTATCGCTGAGAAGCTTCTTAGATATGGAGGGGATCCAAAAAGTGTGAATTTTCAAAAACGCCCTGTAATTTATGAACGAAAGAAAAATCCGTTCAGGACATCTTGAGTTTCACAAAAAAGTAGCACAGAACCGCGAATACCGCAAGGTTCTATCTTCAACAACAACCGAGATACTTGGCTGTCTCAACCAAAATGGGATGCACTGTACACGTTTTAATGTGTTTCACACATGTAAATTATAATTTTGAATAAAGGTATTGAAATAATAAAATTTCATAATAAAAATAATTTCAAATTTGAATTTCGCGCGTGTGAAGAAAATACTTCATCCCAAGCTATATGAGGGCGCTATTAAGTCTTATCAAATTTAACATTGAGTGTTCACTCTCCCCCTTAACGTATCTATCAGTAAATTCTTTCACAAATTAATAAAAACTAAATGAATAATTTTGAAGTTAACAGATTTATTCTCATTAACTATTGCATTTGTTACCAAATATTTGCCCCCGTCGTTAACAAGATTGCCAACCTAAATCCACTAACCAATTTCATTATACAGTTAGGTACATGTGTTGGATACTTTTTAAACTTGTATGTAGTTTAAAAAAAACTAGGTGTCTACTGCTCTCGCCCAATTGACATACGAGCTCGAGTTGTCCAGTATGACATGAGACTATTACTATTACAATTTATGTAATAATTTTATTCAGTCTTTTCCTTAAGGATTTATAGATTATGAATGACAAACTGTAGACTAAATGCCTTAACGACACAATGAAGCACTCTTGATGAATGAGATAGAGTTTTCGTAATTACATTCTAAAGGTTCCTTAAATGTTAAATAGCATTACATACCCGTTATCGTTTAACAACCTAAGAAGCAATTAATTTAAACGGTAATTATGTTCCGGTTTTATCATACAACCACAATTCAAAATTGTAAACGATATAAAATGTTATATTGACATTAGTAATTAGATACATCAAACTCTGTATTTATAAAGAACTAAGCTATATCATATTGCGTATCAATCTACAGGAAAACTTTTCGATAATACTACTTCAAAGTCATAAAGTTTGACATTTATAGTTAAAGTTGTTTATATACAAATAAAATATTTCGACAAACTTCGACAGACTGAATTAATTTAAATTAGGATAATTCAAGCTGATATGTAAGTTAAAAGTTACGTATTAGTAAAACTAACACATTTTCTTTAATTTTTATTTATAACGCGCTATTTCTTTTTAATAATAAGTATGTAAAGAAAATGATTGGATTATTTTTTTTTCCTAACGTTTCAGCATTCAAAAGTCTGAAGTTGTTAAAATCAGTGGCGGGTCGTGGTTTTTTGGAGCCTTAAGCTAATTGAATATCTGCCCGCCCCCCTCCCAAGAAGCTATCTACACGTTTGAAATAGCCTAACTATTTGAACTTACTATAACATATTAGAAAAGAACAAATAAAACTCGTAATAAGGCGTGGAATGTCCAAGTGAAATACCATTAAAATACACCAAAAAGAACAAAATTCAGACAAAAACCTGTGTTTATTTTTGATATAGGCCATTCTTGAAAACGATAGTTTTGTTTCACAATTCGTTATAGGTATTCTTAAACATATTTTAAGTATTATTTGCAAATTTGGAAATGTGTGAATGGTATTATTGGCAAATACCGGGTTTTCGTATACACCGTGTCCAAGATAAGGATGCCCACTGTGGTGATATCGGAAACGGTAAGAGAGGGAAGGTCGGTTAAATTGAACAATAATTACACATTTGAGAGGATGTATTTATGGTCTTTGTAGAACTCGAATATCTCTTTTAGTTTTTGAGATATTTGAAAAAAATTGAATTTTCTGATTTTCGTTTTTATTTTTTTCTGACCTTATTTGAAGAGCTATCAAGAAAAGAAGAGCACATTTTCATTGCCACTTTTCTAGCTCTACTTAATGCTGTTATTCAATTTTTGATACAACGTTTCGTTTGTTAGCAACCATCATCAACTTTATTTTTTTAAATGCACGAAAAAATTATTTTTGCCATATTTAAATTCTCTCCTTGATTCTGAATTCAACGATATAACACACTTTATATTTTTGATACGTTTCGGATGAGAAAATTCATATTCAATGTAAAGATCGAAAACGTACAGTTAAAACTAATTCTAGAAACATTAGAAAACTGTAAAATTATTATAAATAAATGTTTTCTCATTTTCTAATGCCTATTGCGAATAAAATAATTCACAAGTATGTATTTAGTGAAAATACTATTAATTAAACAGTTAAAATACATCTTCCGTCGTACTGATGCATTTGATAAAAATAAGTTGGCTTTGCATTTTTTTACCTACCTGTCATAATTGATTGTTGTCCGTATTACGTTTGTTTGGTGGTCTTTGAGTTAATTACATTTTGTGTATAACTAAAAACAATATGGTTAATAATGATGGAATTTTTAATCGTAGAAATGCACATTATTCGGCAAGAATAAATCCACGTCTGTACAAAACGGCCAAACACCAACACCGTTTCGGATTTAATATATGGACTGCTATATTCGGTACTCGAATTATAGGTCCTGCCATTTACCACGAGTCCTTAAATTCTGAACGTTACCAAATTTTACTCCAAAATGTATTAGAGATAGCTTTGAATGATTTGCCTTTCCAAGAAGTTGAAGGATGTTGGTTTATGCAGGATGGTGCACCAGCACATAATTCCACAGTTGTCAGAGAATACCTGTCAGTTAGATTTCCAGAAAGATGTATTGGCACTCATGCAAATGTACTGTGGCCAGCCCGTTCTCCAGACATAACACCTTTGGATTTTTTCTTTGGGCATACATTAAAAATTACATTTATGGAAACGATATTGAAAACGAAGAAATTTTACAAAGATTAGTTCTCGAAGCGTTTGCTAGTATTACTCCTCGAATGCTGAAGTATGTTTTAGATGCTACAGTTAGAAGATGCTATTTATGTTTAGAGAATAACGGGAATCTTTTTGAACATCTTTTGTGAGTTTATTAACCTTTAAAATAAATTTGTTTTTTATTTGTCTATCATTTAAAATTACAAAGCATAATTTTATAATAATTTTACGGTTTTCTAATGTTTCTAGTATTAGTTTTAACTGTACGTTTTCGACGTTTTACATTGAATATGAATTTTCTCATTCCGAAACGTATCAAAAATATAAAGTGTGATATGATATATATCGTTGAATTCAGAATCAAGGAGAGAATTTAAATATGGCAAAAATAATGTTTTCGTGTACTTAAAAAAATAAAGTTGATGATGGTTGCTAACAAACGAAACGTTGTATCAAAAAATGAATAACGGCATTAAGTAGAGTTAGAAAAGTGGCAATGAAAATGTGCTATTCTTTTCTTGATAGCTCTTCAAATAAGGTCAGAAAAAAATAAAAACAAAAATCAGAAAATATCTCAAAAACTAAAAGAGATATTCGACTTCTACAAAGACCATAAATACATCCTCTCATATACGTAACTTTTATTCCATTTAACCGACCTTTCATCTCTTACCGTTTCCGAGATCCCCATAGTGGGCATCCTTATCTTGGACACGGTGTATACCTCTACATTTAATCAACATTAAGAAAAGTTCTTTTCAGAGCTCTTAAAAAGTGATTTGTCATTTATCTTAATTTGCATTTGTATAGTGATACTGTACAACAATGGTGTTCTGATCAGAACAAGATGCCTTTATTTTAATGGCACATTTCCGCACCCGACTCTAATCATCGAGTGCAATATTGTCAATGGTTTGAACAACAATAATTTGTTAGGCTTAACATCTTATTCAGACGAAGCATGGATACATTCATTGGGTTATATGAACAGCAAAAATTATGGAAGTTGGGCAGCAGAAAATCCACACATTTACATCAAAACACCTCTACATTCCTAAAAAGTTGGTATTTGGGTGGCTATGTCAAGCAGGAGGATAATTGGGCCTATTGTATTTTATGAAACCGTAAATGGAGAACGATATCATGATATTCTGCGTTAAGCTATTGAAGATAAGCAACAAGTAGGTTTTTTCCAGCAAGATGGAGAAACTGCATACACCGCTAATGAAACGATTAGGGATCTGGAACAATTTTATAACGACCGAATAATTAGTACAAGTTTGTGGCCTCCAAGGAGCCCTGACCTCACGCCCTTATATTTTTTCTGTTTGGAGGAATTAAAACTAATATATTTAAAAATCGACTACATACTCTCAAAGAATTGAAAAGAGCAATACAACAAGAAATAAACAATATAACTCCAATTGAATTTGAGCGTGTGTTTGAAAATATGAAGCGAACTATTAATTTGTGCCTAGAAATGAATGGTGGTCATTTTGAACCCCTTTTGTAAAATAATGGTAAATAATAAATTCTATTCTTGATTTTCTAAATACAATGGTGGTCATTTTGAGCACCTTTTGTAAAATAACAATAAATAATACATTCTATTCTTGATTTTCTAAATGCAATGGTGGTCATTTTGAGCACCTTTTGTAAAATAAAATAAAAAATAAATTATTGTTGTATAAACGTTCGTTGAACCATTGACAATATTGCGCTCGAAGATTATTGTGCGTGTTTTCATATTGTGTAATAAGACGTGACTTATGTTTTGTTAATACATCATATTTGATATTACCATCGGGAAAAGTCACCGAAAATTGCTCAATGCAGGAAATTTAAAATTGATCACGTGGGGGTCAAGCATTTACGAAAATCCTGTATTAGTTTTAACATTCCAGAAGCAGTTACAAAATCCTCTTTTTCTAAACATACTATGTCTAAATGGTGATTTAATTAACTACATTCACTAAGTATTTCGTCACCAATATCTTTTTTATACAATGATGTAACCGACGTTAATGATACGGGTTCAATAAATGACTGTTTGTTCCCCAAGTTTATCAAAAATTTGAATTTATTTCTAGGATCCTTATATAAAATATTATATTATGTTATATTTCATATTCGACCCCCAATGTATCAATGAGAACATTAAGTACTTCTATGCGACTTACGCCTTTCAGCGACGTTATACCTTCTCCTTTCTCCATCCTAATATATTTTTGTTTTCACCCATCACGCAAAGATTTAATAAATAATTCTAGTGAATGAAGTAAAGTAAATACTTCGCATATATTTAAACCCGAAGTTTGCAGTATTTTATTAAATCCTTCCAAAATCATTTCCCATATTATAAATAAAACTGCTGTCTCCCACTTCGTAGGTTCCTTATATCAAAACCTTTCACTTCCAATTTGCATTCTGCCTTTTCAGAGTTTTCATTAAATATATACTTGAGAGTATCTTTTGACAGCCAACTTTAACCGCATGAACTGACTCGTAATACGAAGACCATCTGGTGGGGCTTAAATTCGTTAGAGAAATTTTTAGTGATGCTCTTTCGCTCAATATTTTAAAAATATTCTGTTAATTGCATTACAACGGATACTGCCTCAACTACAACCAAATTTAAAGAATGCGCAGCGCAAGGAGAAAAATCTACTAGTGAATTATTACTTTTTATTCGTGCTTATAAACCTGTGTATTTTCCATTGGTATTAGACGCCTAATCGTATGATTGCCCACGATTATTTTCATTAGGAAGTCCCGCATCATTTAAAAACTGAGTTACTTTTGTAAGTAATGTCTCACTGGTGTGATTTTCGATCTGTAGAAACGTTACAAATAGTTCGAATACGTTTTCATTATAACAGCATCCAAATATCATTGCTATCCGATCCGTATGGGCAAGGTTTGACGTGGAATCTACCATATGGGTATAATATATTGTATCGTCACCGTTAATCTACTCAATAATACGTTTCAAAACATTTTTCCCATGGTCTGTATTATGTCTTTATATGCATTTGTCCATAAGTAAGTAGTATCTTTTATTGCATCGAATTCTGAAATAAGTGCCATAAGACCCATAAAATTTCCATTATGAAGAGAACCCCACTTCTCCTCATGACCTGGACCTGGTAGTAGCAAACCTCTCTCCGATAAACATCTTATTGCCGTCACTACCCGTTTTAAAATTTTGTAGTAATATTTTACAGTTTTACGTGCCTGTTCTTTTAACTCTTTGTCTATTGTCTCCTTTTTCAATTTTCGTGTGAAGTAAACCATTGTGAGTTTCTTATGATCATCAGATTCTGCATGAGAATTTTTCTTATGATTTCCCAATCCTTACAACCGTCAGATGCCAAAGCTGCAATGTTTCCTGAATTGGGAAAACGGTTGGGAGAAATCTGTTTTGATTTTTATAAGTCTGCGTAGATTCTGAATATCAATTTCATTTCTATTTTGAAAAAAAAATGGCTTGTTTAGGTAAAAATCGGTTAACTTCCAAGTAATTAACGTTGCCCAAAATCCTACATCGGTAGAGTTTACATTTATTTCAATAATATCTGCAATTTCAGACAATCTCTCTAACGTCTTGCATGCAACGCGGCGTTCGGTGTTTCAGCTGTCGTCAGCATGCTCTTTAAATACTTCTACAACATCGGTTACATATACCTCTTCCCAATCTATCACATACTTGGGTCATTCATTGACTGACAGGTTTGAATTGAAAAAAGTTTGTCAAAATTTTTGATATTTTGATGGTTCTGTGACCCTATCTTCTTTTATTTTTCGTTTTTGACTACCACTTAAATATTTCCTTCCGAACATTTTCACACGTCTCTAGTTATATCTATAAGCTCTAAAATAGTACAATTTTAAAAACCTAGAAAAAAAGAGAAAAACCGTTGTCAATAGCTTAAATTCTCAAACATTTACATTGCCTCTATCTTTATATGCAGTTCATTTGTAAATTAACGGATCAATTCAAGAAAAATTAAAATGGGAGTGCAAACAAACGGATTTAAAAGTCATTTGTAAATTTATTTATAGCTTTGGAGGTTATCAGATTGGAGATTGTTACACTTAAATTTAGACTATATATTTCTTCAAATTTCCTTATGTAACCACCATCCAAATTTACCTTGTGATGTATAAAAAATGTGTCCTTTCTAATCTATAATAAAAAGAAAAAAATAACGATAATCTTAAGAAAGGGATATGACATCGTCGATACCCTCCTGTAAATGTATTTTAGTTTGGCGACTTTACGTAAAAGACTGTATACTAAAAATAAAAATAATAAATGTCTAAAGTGTAAGTACAGCTTCGAACCGCAAGGGGAGTTCAAAAACGTTGACAATTCTGTCAATTTTCTACTCTACCACTTAACCCTTAACATAATACAAATTATGCAAATATAGATATATGACATGTCGCAAGGTAAACGCATCCATACACTTTAAGTGAAGAACATCATAATTATTATTGGTTTCCTTAGTGCGGACACCCATTAGTTCGTGTGGGGCCCATATCTTTTGAGAACTCCGAGGCTTCTGCCTACTCACCCTAATGGAAGATCCGCATTTGGTAAAATATGAAATTCTTCCGTTATGTATTCTTACATCATCATCTCTATCCCTTACCTTTGTTTTTGTGTTGTTTTGGTTAGTGTAACAGAGGCTGGGCCTAGGTACTGCTTATTATAAAATTAATGTTGTTATTCAATTGAAATATTTAATTAACTATCCGTCCCAGCGCACTTTACCACGCTGGTTAATGATTTTTCCCCCACTCTTTCCAAATAAAAACAATAAATCACGCTAAAACATTCCTCGTATGCAAAAGTCCGTATACACCGCACTTTAAAATTGGTTCAGCCGTTTCTTCATTTATCAATTACCCCCGATCCCTTTTTTAATTTCTTCCATATTTTCTCAAATAAATAACGCTAAGGCATTCCCTATACACCAAAAAAATTAAAATTAAAATCTTTCAACCGTTTCTGAGTTTACCGATACATTTTTTTTAAATAACAACTGTGAACTATCGTCTCGACAACATACATTGTGAAGGTTACCTCTATCGGTCAAGTCAAGTTTAGAAGTTACACGATCATTAACAGATTCCCGACCCGAGCGCCCATTAGACTTTTATGGCGTATTAATAAAGATGAAATTTTGAATTTTTTTTTATTCGACTTCGATTTTATTGAACTTCCGATTTAACCGGAAGATGGTCATAATTTCGTTATTTTTAATGAAACATCTTGTATATTTTTTAATTTTGAAATCTCTGATCTATGCCTATACCTAGCTTTAACTGTTTTTTTTTTCAAAAAAGATCTGAAAAAGATGTTCCAGAAATATTTTGCACAAATAATATACAGACGCAAGTTATTGGTTTTAAACATTTCTACAAGGTGTTCAAACTTACGATTGAAAGTGTACGAAAATAAAATTACAAAATCTCGACTTTTTTATATAGAAACCATCTTAAAGCTGTGCCGGGTGGTCAACTAAGAATGGACGCCGACCGTATCTCGGGAACTGTTAATCTGCTAACATTGGAAAAAAAATTCTAATAGCTAAATCGGCCAAGAGAAATCGTTGGAAATTAATTTCAAGTTCGTAACATATCTGCATATCTGCACCAACAACAAATTAAAAAATCGACTTTTTCTCTTAAAAGATATGTCCAAAATGGTTTCATTACGTAAGCTTAGGAATATTTTATTTTTTCAGCATTTTCTCTATTTTGTTAAATGAGGGAAGGGGTGACAAGTAAATGTTCGATTGAAAAAATGCCAAAACCGATGTTCATAAACTCTCTCGTTTGAGAGAGGCTTCTCAGTGGCTTCGAATAAAATATTAACGTTGTCGGTTTTAATTTAATTTAATTTTAAACATAAGGGTATAATTATCTTTAACTCACGAAAAATAGCGTATAAAATTATAGAAAATAGTGAAAACCGCAAGTCGATACCTTAATAGAGTTACACGTTTTCGAAAAAAACTTTTTCGGCATTTAAAACATCAACAGAAAAACCAATATTTCTCAAAAAGCAAATTTACTACGATAGGTATTATTGTCTTCTATGATAATAAATAGAAAATGAAAGTCCTAACATATTGATGAAAACCCTAATCCTTCTCAAAGTCAACAATTTATACACAAGAGGAGCAACGTAGCTTAGTAGGCTGTGAAAACATCATTGGCAGCAGTACGTCAAAATATTAAAACATTTTAGTTCCATATCAGTGTCATTTAGTTGCTATTTTTCAAAGTTTGTTCTTAACTTTCCAAATCGTATTTCGTGTTTTTGTTCGAGTTTGAGTATTTCTTCGTGTTGTTCGTGTTGCCTTGTCTTTCAGTGTTACAGAATACTTTACACCAACGAAGAGTTATTTGAAATGGTAGGTATTTATTTTGAGTGGATGAGAATACGCCACCTGAGTGAAAAAGTGTTTCTTCGGGTTATCAATCGTTTGCGAACAATGGAAACGTTCATGATTCCGTACACCGCTGACAACGCAGGGGCCGCACCGAAGAGAACATTATTAATACTTTAGCTTATGTCGAGTTTAATCCTTACCTAAGTACTAGAACTAGTACGTGGGGCCTGATAGTGACTAAGTAACGAAGAATGGACGCCGGCTGTATCTCGGGAACTTTCAATCTGACAACATTGAAAAACAAATACCAGCAGGTATTTTCAAGTTCAAAAGATGGCAACTGTTATGCTCAATCATAAAAAGGGCCGTTTCTCAGAAAATATGCAAGTAAAGATATATTTTAAATATTGCCATAGTACACTGGAAAATTTTTGACTTTTTTTTGCTTAGCGTATTTTTCTCTGTCTTATAAAATGTAGTGGTGGGGGAACATCAAACATGTTTAGAAGAACTCCTGTTACTTCCGCATAAACATTGTTCCAATAGATTTTGCCGTGGTAGCTAGATGGCGCTGTTTGACATTACAACAATTATTGCGCATTATCATGACATTTTTATGTAGTACGTTGTGTCTGTTTTACGTAGTTAAATAGAGGAAAATATTCCTAAAGTCAGCGTAAACCGTAACTCTCTATCTTCTTTCGAACCAAAGATATCAATAAAATAAATATTTGGCCATTGGCTATGCAATATCTACACTATAACTTACTTGGGAAATGAATTTAAATTAATTGCCGTAATTTAATCAATGCCGCCCTAAATATGCAAACTGCCATCCATCATTTTCGATGTACTTAAGCATCCTTTTCCGCGTAGACCAAACTGCACTCTCTAGTTCAGCAACTGAAATAGTTTGCATACAGTCCCTTATTAGTCCAATCATATTATCCCGTGTAGTGGGCCAGGTTGCAAAAACCACATCTTTTTCTAAACCCCATAAATAAAAATCTAGGCATGTTAAATCTGGCGACCTAGCCGGCCATGGAAAGATGCCGACCCGTCCTATCCATCTACCAGGGTAGTTGGCATTTAAACTTCCTCTCTTAAAAACGCTAGGTAATTGTCACCATTTAGTTGATTATTAAAAAAGAATGAGCCGATAATTCGCCCTCATAGAGCTCATACCCAAAGATTTACAGGACCTTTGTGCTGGACTTCTCGCATGCAATTCGGATACGGATTGACTAATAGTGCGTATTATGGAGATTCACACCTCCATTGCTATGAACGGTGGCGTCATCTGTCCACAATATACGTGAAAGAACTTGCCGATCTGCTACCATCATACAAAAAACCAGTGGCAATGGTATAGTCTTCGATCAAAATCTGCAGCAGTCAATGCTTGGTGCACGATTAAATGGTATGGATGTTACCTGAAACAAGATGATGACCGCTGATACAACAGAATATTACTGGTTTTTGTAGGAAAAGCATAAAGTAAACCTTTGTAAGTTTATAGTGGAGGTTCAAAATCGAAAGCTCGCTTACCTGAACGTTTTGAACCGTAGTTCGAGTAACTCTTAGGTCCTGCGCAATAGTTTTAACACGTAGGTGAGGATTAAACTGGATATAAGCTAAAACGTTAATATTATTCTCTTCGATGCGTCCCCTGCGCTGGCAGCGGTATACGGGAACATGAACGTTTCCAGTTGGGAAACAATGGATTACTCGAAGAAGAACTTACTCGGATGGCGTCTATGAGGATATTGCTGCGCATATACCCTTGCAGCAACTGTAGCATTTCTCATGCGTTCAAAATAAACACCTATCATGTCATATAACTCTTCGTTGGTATAAAGCACTTTGTAACACTAAATGGCAACGCAACACAAACAACAACAAGAAAAACTCAAACAACATGAAAAACTCAAACAATAACTCGAAATGGTACCAATGCGATTTGGAAAATCAAGGACAAGCTTGGAAAAATGGCAACTAAATGACACTGACATGCAACTAAAATGTTTTAATACTTTGACGTATGACTTCCAATTTTGTTTTCATAGCCTACTAACGTTAGTGACGGATGCCTTTGCTGAGAAATGATTATTATATACCTAGGTTGCATTTTATTCTCTTCTTGTACATAAATTGTCGGTTTTGAGAAAGATGACGCTTTTCATCAATTTGTTAGGACTTTAATTTTTTATTTATTACCTTAGAAGACAATAATACCTACCGTAGTAAATTTGCTTTTTTGAGAAATATTGGTTTTTCTGTTAATGTTTTAAATGTCGAAACACTTTTTTTCCAAAACCTGCTTCATGGTTTATTTTTGTGGAATCGTCGGAGACCGCCGGGCGAATTTGTTTTTTTTTCCTTTTTGGGTACTACACAGCACTTGAATTCTTCATGTATTCAAAATATGCAGCAAACGTATTAAATCTTATTTCATTTGTTAGCGGGATTTTGAAAACTTTAATGGAGCTAGTATTATTTTGACTCAAACCAAAATTTAAAGTGGCTATTGTTCCTAGTTTGCTATTCTATCTATGCGTGAGAGATTGCAGCTCTATATTGAACAGTACGGGTGCAAATTTGAACATTTTGGGCGTCATTAGTTCTTCAGTATTAGGACTGTTGCACACAATTGTTCTAAAACATCGGTCCTTTTTATCCGCTGTAAATTAAAGATACCCCCAGGAGACATTTAGCATATTATATTTTATTCCTTTGTTTTAGTAGCTTACTAATTAATAAATTTTAATAATTAATGACCGGTAAACCTGCTCTCTAATTCTGTTACTTGTAAAGTATATTTTTTTTTCGTGTCTGTGTAGCAAAAGAAGATATAGACTTGCGGTTTTCACTAATTTGTATATTTTTCACGCGCTTTTTTGTTAGTTAAAAATAATTATACCCTTACATTTAAAATGTTCGAGACAATTGCAAATATTTACGGCTTTGTTATAAAACGACATCTACCGGCTATAAAAAAACTAAACCGCCAACGTTAATATTTTATTAGAAGCACCTCATAAGCCTCTCTCAAACGAGACTGAGTTAATAAGAAGTTATGGCATTTTTTCAAGTGAATATTTACCCCTTTCCCCCCCTTCATTTAACAAAATAGAGTAAAACCCTAAGACGAGAAAATGTTTCTAAGCTTACGTAGTCCATAATAAAACTATTTTGAACATATCATGAAAATGCCGATGAGAAGAAGCCGATTTTCTAATTTGGTGTTGGTGTACACCCCCTAGCGGCTACTAGACTCGGGATAATTTTCAAACATTCGTTTTAAATACAGTCATTTTATATATATATATATATATATATATATATATATATATATATATATATATATATATATATAGTGTGATCTAAAGTAGAGGGACCATTCAAAAACTTCTTTATTTTGCGATATATAAAAAAAAGTTAAATTATTTTTTAATAAAATACTTATCTTTTTTGGGTTTTTTTAATGGTGTGTTTTAAATTATACAATCTAAACGTTTCGATAACACTTACAGTTATTTTCGTCAGCAGTAATATTTGTTAAAAATTGTTAAAGATGTTGTAAACAATTTTGTCAAAGTTGAAAAAAAACAACAGTTTTTAACAAATATTACTACTGTCGAAGATAACTGTAAGTGTTATCAAAACGTTTAGATTGTATAATTTAAAATACACCATTCAAAAACCCAAAAAAGATAAATATTTTATTATGTGTGATAATGGTGAAAGTTTACATTTTCATAAATTATTTTTTGTTTACGGCCATGTACTAGATTTAATAGGGCTATCAAATATTTTTTTATATATCGAAAAATAAAGAAGTTATTGAATGGTCCCTCTATTTTGGATCACACTGTATATATATATATATATATATATATATATATATATATATATATATATATATATATATATATATATATCACAGGTATGGAAAAACATGCGGGTCTGGCTTATAATAACCTAGAAAGAAACCCAATAAACATTATGTGAGTGTGAGAGAGACATAACTTTACCGATGTTGCCACTTGTACATATTTGCATGTAGGCACAAAATATGAACTACTTAAGTCTCCTTCAATCTAGCTTCAACGAAACCAAAGCATTTAAGATGATGTTGAAAAGTCGCGTAGTCTTTGAAACTATTAAGTAAATACTTGACACTTAAACATTAAATGATAATACCTCAAACATCGAAGTTTAATTGTAATTGCGAATTTATGACAAGGTTTGATTACCACTCGTAAGAAGAACCAAGAAGAAATTTACGAGAGCTACAAACAAGAACATTAACATTTACATTGATAGTATAACTTAAGTTTAAGGTTTAACTTTAGCATTATAATTCTTATTGAAAAACCAACTATTTTTTAAAATGAACAGTATACACTTTTTTCAAAACTCTACTTTATAATATTTGCGCAAGGCAGTAACCCAATCCGTGATAAAATTCAGTTCGGGTGTTTTCTAACATTTCTTTGCTAGGGTCTGTAATTTTGACACGAAGTTCGTTCAAATTGTTAGCAGGTTCATGTTTGTACCCATAAATTTGCTGGGATACGTACCCCCAAACAAAACGTTCGTTGGGCGTGATATCAGGTGAGCAAGGAGTATATTTAATAGTACCTTTTCCACTAATAATAAGGTTAGGGAGCGTAGTTTTCGAAAACTGTTGAACTCTTATTGCAGTATGAGCAGGACAGCCACCTTCTTGATACCAAATGTCATCAAAAATGTATATTAAGGCGTTGAACAGCTGGAACTATCTGGTTTCTCAACAGTTCTAAATATTTGTCCGCATTCAAGTTTCCGTTGATAAAAAATGGATTAATTATGGATTGCCTAAAATTCCTACCCACGCATTAACTTTTTGGGGGTATTGTGTCCGGTAAGGAATACTAATGTGTTTGTTTTCCCGAGAGACAGCGATAGACGGATTGTGATGGCCATGTAACTTAAAAGAACACTTGTCGGTAAACAAAATATTTTTAATAAATCTTTCGTTTTCATTAGCCCGATGTATCATATCTTCACAAAATTCCATACGGTTTTGATGAACTTCTAGAAAAATTTCTTGTGTAGTTTGCAACTTATAGTAACGGTATACATTCCTTTTCAAGATATTGCGAACTATTCTTGGTTCAATATTCATTTCTTCAGCATTTTTTGTACTATTGCACGGGAAATTAGTTTCTGCTAAACTACACACTGCAATGTCTTGGAGTTCGCGCTCTTCGTTTAAGTTACGACCAGGATGCTCGCCATCATTACCATCAATGCTACTGCATTTTCTACAACTATTTAAACATCCACATTTTTCAAATTTACAAACAGGCGTAATCGTACTTTCTGATGGAATTGGCCTGTTTTCAAAGGAAAAAGCAAACCTTCCCGTTATTTCTTGTGCAGTACTTCCTGAATAATACCACTTAATAATCCGTATTTTTTCTTCAGTGGAATACATGACTATTGTGTCGGACTTGCAAAAACACTGATTTTCAATTCTCGTTTAGAGTAGCATTTAAATGTGTCATTGATACTAGCCCACTCAAAAGACGCATCCAAAGTAATTTTTGTAGAACCACTACTTCTTTTCTCTTCGAGGGAGACTCTAAGATGCCACTCTCAGATGTCGTTCAGCTTTAATGATAACAGTGATTATTTAAAAATCATGTTTATGCAAGTAAAATTGCCTAATCTCTTTAATGAAAGAAACCGATTTGCCAGTCGCAGCAGCAGCTAACTCGTTTGCCTTATCTAATAGAAATCACCATACACCAGCTGCTTTTTGCCTATCAAAGAAGTCAACAATGATCTTAATAATGTTTCGGGCTTCAGAATGGACCGTCTTCTTTGATTTTTCCACCATGTGCGTTTGTTAGTAAGTGTGTAAATCCAACTAAAACATATTGTAAATAGCCTTTACAGAATTTGCGTTAAATGATTAAAATGCATAATTCATGTTGAGGTTATATTAACTATGATTACTGAAGATATGTAATACCTACGTACCAATTTCACTAACAAGGTAAACTCAGTCTTGAAAAAGACTGTGTTTCAACGTAGTGCAGGAAATAAACAAAAATAACAGCGATTTTCAAAAACACAATTTTCAAATGTGGATAAACGGTGAATAACGAATTTATGCCAAGATTTGTACATGTACATCTTAATTCCGATTGGTTAAACGTTTGATCGCATTACCAACTTAGAATTTAGTTCACATATTTTCCGAGGTTTTTATTAACTTTGTCGTTGTGTTGTATATATGTATTATATATATATATATATATATATATATATATATATATATATATATATATATATATATATTGGTTTCTCGGGTGTTGGACAGCGTATTACTTTTAGTCTCTGCGAGACGAGTTTCGTGTGTTAATCAAACACGGTTTTTTAATGGGAAAAAATACCATTTAAGTTTAGCAATGGTTGAAAACTGTTCCGAGAAAAGTGCCCATCGAAATCAACCATTTGCCGATGGTATACGGATTGCAAACGCGGTCGAACAACCACCGAAGGCGCGAGCGTCCAAGTCGTCTAATTGAGGTGGTTATGCCCAAAAACGTCCAAAAAAATCTCCGATCGTAAAGTGGAAGTTGCAAGAGATATCTGACATCATAAAGATATCAAAAGGCACCGTGCTCAAAACTACACATGAAAATTTGGGTATGAAGAAACTTCTTTTCGAGTGGGTGCCGCATTTATTCACAGTGGAACGAAAAGGATAACGAATTGATGATTGGGAGCGCTGTTTGAAGCTGTTTACGCGTGATAAAAGGATTTTTTGCGTCAGTACATAACAATCGATAAAACAAGGATTCATCACTGTACGCCGGATAAGAACGACAGTCGAGTGAGAAATGAGGGCGAAAGCTGGCGAAAGCGCCCGAAGAGACAGTCAGCAGGGAGAGTCATTGCGTGTGTATTTTGTGACATCCTCGGAATTTTGCTCATCGACCTTCTTCCGAACAGCCAGACGACCAACACCGACTACTACATTAAGTTAGTGGCTCGATTAGATGACGCAATCAAGTAACAAGGTCTCACATGACAAAAAAGAAACCGTTGTTTTACCAAGACACTGCACCGAACCACAGATCTATAAAATTGAGCAATTTACGATTCGAATTGTTTCCACACCCCCATATTCATCCGATCTGACCCCATCTGACTTCTACGTGAACGCAGATCTCAAAAAGATGCTCCAGGGAAAGAGATTTAGTTCCTATAGCGGCAACTGAAGCCTCTTTTAAGTCCAAAAACAAATCGTTCTATAAGAGAGGCATCGAAAGTTTATTAAAACCTTGGAATGATTATATCGCTATGGAAGGTGACTATGTTGATGAATAAAGCCGAATTTCACAAAAAATGTGTTTGCACTGGTTAGTCCCAGGTCTTAGTGACCCATGTGATACATATCTATATATATATATATATATATATATATATATATATATATATATATATATATATATAGTATGTAAATTAAAATTTAAAAATACATACAGAAAAAAAATTCCTCGAGTGGGATTCGAACCCACGATCTGTTCTTTGCTAGAGAACTGCGTTACCAACTACGTTACCGAGGGAGCGAATCCCACTCGATTTAAACTTAATTTGTATGCATTTTTTTATATTAGTACTGATGTACATACACTAACTTTATTTATTAATGATACAGTCAACTCTTTGTACTTATGTTATGAGAGCCCGCAATTCACTAGGTTTCACACATGGCATGTACTTGACTGATTATTAATTTATTTGCGAAAGCAACATTCATAGGAAAGTATAGAAGGAATTATTTTTTTAACAAAGTTCATTGAATATACAAATTGTATATAAATTAAAATTTAAAAATACATATAGGGAAAGAATTCCTCAAATGGGATTCGAACCCACGATCTGTTCTTTGCTAGAGAACTGCGTTACTAACTACGCTACCGAGGGAGCGAATCCCACTCGATTTAAACTTGATTAAGTTTAAATTGAGTGGGATACGCTCGAATCCCACGTAAGAACGCACAGGGGAGGAGGTTGGAAAAATTAAAGTTTATTTAGCCTAACATGCGTTAAAAATCATACATTCTTGTGTAAGGTTCATTCTAAAACTAGAAATTGTTGAATTCCAACTGTAAATAGCACAACCACTTTATTGACCAAGTAAGACGTTTGATTGGTAAAAAATACTAACGTAGTTATTGTGTTTTAAAGACTATGTACCAAATTAATAACAATGTCCATACAACAAAAAGCATTCCTACATTAAGAATTTTTCAGTTTACTCACTTATAGATTATATTAGTATTAACCACTAATAGTCTTTTTTGTGAACTTAAATTTCCGTCAAGGCTCAACCTTTTTATGTGTATGTGCGTGAACGTCCGCTTAGTAATTTTAATTTGCGCATCGCGAAATAATTCAAACTTACATCTTAAATTTATTCGAAAATCGTTTAAAGTGAACGTGCGTTTAATACTATGCTACCTAAATTATGACTAAAACCGTTACATAAAGGACCCACATTGTTAAAACTATAAATCAAGCGAATTGTCAAAATTTAGCACCCTTAAAGACTAAGTTCAGCAACAGCTGATTTTAGTGGTATATCAAGATATCAACTTTTATTTACTTAGAGTATTTCAAAGCTTTATTTATGTGCCGTACGTAGATAGAATTACAATTTTTACTGTTATGTTCGGTTTGCATATACTAAATTTATTGGCTGTGCAAATAAACCGTTTCCTGTACATGAGTTTTGTATATCAAAACTGAACTAGTTGTAACTGATTTATTCAATTTAATCGGTTATAGAATACATTTTTATTGACAATATTAGTGCCACTTGTAAAATTTTGTTATCGTTTCTATTTTTGTTTTATTTTTTATTCTTTATAAAACTTTGATGTAAGGGAAGTTTAACAACAATAAATTGCGGATTCTAGATGCAATCTTAAATGTAAAAAGAAAATTACTTGTGCAAGATACATCCATGCCATCTTTTACCTTCATCTAAGGTAGCATCTTGAGTATAAAGTGGAGCGTCGCTAAATTCCATAACTAACTACATAACTTAGATTGCCAAAGCGACAGTTTTCTCTAACTTCATATCACCGAGCGAAGCGAGTTAATTTCACAGCGAATCCTAGGATTTACAGCTTTTTATTAACTACAAACGCTCAAATCGAATTATTTTTTTAACAAAGAATATCAAACAAGCTTTAACTTTTATTTAACTTTATATTTTAGTGATACGATTTATTTACGTCGAAGCTACAAAAGTGTAATACATTGTGTTTCTCGCTGTAGAGCGATTATTTACGACATTTTATCGAATATATACATATACAGGGTCCGCCTTTGGGAGCTGATCCTATGAGTATCTGCTAAACCAAACTTACTATAATTTTGAAAATTTGGTGACAGGGTAATGATGTTAGGGCTAAGTCATCTAAAATATTTTCACGTTCGTACCACTTCCGGTTATATCGGAAATCGATACTTAGTCGCTTATTTTAAATGGAACACTCCGTATATTAATACATTTTTGGATTCTATGCCGAATTTTATGGTAAGTTTGTTAAATAAACTAGATGCGAAATTTCAGTCGTTTTAAAAAAAAACATTTTTCTACAAAAAATGGACAGATGCGGTCTTAGTAATAACTCGTTAATTGTTCTGTTCCTGTCAAACAATTTGAATAAAAATTTGAGGTGTTGTAGGCAAAGGTTTATTGCAATAGTCTGCAAAAAATGACATTATGAATGTTTAAACTTGGCTATCAAAAAATGCAAGTTACTCAAAAAAATCAAATGGAAACCCCTATTTTTTATTACTCAGATCGATTTAACGTCAAAAATTAAGGTAAGTTTGTTCAAGACTTTATTTGCCTAAACGTAACAGTTTCATACTTATTATCAAAAAAGTCCCAATTTTAGAATTTGTGATAAAAATGAGCTACATACTTAAATCTAGTATTCCTTGTTCGTGGTCACCATGGAAACCAAATAATTCAGAATTGAAATAAAGAAAAATATTTGAATAAGTTACTGTAAAAAATTATAATGCGCCTCGAAAAAAAACTGCTATTGATAACGAACAGAATGAAGTTATAACTTTAGGATATTTCCGTGCCTATCCTTGTAATTCCATAAACGACGCGAAAACAGATATTGGCTTAACACCAACAACTATCAGAAGAATTCTTAAGAAACATAAGTTTAGACCATACTGTTTACAATTAGTTCAACATTTGAAAGAAGCGGATTTCTTGAAACGTATCGAATTTTGTGAAACAATTTTGCTCAAAATACAAGAAATTCCTAATTTTTTGACTAATATCATATGGACGGACCAATCTAAATTTACGAAAAATGGCATATTTAATCGCCGAAACTCGCATTACTGGAATAACGAAAATAGCAATCCAATTCGCGAATGCCATTTTCAGGAAATTTGGAATTTTAACGTATTTTGTGCTATTCGGAATAACGAAATCTTTGACGTGTATTTTTCCAAAAAAAATTTGAGAGGTTTAAAATAATTGATTGTTGCGATTTATGATTACAAATTTAATTTGTAAGAGAAAATTATCTTGAGATATTAAACACTCGAATTCAACCCCGATTAAATCTAGAAAGGGACAATTTATGGTACCAACAAGACGGTGCGCCCCCTCACAACACCAACGCTTTTTCCATGAAACTTTATGAAATTTTTGAAGATCGTTGGTTTGACAATAATGGTCCCTTTCCATGGCCACCTAGGTCACCTGATCTTACACCAATGGATTTTTATCTTTGGGGTCGAATTAAAAATATTGTTTATGATACACTACTAACGACTAAAGAAGATTGCATTGCAAGAGTGCAAAATGCCTTCAATTCTCTTTCTCCACAAGAAATTCAAAGGGCTACAAATGAAGCCGTTATAAGACGGGTTCAACAATGTCTTGCGTCTAACAGGCAACATTTTGAACATTTATTGTAAATTAATTTACATTTAATCACGAGCAAGAAATACTAAATAAGCGACTTTATCGTGTAATGATGCGCTGATAAGTATGTATTACCTCCGCAGTAAAAAGTAGTTTTTATCGATTTACTCATAAAGTATTAAATTTTTACGCTTATGTTGTATATCGAATTTGAAAAAAATGACATAAAATTTCTAGTTGGCAAAAATGACTTTTGAATCACAAAATTATCAATTTTTATAATTTTTTGCAGTAACTTATTCAAATATCTTTCTTTATTTCAATTCTCAATTATTTGGTTTCCATGGTGACCACGAACAAGGAATACTAGATTTAAAAGTATGTAGCTCATTTTTTTCACAAATTTTAAAATTAGTACTTTTTTGACAATAAGTATGAAACTGTTACGTTTAGGCAAATAAAGTTTAAACTCACCTTAATTTTTGACGTTAAATCGATCTGAGTAATAAAAAATAGGGGTTTCCATTTGATTTTTTTGAGTAACCTGCATTTTTTGATAGTCAAGTTTAGACATTCATAATTTTATTTTTATGCAAAATACAAATGTCCTTTTTTGCAGACTGTTGCAATAAACCTTTGCCTACAACACCTCAAAGTTTTATTCAAATTGTTTGACAGGAACAGAACAATTAACGAGTTATTACTAAGACCGCATCTGTCAATTTTTTTAGAAAAATGGTATTTTTTTGAAAACGACTGAAATTTCGTATCTAGTTTATTTAACAAACTTACCTTAAAATTCGACATAGAATCCAAAAATGTATTAATATACGGGGTGTTCCGTTTAAAATAAGCGACTAAATACCGACTTCCGGTATAACCGGAAGTGGTACGAACGTGAAAATATTTTAGATGAGTTAGCCCTAACATCATTACCCTGTCACCAAATTTTCAAAATTATAGTAAGTTTGGTTTAGCAGATACTCATAGGATCAGCTCCCAAAGAAGGCGGACCCTGTATATATATATATATATATATATATATATATATATATATATATATATATATATATATATATATACATATACTAACATACATACAATAATAATATTTATTTAAGGGAAGACCCATTAATTATATAAAGACCTCATATTGTTTTACACCTACATCGATGTGTCGTGTTAAATAAACTCCGCAATTACATTTAATTTGACAAAGCCTTAAACACTTGCAATTATTTACCCAAACTCCAACGATTTCTATAATATTTTGGTGTATCAATATAACCGGTCTAGTTAATAGACAAAAGTAACAATAGCGTAGTATATATACAGTGAGGACATAAAGACTGTCGCCCCTCCTCTAACTTTTGAACCATTCTGTATGTTGGGATGAAATTATGTGAGACAATTGAGTATTTTTTAAGTTGAAAACCACTTCCTTTGTCAAAATGACAGCGTGGCATAGTTTCGATTTTTTTTAATAGAGTAGTGACCTTCATTTTGAAGGTCTTTTCTTGCTTAATCCAAACTTTGAGTTTGAAAAAATTTTATTCAGTCATTTTCAAATGACGACCAATAATGTTTTACCAAGACTATTATTATTAATATTAACATTATTATTATTTATTTTTTAACCTGATCCGCAAATAAATTTTGCTTCCCTAAAATGAAACTGGGATGTATATTCGTAATGCGTAAAATATTAAAACATAATCATTCTCACCAATTATATATATATATATATATATATATATATATATATATATATATATATATGGCACTCTGATGCAGAAGTTAATTCAAAATGATCAAGATGCGTTTTGTTTGGATAAGAGGTTAATGTACAAAACGAATGATGGCAGTCGTAAAACTAAAACCGGAGACGCCCAGCGTACAAACAAAGTTGTAGAAGGCTATCATGGCTCAAAAGGGATGAATTTTTTAAGGTTGTTAAAATATGGCTCCACAAGGACTTACTGAAATCCCTACCAGTGCATGAACTTGGCCAGTCGTATAGGAAGAAAGCGACCACATAAAATTCTATGTAAACTACAAGCAATTCAATATTGTTATAAGCATGATTTAGATATTTGGAAGCACTAAGCTGTAAGTGAGTACAAAGAACTGCAACTTTTTAAAAGAAGGCCAGGAGTTACGGTTTGAAGATGCGGGGAAAAACTAATGTATGATTATGGAAAAAAATATAATATTGTATAAATGAATTGTATGTACGAAGCTGATTAGGACGCTGCACCTATTAGTGTCCTTTTGTAAGATAATTTGCTATTCAGATCTGGAGGTTTCACCGGTGTGCACTTGGCCTTTGTTTACCACTACAGGTATATGAAACCACCCCTACCGCAACACCAAGTTGGTCATCCGATACGGCAGTAAAATGTAGATAGTCTATTTGGAAAAATATGTATAAATACAATGGTAGTTGTTCTCGGAAGCGGAAGATAGAAAGAAGTACATCTCAGTGGCAACCGATAATTTGTAAATGTCCAAGGGTGTTAAATCAAAAAGCTGTAAAATTTACAGATGTACTGGTAAACTATTCAGCATAATTAAAATACCACTTACTTAGGTTGATAATGGTAATTGTAACTGGAATTGTACTCCAATCAAGGTGAAATCTTCAGTTCAGATTATTGCGAACTACGTATTAATTGATAGGCATTCGAAAAACCAGGGCATCCTATTCATAATCCGATGGCTTTAAGTAGGGGGGAGTGTAACGCGCCTGGAAATGCGTTTCTACGGTAATGCTGTCAAGTAGCCCGATGTAGACGTACTCATAAATTGAATAAACCGTTGAAGATGTTATCCTAAATAAATAGTGAGCAATATTAACGAATGATGGAAATTCTTGTTAGTCATAATTAAATGGTAGTTAAGCATTCTGTAACAAATAATTTTAAATTCAGTTTATTGTAAATTAATAAGTAAACCTAAATCTTTTCAATTATATATATATATATATATATATATATATATATATATATATATATATATATATATATATATATATATATATATATATATATATATAATACATACATACACAGTGAGGACATAACGCCCGTCGCCCTCTCTGTAACTTTTGAACCGTCCGGTACATTGCGATATTTTGGAACGGTATTATATGAGACAATTGTCATTGAAAATGACAACTTCAGTTGTCAAAATGACAGCTTGGCATAGTTTTGATATTTTTTAACTGAATAGTAGGTCATGTGATACTTGATGTTGAAGGTCTTGTTTTGGTTAATTCAAACTTCGAGTTTGAAAACATTTAATTCATTCATTTTCAAATGGCGACCAATTTTAAATTTGATTTCATTTAAGTGGTTTCTGGCGGTAAGTATTTTCTATCTTAATTATGCAACAATTAAGTTTTGATGCTATGTTATTATTTGTTATAATGTGTCTGTCAAGTGATTTAAAAACTTACGAAAATATCATGTAATTTAAAAACTTACGAAAATATCATGTAATTTAAATGGCGCGTACGTTGCAAGATAAAATCTTAATTTTTAAATAGTTTAAATTTTGTAATTAGTTTAATTTATTTTGTAATTATAATTGGTTTTGTGTTAGTTACTTACCTAAAGTTTTTGTAAATTAAATAAGCAAAAAATAAATAATAATAATGTTAATATGAATAATAATAGTCTTGGTAAAACATTATTGGTCGCCATTTGAAAATGACTGAATCAAATGTTTTCAAACTCGAAGTTTTCAAACTCGAAGTTTGAATTAAGCAAAAAAAGACCTTCAAAATGAAGGTCACTATTCCATTAAAAAAAATCGAAACTATGGCAAGCTGTCATTTTGACAAATGAAGTTGTTTTCAACTTAAAAAATACTCAATTGTCTCACATAATTTCATCCCAACATACCGAACGGTTCAAAAGTTAGAGGAGGGGCGACAGACTTTATTTCCTCACTGTATATATAATATATATATATATATATATATATAATATATATATATATATATATATATATATATATACACATATTGACTATACTTATAAGAAATCGTTGGAGTTTCGTAAATAATTTGAAATTGCAAGTGTTTAATGCTTTGTCAAATTAAATGTAATTATGAGTTTATTTAAACGACACATCGATGTAGGTGTAGAACAATATGAGGTCTTTATATAGTTAATGGTCTTCCTTAAATAAATATTATTATGTATGTATGTATGTATGTATGTATTATGTATATATATATATATATATATATATATATATATATATATATATATATATATATATATATATATACATATAAATCGCTATAGCGAGAAACACAATGTATTACAATTTTGTAGCTTCGACGTAAATAAATCGTATCACTACAATATGAAGTTAAATAAAAGTTAAAGCTTTGATATTCTTTGTTAAAAAATAATTCGATTTGAGCGTTTGTAGTTAATAAAAGATATAAATCCTAGGATTCGCTGTGAAATTAACTCGCTTCGCTCGGTGATATGAAGTTAGAAAACTGTCGCTTTGGCAATCTAAGTTATGTAGTTAGTTATGGAATTTGGCGACGCTCCACTTAGATGCTACCTTAGATGAAGGTAAAGATGACATGGATGTATCTTGCATAAGTAATTTTCTTTTTACATGTAAGATTGCATCTAGAATCCGCAATTTATTGTTGTTAAACTTCCTTACATCAAAGTTTTATAAAGAATAAAAAAATAAATAAAAATAGAAACGATAACAAAATTTTAAAAGTGGCACTAATATTGTCAATAAATGTATTCTATTAACAGATTAAATTGAATAAATCAGTTCAACTAGTTCAGTTTTGATATAAAAACTATGTACAGAAACGGTTTATTTCACACAATAATTTGAGTATATGCAAATAACAAAAAAATTGTAATTCTATTACTATGGCATATAAATAAAGCTTTGAAACTAAATTTAATAAAAGTGGATATCTTGATATAACTAAAATGTTTGCTGAACTTAGTCTTTAAAGTGCTAAATTTGACAATCGTTACATATAGTTTACAATGATGTCCTTTATATAACGTTTTAGTCATAATTTAGTAGCAGTATAAACGACGCTCATTTACATTCGAATAAATTTAAGAGTAAGTTTGAATTATTTCCGATACGCAAATTAAAATTTAATTCATCTTCACGCACATACAATAAAGTTATGTTGAATATTAAGTTACAAAAAGACTATTAGTGGTTAATACTAAAATATGTTGTAAGAGTAAACTGAAAAATTTTAATTGTGAATGTAACATTTTGTTGTATGGACATTGTTATTAATTTAGTACATAGTTTTAAACACACTTAATACGTTATATTTTACCAATAAATCTTAATGGTATAAAGTGGTTGCCATTACAGTTGGAAATTCAACAATTTCTAGTTTTAGAATGAACCTTACAAAAATGTATGATTTTTAAGCAGTTAAATAAACTTGAATTTTCCAACCTCTTGTGGTTAATCTATATAATTTAAATTAATAAGATTAAACGAAAATTCTTAATGTAGTGTAACGCAGTTTTGTAGAACAGATCATTCGAATCTCATTAAATTTTTCATATGTATTTTAAATTTTAATTTCACAATTTATATTCAATGAACTTTGTTACAAAAAATCACTATAGTTGTCAATAATGTTGTTCAATTAAATTGAATTCAGACAATTTACAGTCATATGTAGAACTGAATCCTTACACAAGATATAAAGATTGATTAGACACGTACTAATAAAAAGATACAAATTGTTTAAATTCGTATCTGTGCGTCTGGATAATATAAAACTGTCATAAGACCTGTAACACATTTTTAAATTGATTGTATTCATCAACTAGTACCTTCCATAGCAATAACAATCATGTCCAAGCTTTATAAACTTTCGATGCCTCCTTATAGAACGATTTGTCTTTAGACTTAAAAGAGGCTTCAGTTGCCGCTATAACCTCATCATAGGAGCCAAATCTCTTTTTAAGATCTGATGAATATGGGGGTGTGGAAACAATTCGAATCGTAAATTACTCAATCTCATCGATTTGTGGTTCGGTGCAGTGTCTTGGTGAAACAACGGTTTCTTATTTGTCATGTGAGACCTTGTTGCTTGATTGCGTCATCTAATCGAGCCACTAACTCAATGTAGTAGTGGGTGTTGATCGTCTGGCTCTTCGGAAAAGGTAGCAAAATTGCAAAAACATATTGTACCGCTCTTGTTTCATTGCCCTTATGCCTGTCGCTCTTATCCGGCATATAGTGATGAATCCTTCTTTATCGATTGTTATGTACTGACGCAAAAAATCCTTTTTATCACGCGTAAACAGCTTCAGACAGCGCTCCCAATTATCAATTCAAAAGTTTCTTCATACCGAAATTTGCATGTACAGTTTTGAACACGGTGTCTTTTGATATCTTTATGTTGTCAGATATCTCTTGCAACTTTCACTTTACGATCGGAGATAAAAATTTTCCGAATTTTTTGTACGTTTTTGGGCGTAACCACCTCAATTAGACGACTTGGACGCTCCGCGCCTTCGGTAGTTGTTCGACCGCGTTTAAAATTCGTATACTATCGGCAAATGGTTGATTTCGATAAAAACCGTGTTTGATGAACATACGAAACTCGTTTCATAGAGACTAAAAGTAATACGCAGTCCAACACGAAACCGTGTTTGATTAAATAAACTCGTTTAAGACTAAATAATACGCGGTCTAACACGAGAAACCAAGGATAGATATACAACGACAAAGTAAACAAATACCTCAGAAAATATTTGAACTAAATTCTAAGTTAGTAATGCGACCAAACTTTTAACCAATCAGAATTAAGATGTACATGTACAAATCTTGGCATAAATTCGTCATTCACTGTTTATCCACATTTGAAAATTGTGTTTTTGAAAATCGCTGTTATTTTTGTTTATTTCCTGCACTGCGTTGAAACAGTCTTTTTCAAGACCGAGTTTACGTTGTTAGTGGAATTGGTACGTAGGTATTACATATTTTCAGTAATCATAGTTAAATATACCTCAACATGAATTATGCATTTTAATCATTAAACGCAAATTCTGTAACGCAACAGCTACTTACAATATGTTTTAGTTGGATTTACACACTTACTAACAAACGCACATGGCGGAAAAGTCAAAAAAGACGGTCCATTTTGAAGCCCGAAACATTATTAAGAACGTTGTTGGCTTCTTTGATAGGCAAAAAACAGCTGGTGTATGGTCATTTCTATTGGAGAAGGCAAACGAGTTAGCTGCTGCTGCGACTGGCAAACCGGTTTCTTTCATTAAAAAGATTAGGCAATTTTACTTGAATAAACATGATTTTTAAATAATCACTGTTGTTATTAGAGCTGAACGACATCTGAGAGTGGCATCTTAAAGTCTCCCTCGAAGAAGAAAAGAAATGGTGGTTCTACAAAAATTACTTTGGATAATATGGATTTATCTGTATTGAGCTGTACATATATATATATATATATATATATATATATATATATATATATATATATATATATATATACAAATACGAAAAAATGTCTTATATAGAAGTTGTCCACAGTCATAAACTACACATTTTAAAATTATTTTCAGAAATGGCGGACTGCCGGTTATACCGGAGACTCATGCCAACTTCGTTAGTTTAAATAGAACAACCTATATATTATTACATTTTTTAATTCCTCGTTGAATTTAAAGGTCACTTTGATAACCATACTATGGGTCTACGTCGTATTGCTTCTGAGGTATTTGACATTTTGTAGACAAACGTTTTCCAAAGCACCGCGGCAATGCGCATTAAAAACTGAAATTAGATAAAAATGTGAATATCTCGAAAACTAACACTCCAAAATATCGATAATGTTACATCAATGGAAAGGAAATTTAGTTTCCTATCCGCTGATGTAAGAAAATATGCGTGGTTCCATTTAAAAAAATCAAGTTATCCATGTTTGAAAAAAATTATCTTCGGAGCGATAGAAATTATTGAATTCTAAAAGCAAGATTTTTGGCAATGAATGAGAATGATGCGGTACCCTTTTCGGAAGTAAAAAACGAAAGCCACATCTCTCTACCGCTATCCTTCTTCGAGATTCTGAAAGTTTTCGGAAGCACTGCAAACGTCATTTTTTCGATATTCGATCTATCAGCTCAACACAGCATTTTCTCACGGCTTATCATTGTGTTTCGTTGCATACGTACCTGTTTACATTAGAATAATTTTTCATGTTTAATGTATACTACTAATGCAGTACTAACATATTTACGTTCTTGTAATACATGTAACTGAAATCATGTATACACAAATTTTTTATTTGCTTAATTGCTTTAAAATGTTCGAAAACGTCCTAAAACAAAATTTGAGCGTGTGTGTGTGCGCGTGTATGTATGTATTGTGTGTGTGTGTGTGTGTGTGTGTGTGTGTGTGTGTGTGCGCTGTGTGCGTGTGCGTGTGCGTGTGCGTGTGCGTGTGTGTGTGTGTGTGTGTGTGTGTGTGTGTGTGTGTGTGTGTGTGTTGCATAACTTGCGAAGGACTTAACATATCAACTTGAAATTTGTCACACCTATAGATTTCAACTACCCAGAGCGACTGATTTTGGGGCACTGGGGTATGGGTAAAGGGGTATAATTAGAGGTAAGTACCCCTTTTGCAAATTTTTATTTTTTTAGGTTTTTTCCTTTTAATATGTGATTAGTAATATAATTGTGAGTATTTTTGTCCCTATAATTTTTCTGTACAATAAACGGTTTACAAGATATCAAAAAACTGTCACTTTAAAAAACCGGTTTTTCCTAAATATCTCACAAGAATTGTTGTCGCAATTTTTTCTGAATAATTTTTCATGTTTCGAATATATCTAATCCAAAAAGTTGATCTTAACTGAAACCCATGTCACAAGATTTTTTTTGTAATTGCTTTAAATGTTGGAAAAGCGGTCTAAAACAAATTTGAGCGTAGTAAGCTTTGCATTTCCATAATGTTTAATTTAATTTTGGACTTAGCTAATGTGTGTCCTGTGCACTATTTGGGTTTTTGTCTTCTCATGTTGTTTGTTGGTGTACTATGTGTTTCTGTAGTTACGATGTGATTTTGCATAACTCTGGAAGACTTAACATATTCAATTGAAATTTGTCCACGATAGATTTGAATACCCAGATCGAACTGATTTTGGGACTGGTATGTAAGCGTTAATAATTAGTAAGTACACTTCAAATTTTCATTTTTAGGTTTTTCCTTTTAGAATTGTTCAGTAATATAGAATTTTCCAGAATTAGTTTTTAGGATAATTGTACAAGTTCAAAACGAAGCTTTAAAGTTTGTTAAAATCGTCACTTAACTTTTTGTCTATTGTTATCGAAAATGGTTTTCCAATTCGAAATTTCAAAAAGTTATCCTTAAGTCCACAGCAATTCCTAAACACGTCTTTTGACCGTCCAACATATATTGAAGAAACTTCATTCAAATGTAGTTATTTTACAATACGAATGTTTATCATAAATTTCATTATTATTGCTACTGCTTTGTAATTAATTTAAAGAATTACTAAATCTGTTTCTTTAAGTGCTTCCAAATTCGTTTCATTTATTGACAAGCCATTGTCATTGAAACAAATCAATGTTTTCTAGAAAGAGAATTATTAAGCGTTAAAATAGTAATACAACAAAACAGTGTTGGCTAGAGAGAAAGTTGTTCAGGAGCGCAATAGAATTTTCGAATTATTTGGAAATTGACAAGTTCAAACGAACTAATTGATTTAAAATGCACTTAACTTTTTGTTTTGTTATCGAATATGGGTACCATTGATAGCAAAACAAGTTAGTGCATCATTGCAGCTAACAACTTTACCAACAATATATTTGCAAGGAAATTTTCATAAAGATTTTAGTAAATCGGAAGACTTTAAGTCATAAATTCTTATTATGTCGCTTTATAATTAATTAAGAATTACTATTGTTGCTTTACGTGCTTCCCAATGCGCTTACGTTTATGACAAGCCATGGATTAACACACTGTAAACTTTAAGGTAAATTAAGGAAACTTAAGTGTAGATAAAGGTAGACTCATAATGCATAGAGATATGCAAACGAATTATGATTTAAATAACTGTTTTTTTAATGAATTACAAATTTAGACAAGCCATGTTTGTCTGTATTTTTAGTCACCTAAAATATCACAAACAATAATGTTTTATGCAATACAAGTCTAAAAACTTTCGAGGTTGAGCTCATACGATTTCTAGACTTAAAGTGCTTGGTAAATTAAGTCTCAGATAATGAAATAATTTTTGTTGTTTCGATAATGCATGCATGTTCTCGCATTTTTACGCATACTTTACAATACTGTAAAAAGGTTCAACATCGCTAGAACATAACGAATAATCTTCTTGGACTGTTTTTAATAACAAATGCAAGCATGTTAGACGTTAATAGACTATTATAGATGCTAACTTAAAAAAATTGCAAAGCCGCCCGCTTCTGTAAAATACCGATAACACAATTTAAGCATTTTCAATTTCATTTAATTAATTTTTAAACGTAGTTTGCTTTATATTAAGAAACTTTATAAAGCAAAGTTATGTAAAATAAAATTTTCTTTAAAAAATATGTCTACACATTTCTCAAAACATTAATGGTTATACAGATATTGACCTAATACTTAAATGCTACCTTAGGAGTTGTTTTACTAAATATCAGGCTGTTTTAGAAACAATTGATAAAAAAAAAACTGATCCTAATAAACCCCTTCTCTCCGCCGCTGAATTTCACCCAAAATCTAATCAGCTTCAGCAGAAATGAACACAGGCTTAAATACGAAATTTGAAGCACGTCAGTGGTGTTGTTCTCGAGTTATCCTGAATACTAACATACATCCACATTAACCACACTCCGCGCGCGAACACCGCAAAACGCACACGCACACAGCAATGACACACGCAAATACGACATGCAGCACGCACGCACATCCACGCACCGCAACACACATACGCACACGCACACCACACGCACACGCTACGCACACTCACGCAACGCACACGCACACGCACACGCACACGCACACACCGCACACGCACACGCACGCGCACGCACACGCACGCACCGACCGCACACGCACACGCACGCGCACCCGCTCACGCACACGCACACGCTCACCCACACGTACACGCACACGCAACGGACACGCATACGGACACACGCGCACGTACACGAACACGCACACGCACATGCACGCGCACACGCTCACGCAACGCACACGTACGCACCGCACACAGACACGACGAAAGCTAAACCATACGTTTAACGACGCATGGGCGGTTTTGAATAGCACACATCATAACTGGCACACCTCACAACGCACACGTAACGTCACACGACAAAGATTATGAATTGCTTTTACAATGTCCATTTTATTATGAACGTATTGCAAAAGAATAATTATCGTAAAAACATTATTATTATTAAAACTATTTCATAGATGCGGGCGGATTTAAAAATTTGTTTCAAGTTACCATCTATGTGCCTGTTTTTCTCTATCTAACATGAAGGCGGACACGTTTATCTGATATTATTATTACTTTACAATGTTGCCTATATTCTTTATGAACGTATTATAACAGAGGTTGCACAATTATCTTATAAAATATATTTGTTCATTTTAATTTTCACTTTGTAGGCTAGAAATGTTAGTTCCATCTATTGCTTTTCCTACAAATTAAGTGTACATTATCTATATTACTACAAGTGCATGTCATGACGTATTAACACCAGGTCCACATTTCTTTTAAAATTTTCTGTTCATTTAATCTCCTTTTAGGTGAGGATCTCTTACCAAATTCTGAAAATAATTTCAGGCGTTTCTCAAGGCCACTTTGTTATAAAATTTTTTCCGAACCTGTGCTATAATCCATTCCTGAGATATGGCCGACAGCCGTTCTTAGTTACGTCACATATACAAATTTAAAAACAACTACAAATTTACGTTTCTTATTAATGTATGCCAATAAAACATGTTGGTAAATTTTATTTCAAACTCGAATTAATAGGGTTGTCAAGATGTTTGATTTTATCAGATGTTTTGTTGGCTAAACCAAATTATTTGTCGAACTACCAGCGTCACCTAGCTTTAAATAGTTGAAGGTTTGATATTTAGTTAAAATTTTAAGATATTCGCTATGGTCACTTAGTTTTGAACTAATTTATACTAAAATAAATTTAACTCTAGTACATCAGGGCTTTTTAAGTTTAGGTTGTACTCCCGTAATTAAGATTACCTGAAGCATGGCAGTCGTATTGACAAATAAATTGTAACTTGAATAACTTTTAAATAACATTTAATAAAATAATTAAATGTGATCTTAGTTACCTAATTTGTGTACTGTTCCAACTCACAAGCAGTGTTGCGACACAACCAGATGAAATCATCTAGATACTGTACCCAGGGAGCTTTGTGTATTTAATATTGTATCTAGATACTGTATAAATATGCATTTGTGTATGATTGTAACCCCACCTCACTTTTAACACCATTATTCTGATCCGATTTTAATGACGTCTATGTGGTTAATCTAAGGGAGAAAGAGGATATATTTTTGTTTATTTACTATGAGCTGAAATAATGAGAAGGAAGAGGTTTATGCACACAATTATATTCAATTAAAATCAATGCAGAATAACAATAAGTAAAAAAATATTTTTAAAAAACGCTTTTATTTCCAAATGTACTAAAAAGAATAAAATAATTTTTTTATCTACCCATTAACATCTAAAATTTTTGTGACTAAAAATAAAAGTGTAGGGCGCTCTTTGTAGTGCCTTGCACTTCATTGTTTGAATGTAGGTGTTGATAGGCTTTGTTATAAGTATAAGATATCATGTATGCCCGGCACTTTTATTTTTAGTCACAACAATTTTTGATGTTACTGGGTAGATAAAAAAATTATTTTATTATTACACTCAAATAAAAGCGTTTTTAATATTTTTTACTTATTTTTATTTTCTACTTTTTAGTCGCTTGGGTAAGTTCCAACAAAGAAAGAAACTCAATTTTTCAAGACCTTAGTTTTATAAACAAAAATTTCGAACTTACTTGGCCAATATAAACATGTATACCGAAATTCAGCTCAGCCGGATATCGGAAAATAGTTGATTTTTTTGACCGAATACATTACTTTGAGTCCCCCGGGCGCAGTCCCCTGATCTTGAACTCAACTTGTCGTATATTTTTGTGCATGGTCTTATGCTAAAAGCGTAAGTCCTGAATTTCAAGGCCCTAGCTTTATAAACAAAAATTTCGACAGCATTTGGCCAAATTTGGCCGCAACGCAGCCCCTTGACCTTGAAACTCAACTTGTCGCATATTTCTGTGCATGGTATTATGCGAAAAGCTTAAGTAAAAAGCTCAAAGCCCATGTTTTATTTGGCAAATTTGGCCTAAAAGTCAAAACAAAAACACATACTCGTGTATTGTCATCAAGAATACGCATGTATGCCAAATTTCAGCTCAATCGGAGATCAGGAAGTTGTTGAAAATTCAATGACAAGATTTGAACCGGACAGATCAAGTGAGTTGAATAAAAGCGTTAAAAATGGTAAACTGGTTGAGGTCGTACATTTTCTTTTCTGAGTCTTAGTTGTTAAGGTCTAAAAAACCGACCCAAGCATCTCACGTTTTCGACAGAACAGACTCCAAACAATTTCCTTTTTATTACGAGGGCCTCACATTGCTAACTGTATCCTATAGTACCATTTTTAATTTTATAGTCATTGCTCCAATAGTGCTCAATTGCACTTAACTGGCGGCTTTTCTTTCACTTTCTTCTTCTTTTTCTGTAAATAATGACTGAGTTATTTTACTGTCTGTTAAGTTAATGTACTTTCGAATTTGCAATGCTTCATATTTCTTAACTAATTTTTTATTTTTATAAATTTTAAAATAATTTCAGCTTCGAAATTAACATTCTCTTGCCAAATTGAATATTTCTATCAAATTAAAAAGTATTCGAACTTAAGGAAATTTTTTGACTTCGTTACAGTATCTCCATATACATTATGCAGCATCCGAACAATCTAGATACTTATAC
This sequence comes from Vesta saturnalis, assembly GCA_036346205.1. Taxonomy (NCBI): domain Eukaryota; kingdom Metazoa; phylum Arthropoda; class Insecta; order Coleoptera; family Lampyridae; genus Vesta; species Vesta saturnalis. The sequence continues at coordinate 338,540 of JARFJB010002483.1, read as the reverse complement.
TTTTTAACTTCCCAATTTTTTTAAGGTTTCGTTCCAGTCATAGCTGAGGCATAGCCAACAACATATTTGTTTGGATAGACCAAAGGTTAATCCACCGATAGCAGAGTCATTGCAAATAGTGCAAACTTGTAGTATCAGCTCGTTGGTTGCGTTTGCCCTAGCCGTAGCCTTACGTGAGTATAAAATAGTTATACATCTATAATCCAGTGATATGTTTTCAATGTAAACTAGGTAAGCACAGCTTCCCTAGTAGGTTTATAATATTATTCTTAAAAAGTAAGCAACTCTAACTCCAATCATATGATAAGCATTTTGAAGAAAATTTGTATTAGAGAAAAAAAAATTATTTGAAATTACGAAAAATAAAAATTACATCTGGACCCAATATAATCAAGACATCAGTACTCAATTCTTCCAATTACTCCAAATCAATAAGAAAACATCCAAAAGCTAAGTAAATTAACCAATAGAAATCCACCTGTAGATCATAAAATTAACCCTAACTGGATTACTAACCTAAGTAATGTAACGCATTCCAAAAAAAAGTTCATTTTATTTTACAAGATCCATAAACCACTCTTGTGAATAATAAAATTCCTGTACCACAAATTTTGGCGGATACTGAAGATATTATTAGACTTACATTACGAGACTAAAAATGAAATTCGGAATTAAACTGTCAATTTAATCACTAACCATATTAATTCTAATAAGAACAAAACTCGCACAAATAAATAATCACATTCACAAATACATCAATGAAACAAAAAGATTTATTAAAAAGAATTCCAACGTAATCATTACCAAATGTGATAAAGCCAATAAAACAGTCATTCTTCAACTTATGAGGAAAAATGTCCTTACTATTTAATGACCCAACCACTTGCACTACAGTTCATGAAAATTCTCATTATCAATATGAAAAATATTTATGGTTACGTACGATTTACAATGGTTCATATCTATTTATTTCTTTATATCCAAAAAGCACCAGCATTTGCGAAAGGGAAAACTTCGGAGCAGCAGATTACATTATATTGTGAGTTTAGCTGCAGTTTGCAAAAGGATAACGAGTATTGAGTATGGAAACCCAATCGTTCTGTGAGTGTATTGTTTGAAATGTTGTTTCCAAAGGATTTCCAACATACAGTTTTAAATAAAAACATATGATAATATTTCTGCGTTAACGAACTCCATCATTAATGATTCTCATAAAATCATAAAAATATAAATGACGTAAAGGATCTAATTTTAAACAGAGTTTATTTTGTTAGCTTTGCAATCTTATGCAATGAAATAAAATTATAAAACAAAAACGGCTTTTCAGGTTTAAATAGTTTACATTTAATCTTACTAAAAGACATTTAGCTTGTAAAACTTAGTTTCAGTAAAGAAAAGAATTTTTTAAAAAACTTGAATCGAACAAAATATATGATTAACTACGAATAAATGATGAGTGAAGATAACTCCCTCGTCATTCTTCAACTTATGAGGAAAAATGTCCTTACTACTTAACGACCCAAGCACTTGACTACAGTTCATGAAAATTCTCATTATCAACATGAAAAATGTTTATGGTTACATACGATTTACAATGGTTCATATCTATTTATTTCTTTATATCCAAAAAGCACCAGCATTTGCGAAAGGGAAAACTTCGGAGCAGCAGATTACATTATATTGTGAGTTTAGCTGCAGTTTGCAAAAGGATAACGAGTATTGAGTATGGAAACCCAATCGTTCTGTGAGTGTATTGTTTGAAATGTTGTTTCCAAAGGATTTCCAACATACAGTTTTAAATAAAAACATATGATAATATTTCTGCGTTAACGAACTCCATCATTAATGATTCTCATAAAATCATAAAAATATAAATGACGTAAAGGATCTAATTTTAAACAGAGTTTATTTTGTTAGCTTTGCAATCTTATGCAATGAAATAAAATTATAAAACAAAAACGGCTTTTCAGGTTTAAATAGTTTACATTTAATCTTACTAAAAGACATTTAGCTTGTAAAACTTAGTTTCAGTAAAGAAAAGAATTTTTTAAAAAACTTGAATCGAACAAAATATATGATTAACTACGAATAAATGATGAGTGAAGATAACTCCCTCGCCTTTCATTGTCATAAAGGTTATTATTGTGCTTAATTGCGCTTGAGCGTTACGTTACATTTTTTTTCGTTCTACCTCGTCCTGCGAGGGACAGGAACTACAAATGCTACATACTGATGGAGAAGGTACTTCATCCCCAGGACAATATTGATAGTAGATAGTAATACGTGAAAAACATAGTAAAAAAACATACATATTGTGAACATAATCTTGTTATTACAATTGAAAACACATATTTTTTTAAACATTCATGATTGTATACAATAAATATGACGTTCTTTTGTAATCTTCGTATTTAGTTTATGGCCGTGCTTCCGAGTCTGGCCCAGATCTTTACTCAAAAGAGCATTTGGATCGTTTTTTCCTTTATAGATAATCCCCAACACCCAATTGTAAATTTCACGATAATGGGCATTTGTGGATGGATCAAACTGGTAGTTAATATCTTTCTCTAGTGCTTGTCGATGAATATGATGCAGCACTTGCAATACACTGGTTTATAATTAACGAGATGTCTTTGTAATTATCATGAATTGTATCTAAAATAAATGCTACAGTCATACTATTACTAGAGGATAAATTGTTTATATTCATTTTGTTGTTCAGTGACATGTTAAACCATATTTAACATCATCATTAACACACATGGACTGGGTGCAAACAAATAATTAACCATTACCCATTTAGTATTTCAAATGATCACGCTTATTTATTAATACGAATATTGAATGTATATAGTATTGAAACCAACCTCTAGAGGTTGAAATATTTTCAGAAATTATAAATTAATATACGCATTTATTGTTTGTTTTTGTGAATTAATGCTTCAATAAATGATAAACTAATGAATGCATCTCGAGTGGTAACAAACCTTAAATTTTTCGCATACATTACATCACTCGCTTCGCCGCGCTCGGTCGCACCATAAATTAAACTAATTGAATAAAGTCTTTTGTACAGTTGGTGTGTGGCATACCACCGAAAACATTCATCAGGAACCACAACTTTTTTTTAAATCTTGACTAGAAATTCTCAATCATATGTTACTGTGGAATGCTTTAAATATTTACAGAGATTACTGCATAGTTGCATAGTTGCATAACACCACGGACGTGTACCTGATAACCCTTTTACCGTCACATGGATTTACCACTACCCTGTTCTGTCTAGCTGTAAATGCTAAATGTTTTTTGGATCTCATTAGATGTTGCTGCCGCTTTGCAATTTGGTAAGCAAATAATGCCAACTTATAATCTTTTATGGTGATTTGTGTTACGTTGGCTCTAGTAAAACCACTAGATTTCTTTATAATTTTACTCCCCTCAACTTAATAAGGATAGATTTACCCACATAATCCCACAAATTCTATCATGATAAAGTCGTTTTTTTCATCCTTTATCAAACCAGGATTTTTTTATTTACTAGAGTATTTTTTTATTTACTAGAGTAATATAAAAGATATTGTCAGGAGCATAATCGGATGTATCGAATTTTTCAGTATTTTTCTATATGGATTCGTAAATACTGGATACAGAGAACTCATAAATCAAACTATCCACATCGGTATGCATGAGTTTGGCCTTATTTTCGAATTTTGTTAGCACATAATTGTTACGGAAGTCGTACAGGGAAGTTTCAGAAATGTCTGGAAAAGCAAATCCTGAATACATGTGGGTTTGTTTAGAAAAACTTCCAACTTATTTATTTCGATAATTACCATACCCTTATCGAATATGATATAGCTGTGGAAATTTGGTTTAGAAATATATGGACCAGCACCACATGGACCCTCCTGGTTTCCAAACGGATATCTTTAAATGTACGCACATTTTCCATTAGTTTACCGAAATCGCAATTGATCTTTAATTTACAGAAATTTTTATCAAATTTATTTTTGGCTTGCTTTCGTGATGTAGTTTTCATTTGGATATATGTTTGTAGCCAAGGAGACCTGTTTAAAGCTCAAGACTATTTAATTTTGTCAACTTCAAAACCAAACGCCAAATACATGTCTAGGCTCCTATAGGAAACAATGTAATTACGTTTCGCATATAATGTAAGTAATACATTTTTTTACATTGGAACCAGGTGGAGCCATATGTTCTAGTGCTAAAGGTGTGTCGTTATTAAGATTGTGCAATTCCAGTCGTTAGTCCAAATCACAGTCTACAATAATGTACAGTTCTCCTTGTTTAAAGATAACCGGGAAACCCATAGCTAGCTCCCAAATGAGGGAATGGGCGTCTTTAAAATTTACACTTTAATTCCGCACCCCGAAACTTCCCCGTCAAATGGTTATGGTCGCTAACCTTAATTGCTGTCGGTTGAAAACCAGATTGGAAGTATGACAGACAGTAGCGCGTTTAAAATAAAAAAATACAATAGGCGTCAATAAACATTGGTCTTGAAACGGCCAATGAATCTTGGTCTCTCGCGTTTCCGGGAATCCACCAATTTCAGAGTGAATGAGCTTTGGTTCTGTTTATAGATTTCTAAGGGATTTAATGTCACACTCATATAGGTCAATGCACTTTACCTTGAAAAGGTCAGTGAACTTTGATTCTATTTTTATATTTTCGAGAATTGACACCCCTTAAGGTTGACCTTGAATTTTAAATTTTTCTCAAAAAAGGGCGTGGAATTGACCTTGACACATTCTCTCTCACGCACGTATTGTAATTCCTATATATCTGTACCTCTCTTACACATGTGAATCTCCTATGTGAGCCAGAAGTGAGGAGCTATACTATTAATACACAAAGAAATTAAGCGAGCCCAAATATTTTCCATTCAATCTGACACTACCCAGGGTGTTAATAGTGTAGAGCAATGTTGCGTTATGGTTAGATTAGGCACAGATAGAGCGACTTTAGATTAATTAAAGGCACGTTCAGCAAAGGAAAAGGGATGTATGAAATAATAAGGGTCCCTATACAAATTATACATTGCTGCTAATGGATGTGTCGATAATTCTACGGACAATGCTGCCAATGTGCAAGGCTCGTATTCTTTATACCATTATGTGAAGCCGTTTAAATAATTTCAACGTTGAAGTTAAATTCGATGCAAAAGCTTATTTGGACGGTTATACTTTTTTCCACATCGTTCCTCTCCGGGTATTTCCATACATCGGGAATGGACCTTCAATCGTTCAGAATGCTCAAAGAATTCAAGGAAATCGTCTAGAACTTGAACAGCCTTCATCTTGCCTTAACTGGACGGACCTAGCTTAGCCGATGTCTCGGTGATTATTGGTAAGAATATTGATGTAGTGATGTCTGAAATACAAATATTTGTAATTTTATAACAATGCTACTTCACGACGATTTCGAAAATACGTGGATACAACACACCGTGACAATTACAATTTGTATACTGATTTCCTTAAGCTCAACATCTTATTGGCCCATGTCATAAAACTCTTCTGTTTTCGATTTCGAATTCTGTAAAAAATGTTTACAATAATTCTTTAATGCGTGTTGCGCTATTTGAAACTTCAGCATAACGTTTCATTATAAAATTCTTTACATCGCATTGTTGAACACCGATGCATTAGCTGCAAAGAATGCAGATAACATAGTTGTGTCTAAGTAAAAATTCTATTAATTTATTTCTAAAAACCTTTTTCTTATTCAAGAAATTGTAAACACTTTTTGGGAACCCTTATTTGAAGCCCGTTTTGAGGTTGTTTTTGTTGAGGTCTTATATTATTGATCGTATTAAGTTTGGCGACAGGACATGCAAAAAACATTGGATTTGGTTACGGTTCTGCGGTAGTGACCTTTGAGAGATGAGAAATCTGATTATAGAGAAACTTTCAATTTAACGCTGCATCGGTACTCAAATCACTCCAATAATCTACGCAATCTCAATTATCGCTATGTTATGTTTTTGAAAGTATTTTTTTTTTTTGGAATGAATGATATCATTAAAGAATTTCTTACCTTTTTCTTGTGAGTTTATGTGGCAACGACATCCGTCTCATAGTCTACACCTAGCAGGCTCTTATTGGCAACGCCGGAAGGTTGTCGCTCTCGTTCACCATCACCACCCATTCTGATCCATAGCGGGAACACGCACAATTCAACCTCTTAGTTAAACATGTAAGGCCATATTTTAATGTCTTTCATTGCTGTAAGTTATTGGATAATAAACTGCTTGCGCGTGACAGTGATGTATTTGTAAAATAATGTCTAATAGATGTTGTGGGTCAGTGTTCCCATGTTCAATAGCCAGTAGTATACATGGTACATGGTAAAAACTATTCGCTTTTCTTCTAATTACAGCAGAAGTAAATTTTCAAATGTAAAAAACGACCTGCGATAAGCTTACAACTTGACACGTTTTTTTTTAAATTTAACCGTTTGATTATTAAGCGCGATTCTAATATTCAGTATTTAAAATTCTCAGATTCTATAATATTTTGGTTTTAGTTCCGGATATATAAATGAATTTTTGTCATTCCGTGTGGCCAGGCTGATTTTCGAATCATCAAAATCGTCCACAAAATCTATGTTTCTGGCAAAACTTTAAAACTTTTTGGTTTGGCACCACTGATTTACCATACATGAGCATTTGCTAACAGCTGCCATACGTACAGGGTCCGCCTTTGGGAGCTGATCCTATGAGTATCTGCTAAACCAAACTTACTATAATTTTGAAAATTTGGTGACAGGGTATAGATGTTAGGGCTAACTCATCTAAAATATTTTCACGTTCGTACCATTTCCGGTTATACCGGAAGTCAGTATAGTCGCTTATTTTAAATGGAACACCCGTATATTAATACATTTTGGATTCTATGTCGAATTTTAAGGTAAGTTTGTTAAATAAACTAGATACGAAATTTCAGTCGTTTTCAAAAAATACCATTTTGTAAAAAATTGACAGATGCGGTCTTAGTAATAACTCGTTAATTGTTCTGTTTCTGTCAAACAATTTGAATAAAACTTTGAGGTGTTGTAGGCAAAGGTTTATTGCAACAGTCTGCAAAAATGACATTTGTATTTTCATAAAAATAAAATTATGAATGTCTAAACTTGACTATCAAAAATGCAAGTTACTCAAAAATCAAATGGAAACCCCTATTTTTATTACTCAGATCGATTTAACGTCAAAAATTAAGGTAAGTTTGTTTAAAACTTTATTTGCCTAAACGTAACAGTCTCATACTTATTATTAAAAAGTCCCAATTTTAAAATTTGTGATAAAATGAGCTACATACTTAAATCTAGTATTCCTTGTTCGTGGACACCATGGAAACCAAATAATTGAGAATTGAAATGAAGAAAAATATTTGAATAAGTTACTGCAAAAATATTAAAATTAATAATTTTGTGATCCAAAAGTCATTTTTGCCAACTAGAAATTTTCTAAGTCATTTTTTTCAAATTCGATATACAACATAAGTGTAAACATTTAATACTTTATGAGTAAATAAAAAAAAACTACTTTTTACTGCGGAGGTAGTAAATACATACTTATCAATGCATTCTTACACGATAAAGTCGCTTATTTAGTATTTCTTGCTTATGATCAGATGTAAATTAATTTACAATAAATGTTCAAAATGTTGCCCGTTAGACGCGAGACATTGTTGAACCCGTCTTATAACGGCTTCATTTGTAGCCCTTTGAATTTCTAGTGGAGAAAGAGAATTGAAGGCATTTTGCACTCTTGCAATGCAGCTTCTTTGGTCGTTAGTGGTGTAGCATAAACAATATTTTTAATTCGACCCCAAAGATAAAAATTCATTGGCGTAAGATCAGGTGACCTAGGTGGCCATGGAAAGGGACCATTATTGGCAAACCAACGATCTTCAAAAATTTCATAAAGTTTCATGGAAACAGCGTTGGTGTTGTGAAGGGGCGCACCGTCTTGTTGGTACCATAAATTTTCCCTTTGTAGATTTAATCGGGCTTGAATTCGAGTGTTTAATATCTCAAGATAATTTTCTCCTAGAAATTAAATTTGCAATCATAAATCGCAACAATCCACTACTTTAAACCTCTCAAATTTTCGTTGTAAAAATACACGTCAAAGATTTCGTTATTCCGAATAGCACAAAATACGTTAAAATACCAAATTTCCTGAAAATGGCATTCTCGAATTGGATTGCTATTTTCGTTACTCCAGTAATGCGAGTTTCGGCGATTAAATATGCCATTTTTCGTAAATTTAAATTTGTCCGTCCATATGATATTAGTCAAAAAACTAGGAATTTCTTCTATTTTGAGCTAAATTGTTTCACAAAATTCGATTCGTTTCAAGAAATCCGCTTCTTTCAAATGTTGAACTAATTGTAGTATGGTCTAAACTTATGTTTCTTAAGAATTCTTCTGATAGTTGTTGGTGTTAAGCCAATATCTGTTTTCGCGGCGTTTATGGAATAACAAGGATAGGCACGGAAATATCCTAAAGTTATAACGTCATTCTGTTCGTTATCAATAGCAGTTTTTTTGCGAGGCAGAGAGTGTTTAAATGTGCCAAACTGTTCCAAATTTTGAACCACACGTCTTATTGTATCTGCTGATGGTCGGGGACGCTCAGAATAGCGTTCGATAAATGTTCTTACTGTTCGTTTTACAACTCTATGACATTCTCCGTGAATTAAAATTAAATTCAAATAATCTGTATTAGAATATTCAAGTCGAGCCATTTCATCAAGAAAAACAGAAACTGTCAACAATTTTATTAAATTATTGACTACAAAATAAAAACAAATAAATAGCATGTTTATCGTGTAAGAATGCACTGATAAGTATGTAGTTACTACCTCCGCAGTAAAAAGTAGTTTTTTTCGATTTACTCATAAAATATTAAATTTTTACACTTATGCTGTATATCGAATTCGAAAAAAATGACTTAGAAAATTTCTATTTGGCAAAAATTACTTTTGAATCACAAAATTATCAATTTTTATAATTATCTTGAGATATTAAACACTCGAATACAACCCCGATTAAATCTAGAAAGGAAAAATTTATGGTACCAACAAGACGGTGCGCCCCTCACAACACCAACGCTGTTTCCATGAAACTTTATGAAATTTTTGAAGATCGTTGGTTTGCCAATAATGGTCCCTTTCCATGGTCACCTAGGTTACCTGATCTTACGCCAATGGATTTTTATCTTTGGGGTCGAATTAGAAATATTGTTTATGCTACACTACTAACGATTAAAGAAGATTGCATTGCAAGAGTGCAAAATGCCTTCAATTCTCTTTCTCCACAAGAAATCCAAAGGGCTACAAATGAAGCCGTTATAAGACGGGTTCAACAATTTCTTGCGTCTAACAGGAAACATTTTGAACATTTATTGTAAATTAATTTACATTTAATCACGAGCAAGAAATACTAAATAAACGACTTTATCGTGTAAGAATGCACTGATAAGAATGTAATTGCTACCACCGCAGTAAAAAGTAGTTTTTATCGATTTACTCATAAAGTATTAAATTTTTACACTTATGCTGTATATCTAATTTTTTGCAGTAACTTATTCAAATATTTTTCATTTCAATTCTCAATTATTTGGTTTCCATGGTGACCACGAACAAGGAATGCCAGATTTAAGTATGTAGCTCATTTTTATCACATATTTTAAAATTGGGACTTTTTTGACAATAAGCATGAAACTGTTACGTTTAAGCAAATAAAGTTTTAAACAAACTTATCTTAATTTTTGACGCTAAATCGATCTGAGTAATAAAAAATAGGGGTTTCCATTTGATTTTTTTGAGTAACTTGCATTTTTTGATAGTCAAGTTTAGACATTCATAATTTTATTTTTATGCAAAATACAAATGTCTTTTTTTGCAGACTGTTGCAATAAACCTTTGCCTACAACACCTCAAAGTTTTATTCAAATTGTTTGACAGGAACAGAACAATTAACTAGTTATTACTAAGACCGCATCTATCAATTTCTTTAGAAAAATGTTTTTTTTTTTAAAACGACTGAAATTTCGTATCTAGTTTATTTAACAAACTTACCTTAAAATTCGACATAGAATCCAAAAAATGTATTAATATACGGGGTGTTCCATTTAAAATAAGCGACTAAGTACCGACTTCCGGTATAACTGGAAGTGGTACGAACGTGAAAATATTTTAGGTGAGTTAGCCCTAACATCATTACCCTGTCACCAAATTTTCAAAATTATAGTAAGTTTGGTTTAGCAGATACTCATAGGATCAGCTCCCAAAGGCGGACCCTGTATATTAACGCGTTTTACATGTTGATGTTCCTGTTATAATACGCAATAATAACACGTTGATCTGCTGACTCATTTAATATACGTAAAAATAACTTTAATTTCTATAACCTTAAACTTAAATTGGCATTTCTATCGTTTAACTAAGCTTTTAATATCACGAATGTTTTTACGTCAACTCACACTCGCATCCACATCATAACTGTCACGTAGGTACGCGCATTTCATCTTAACTTTCAAAAACAACTCGATTCTTTTTAAATAAAGGTTACTTCACCGAATTCCTCTGTAACACCTCTCCTGAAATGGTTTCCCTCTCGGCTGAAAACCAATTCCTATTTGTTCGCTTAACTTGCTGGCACGTTCAATACTCAAATTTTTTGTTAGTAACATTCGGTAGGGACATATTTCAGAGTGATTTCGCCTGATTTAATAACGCCTTTAATTTTGAAAGCATTATTGGCGATATGTTTGCTTCGTCCGATGGCGTGTCGTTTTCTGTTAGTTTAAACCGCCTGTATTATTTAACTTTACATTTCATGGATGCCTCACGTGGTAGTTTATTTTTAACTCTGCGAACAGTTGTTTACACCAAATAGCTTCTTCTGTGCACTCACACAGTGAGAAAAGTTTCGTTTCTACGCTGCTCAATACGACGCTTCTTTGCTTCCTGCTTACCCGGGACACCGCCCTCCGTTCATCACCAATACATTTCCGCTGTTAAGATTTACAAGCATTGTGATCACTTCCCCAATCAGAGTCCCTATACATCTGCACATGTTTCTCTTTTACGTTTTTCACAAAAGTTCCATTGACGTATCTTATTATCCTTTTAACTCAACGCTAGTGTTCTTCACTGGGGTTGGTAGTAAACTGGCTCATGTAGGAAGTAGCAAACATTATATCGGGTCTCGTATTGTTAGCCAAATATACTAAGCTGCCGATCACTGTTTCGTAAACATTTTTTTACTTGTTCATTGATTTTCTCGCTGTTTTTCGTATACTTCATTTCGGTTTCAAAAACAGTTCTTGCTGGTTTGCACATTTTGACATTTCGAAATTTTTCAGTATGTTAAGCATGTAATCCCGTTGATCTATTTTTATATATCTATCATTTCGTTAAATATTCACTGATATGACTCATTTGGCTTCATCTAGATGCTTTATTTTGAAGTTTTTTTTTGCAATTCGTCTTTTAACTTTCTTATATCCCGATTTCTCCATGTGAAACCGTACCGTCTACAGACAGTTGTTATAATAGACACGGGTATGCCTTTGATCGTTTCATCATGTTGCATTACTGTTGTACCCCCTTATAGCTCTTTTGTAATCTGCATACTTAGTCCTTCTTATTCAATGTCCATCTGGTATTTCCAAGTGTATTTGGTCAACCAATCTCATGTTTAAATGTGCACCATTTACATCAATACGGGCTACCGCCAAATCGAATTTTACGCAAATCGCCAGTAATATTCGCATTATTTTTGTACGATTACAGGTGAAAACTCCTCTAGTAATGTATCTTTTGTGTAATTGTTGTCCAGTGGCACTAGTGGCGCTTTATATTTAGATATCTGTCCGCAAATATCATATTTTCGCTTGAATATCCACATATTTTTTAATACACAAGCACTTCTTGGTCGCTTCACTACACTCCAAATCTCGTTAATAGTTAGGTTTTCAAATTCCTTTTACACAGTATCGTCTCAATCGTATCTCTATTCACATTTGATTGATTCGTCATACGATTTAGGTTCCTTCCCTGACCTAATTTAACATATGACATCTCGCCTGATGTATCGTTAATGCTGTAATTATACGGGTGTTTTGCTGATTCTTCCCTTTACAGTTTTGTTTTTTCGTTTCGTGGTTCTTGGCCTTCGTCTCCATCGTTATGCTGTTTGTAGTGCTCTCGCTCGTTTTTTGTTTGTTGGTACAGTATTTCCCTTTGTCTCGTTCTTTTGCGGTCTTCATACCAGTATTGACTTCCGAAGGTGCTTCATGCACGCCTTGCCATCTTTCATATCGCGTCTCAACCTTGTTTGCCGCTGTATAGTGTATATATTCTGTTGTTACTGTAACATGCGGTCAGTGCCGTTTTGCTGCACTATACATCTCGTTGCGTCCTTTAGCGGTGGATTCACTCTTTGAGCAACTTCTTTTTATGATGGCGAATATGACCTTGTGTGTGTGTGTGTGTGTGTGTCTGTGTGTGTGTCTGTGTCTGTGTCTGTGTGTGTGTCTGTGTCTGTGTCTGTGTCTGTGTCTGTGTCTGTGTCTGTGTCTGTGTCTGTGTCTGTGTCTGTGTCTGTGTCTGTGTCTGTGTCTGTGTCTGTGTCTGTGTCTGTGTCTGTGTCTGTGTCTGTGTCTGTGTCTGTGTCTGTGTCTGTGTCTGTGTCTGTGTCTGTGTCTGTGTCTGTGTCTGTGTCTGTGTCTGTGTCTGTGTCTGTGTCTGTGTCTGTGTCTGTGTCTGTGTCTGTGTCTGTGTCCGTGTCCGTGTCCGTGTCCGTGTCCGTGTCCGTGTCCGTGTCCGTGTCCGTGTCCGTGTCCGTGCCGTGTCCGTGTCCGTCGTCCGTGTCCGTGTCCGTGTCCTGTCCGCGTCCGGTCGCGTCCGCGTCCGCGTCCGTGTCCGTGTCCGTGTCCGTGTCTGTGCCCGTGTCTGTGTCTGTGTCTGTGTCTGTGTCTGTGTCTGTGTCTGTGTCTGTGTCTGTGTCTGTGTCTGTGTCTGTGTCTGTGTCTGTGTCTGTGTCTGTGTCTGTGTCTGTGTCTGATGTCTGTGTCTGTGTCTGTGTCTGGTCTGGTCTGTGTCTGTGTCTGTGTCTGTGTCTGTGTCTGTGTCTCGTGTCTGTCGTCTGTTGTCTCGTCTGTCTTCGTGTCTGTGTCTGTGTCTGTGTCTGTGTCTGTGTCTGTGTCTGTCTGTTCTGTGTCTGTGTCTGTGTCTGTGTCTGTGTCTGTGTCTGTATCTGTGTCTGTGTCTGTGTCTGTGTTCTGTGCTGTGTCTGTGTCTGTGTCTGTGTCTGTGTCTGTGTTGTGTCTGCGGCTGTGTCTGTGTCTGTGTCTGTGCCCCTGTGTCTGTGTCTGTGTCTGTGTCTGTGTCTGTGTCTGTGTCTGTGTCTGTGTCTGTGTCTGTATCTGTGTCTGTGTCTGTGTCTGTGTCTGTGTCGTGTCGTGTGTGTCGTGTCTGTGTCTGTGTCTGTGTCGTGTCGTGTGTCGTGTCTGTGTCTGTGTCTGTGTCTGTGTCTGTGTCTGTGTCTGTGTCTGTGTCTGTGTCTGTGTCTGTGTCTGTGTCTGTGTCTGTGTCTGTGTCTGTGTCTGTGTCTGTGTCTGTGTCTGTGTCTGTGTCTGTGTCTGTGTCTGTGTCTGTGTCTGTGTCTGTATCTGTGTCTGTGCCTGTGTCTGTGTCTGTGCCTGTGTCTGTGTCTGTGTCTGTGTCTGTGTCTGTGTCTGTGTCTGTGCCCGTGTCCGTGTCCGTGTTCGTGTCCGTGTCCGTGTCCGTGTCCGCTGTCCCGCCGTCCGCGTCCGCGTCCGTGTCCGTGTCCGTGTCACTGTCCGTGTCCGTGTCAGTGTCCGTGTCCGTGTCTGTGTCCGTGTCTGTGTCTGTGTCAGTGTCTGTGTCTGTGTCTGTGTCTGTGTCTGTGTCTGTGTCTGTGTCTGTGTCTGTGTCTGTGTCTGTGTCTGTGTCTGTGTCTGTGTCTGTGTCTGTGTCTGTGTCTATGTCTGTGTCTGGTGCGTGCGTCTGCGTCTGCGTCTGCGTCTGCGTCTGGTCTGCGTCTGCGTCTGCGTCTGCGTCTGCGTCTGCGTCTGCGTCTGCGTCGTCTGCGTCTGCGTCTGCGTCGTGCGTCTCGTCTCCGTCTCCTGTCTCCGTCTCCGTCTCCGTCTCCGTCTCCGTCTCCGTCTGTCTGTGTCCGTGTCTATGTCTGTGCCTGTGTCTGTGTCTGTTTCTGTCTGTTTCTGTGTCTGGGTCTGTGTCTGTGTCTGTGTCTGTGTCTGTGTCTGTATCTGTGTCTGTGTCTGTGTCTGTGTCTGTGTCTGAGTCTGTCTCTGGGCCTGTGTCTGTGTCTGTGTCTGTGATAGTGTCTGCGTCCGTTTCTGTGACTGTATCTGAGTATGTGACTGTGTCTGTGCCTGTGTCTGTGTCTGTGTCTGTTTCTGTGTCTGTGTCTGTGTCTGTGTCTGTGTCTGTGTCCGTGTCCGTGTCCGTGTCCGTGTCAGTGTCCGTGTCCCTGTCCGCCCGCGTCCGCGTCCGCGTCCGTGTCCGTGTCCGTGTCACTGTCCGTGTCCGTGTCCGTGTCCGTGTCGTGTCTGTGTCCAGTGTCTGTGTCTGTGTCAGTGTCTGTGTCTGTGTCTGTGTCTGTGTCTGTATCTGTGTCTGTGTCTGTGTCTGTGTCTGTGTCTGTGTCTGTGTCTGTGTCTGTGTCTGTGTCTGTGTCTGTGTCTGTGTCTGTGTCTGTGTCTGTGTCTGTGTCTGTGTCTGTGCCTGTGTCTGTGCTGTGCCTGCGTCTGCGTCTGCGTGTGCGTCTGCGTCTGCGTCTGCGTCTGCGTCTGCGTCTGCGCCTGCGTCTGCGTCTGCGTCTGCGTCTGCGTCTGCGTCTGCGTCTGCGTCTGCGTCTCCGTCTCCGTCTTCGTGTCCGTGTCTGCTGTCCTGTGTCTGTGTCTGTCGTCTGTCTGTTTCTGTGTCTGGTCTGTGTCTGTGTCTGTGTCTGTGTCTGTGTCTGTGTCTGTGTCTGTCTCGTCTCTGTCTGTGTCTGGCCTGTGTCTGTGTCCTGTGTCTGTGTCTGTGTCTGTGTCTGTGTCTGTGTCTGTCTGTGTCTGTGTCTGGTCTGTGTCTGTGTCTGTGTCTGTGTCTGTGTCTGTGTCTGTGTCTGTGTCTGTCCGTGTCTGTGTCTGTCTGTCTGCTCGCGTCTCGCGTCCGTCCGTCCGTGTCTGTCCGTGTCTGTCCGTTCCGTGTCCGTGTCCGTGTCATGTCTGTGCCGTGTCTGTGTCTGTTCGTGTCTGTGTCTGTGTCTGTGTCTGTGTCTGTGTCTGTGTCTGTATCTGTGTCTGTGTCTGTGTCTGTGTCTCTGTCTGTGTCTGAGCCTGTGTCTGTGTCTGTGTCTGTGATTGTGTCTGTGTCTGTGTCTGTATCTGTGTCTGTGCCTGTGTCTGTGTCTGTGCCTGTGTCTGTGTCTGTGTCTGTGTCTGTGTCTGTGTCTGTGTCTGTGTCTGTGTCAGTGTCCGTGTCCGTGTCCGTGTCCGTGTCCGTGTCCTGTCGCGCGTCCGCGTCCGCGTCCGTGACCGTGTCCGTGTCACTGTCCGTGTCCGTGTCCGTGTCCGTGTCAGTGTCTGTGTCGGTGTCAGTGTCTGTGTCAGTGTCTGTGTCCGTGTCTGTGTCTGTGTCTGTGTCTGTGTCTGTGTCTGTGTCTGTGTCTGTGTCTGTGTCTGTGTCTGTGTCTGTGTCTGTGTCTGTGTCCGTGTCCGTGTCTGTGTCTGTGCGTCTGTGTCTGCTGTCTGGTCTGCGTCTGCGTCTGCGTCTGCGTCTGCGTCTGCGTCTGCGTCTGCGTCTGCGTCTGCGTCTGCGTCTGCGTCTGCGTCTGCGTCTGCGTCTCCGTCTCCGTCTGTCTCGTCTCGTCTCCGTCTCGTCTCCGTCTCCGTCTTCGTGTCCGTGTCTATGTCTGTGCCTGTGTCTGTGTCTGTTTCTGTTCTGTTTCTGGTCTGTGTCTGGTCTGTGTCTGTGTCTGTGTCTGTTCTGTGTCTGTGTCTGTGTCTGTGTCTGTGTCTCTGTCTGTGTCTGAGCCTGTGTCTGTGTCTGTGTCTGTGATTGTGTCTGTGTCTGTGTCTGTATCTGTGTCTGTGCCTGTGTCTGTGTCTGTGTCTGTGCCTGTGTCTGTGTCTGTGTCTGTGTCTGTGTCTGTGTCTGTGTCTGTGTCTGTGTCGTGTCCGTGTCCGTGTCCGTGTCCGTGTCCGTGTCCCTGTCGCCGCGTCCGCGTCCGCGTCCGTGTCCGTGTCCGTGTCCTGTCCGTGTCCGTGTCCTGTGTCGTGTCCGTGTCTGTGTCTGTGCAGTGTCTGTGTCTGTGTCTGTGTCTGTGTCTGTGTCTGTGTCTGTGTCTGTTCTGTGTCTTGTCTGTGTCTGCTGTCTGTGTCTGTGTCTGTTGTGTCTGTGTCTGTGTCTGTGTCTGTGTCTGTGTCTGTGTCTGTGTCTGTGTCTGTGTCTGTGTCTGTGTCTGTGCTGTGTCTGTGTCTGTCTGCGTCTGCGTCTGCGTCTGCGTCGTCGCGTCGCGTCTGCGTCTGTCTGCGTCTGCGTCTGCGTCTGCGTCTGCGTCTGCGTCTGCGTCTGGTCTGGTCTGCGTCTGGTCTGGTCTGGTCTGCGTCTGCGTCTGCGTCTGCGTCTGCGTCTGCGTCTGCGTCTGCGTCTGCGTCTGCGTCTGCGTCTGCGTCTGCGTCTGCGTCTGCGTCTGCGTCTGCGTCTGCGTCTGCTCCGTCTCGTCTCGTCTCCGTCTCCGTCTCCGTCTCCGTCTCCGTCTCCGTCTCCGTCTCCGTCTCCGTGTCCGTGTCTATGTCTGTGCCTGTGTCTGTGTCTGTTTCTGTCTGTTTCTGTGTCTGGGTCTGTGTCTGTGTCTGTGTCTGTGTCTGTATCTGTGTCTGTGTCTGTGTCTGTGTCTGTGTCTCTGTCTGTGTCTGTGTCTGTGTCTGTATCTGTATCTGTGTCTGTCTGTGTCTGTGTCTGTGTCTGTGTCTGTGTCTGTGTCTGTGTCTGGGTCTGTGTCTGTGTCTGTGTCTTACTGCCACAATTCTATGAACAGCGTGGTGGTGTAATAATCGGTAGGCCTCTTAGTGCTGTTACCGTTAATTTGTTCATGGAAAACTTTGAAACATTACCGTTACAAAATGCATCTTAAAAACCTTTAGTTTGGTATGGTTATGTAGATGATACATTTGTTGTTTGGAGACATGCATAAGAAGCGCTACATGAATTCTTAGTTTTTACAAATGGTATAGATC
This sequence comes from Vesta saturnalis, assembly GCA_036346205.1. NCBI lineage: Eukaryota > Metazoa > Arthropoda > Insecta > Coleoptera > Lampyridae > Vesta > Vesta saturnalis. The sequence continues at coordinate 321,232 of JARFJB010002483.1, read as the reverse complement.
TTACGAAATAGTTTACCATGGAAAAAGAAACTAATGGAAGTTTACTATTTCTGGACATACTAATATCTGAAACTAATAATTCCGATACCATCCACGTCAAATCATTGATTTAATTAAATCTTTAGTGGATCGAGAAAATCGAATTTGTGATCCTGAATTTCTGAAAGTTTAACATAAATATCTAACAAATTCCCTACAAGCTAATGGATATTCACTTAGTGATGTTAATAATGTTATTACACCTGCTAGACATAACCATAAAGAAAAACCAGTGCTTAATGCTGGTACTGCTTATATTCCTTTAATCACAGATAGGAAAAGACCCTAATTAAATATGGCATTATTACAGTTTTTAAAACTACAATGTATAGATTCAGAAATCCTTACAAAAAGCCGTAAATTAATGATTTAATTATCCATTTATTTTGCATTAAAAATGCTCCGGTGCGTTCCCACAATTAACTCTTTTCCTTTCTTCCGTAGTTAAGAAAGTGTTTTAGATTTCGACGCAAGAACCCCACAAAAGCACCATCTCAATTATCTCGTCCAATCACGTTAGATCGCGGACTATATAAGCCGAACCTCGACGCGATAATAACGCCCGTCACACCCAATTCGGTGACTCCAGAAGCAATGGCAACGGTATCAGGCTATCTTCAGCTCTGTTACAGTTGTCGCTTTTGCGAGTCGCTAATACACAACCTATATACTTCGATCATCGAGGTGCCTCAATAGTAGATCACATCCTTGTTTCCGAACCCACAGCACACTGTTTAGATCGTGGGTGCTTTTTAGGCACCACGGCTACTTCAGGTCATCTACCACTACTGGTCAAAACTTTATTTTGCCAGCCCCCCAGCACCTCCGAAGACATCTCCATCGACCTCCCGACAGCCAATTTTATAATGCCCCAAGATCGCGAGTGAACCATTAGAGACCTAACATGCGTAATTCCCATTGAAAAGCATCGATATTTCGCGAAAACTGCTCACACGGCACATCGTAAACTGGATCAAACGAAAAGACGAATGTATGGTCAATTCTTACGATCTAGGGATCCGGCTCTCAATCGCCTTAACGCCTTAATCAGTCGAGAAGCAAACAAACACATCGAAGACTCCTGGACAAAAGTCGCTTCCCAGTTAGACTACAGAAACGGGAAACTCTTCGGGCACCAGTTTGATAGACCGACCAGAAGGAAAACAACCCTTAAATCCGACTTAACTAGCACACAGAACAACCTAATCTCCTCCGACCAAGGAAAGGTCGACTTCTTCGGGCTTCACCTTCAATCCATTTTGAGAGATGCTTTGAACAGATTCTAGCCAAGCGAGTCAGAGACCACCTTCCTAACAGCCAATTCGGCTTCCGTCCCAACCGAACGTATCACGATACCTTGTTTAAGCTGCTTACAGAGACCAACAGAGCATTCAATCACAAGCAATGCAACCTGGCTGTGTTTCTAGACACTAAGCAGTTATTTGACAGGGTCTGGCACGACGGTCTCCTACACAAGATCGATCTGCAACCTCAACATACCCGATCCCTTCTCTAAACTTCTACTCTCGTACCTGACCAATCGGTCAGTTCTAGTCAAAGTAGACAACACCTTCTCCGATCCGTTTCAACCTGCAGCAGGCGTCCCGTAAGGTTCTGCCTTAGCCCCGATCCTCTACACTACATTCGCTTCCGACGTTCCCGAAGTTACAGAACCCGAAGTAGTCGTTGCCCAGTTTGTGGATGATACTGCCTTCTGGGCGGTGAACGGAACAGCGGAATGGCCTCCCGCCTTATATCCAGGACCCCCGAGAACCTTTCCAACTGGGGCAACCGGTGGAGAGTCTTCGTCAATCCTACCAAAAGCCAATCAATCCTTTTCTGACATCCTAACCACACCGAAGATAAATTTCCAAACCTAGCCGGCTGCAATGTTTTTCTCACCCTAAACCACAAAAGACTCCTACTCCAACACGACGTCACCTTCTAAGGAATTCTTTTTACTAAGAACCCTTAGTTGGCTGCCCGATGTATAAAGAACGCTAAACAGGATAAGAAACCCAACAAACCGACTGCGCGGCTTCCGGGGTAGACTCAAGGGGTGTCACCACAAAACACTACAATACACCTACAAAACATATATACGCCCTGTTAGTTATGGATTTCCGAACACCCACACACACTAACATAAACCTTAATCACCTCTCCTCTATCGCTTCATTTGAACGTCGTATACCCAGACGCATACACAGGTTACCTTGGAGGTAACATAGGGTGGTATTCACTGATGAATCCTGATTCTCTTTAAGGATGCATGATGGCCGTATGAGGGTCAGGCGAAGACGTGCGGAATATTGAATTTTCTGTTGCGAGACATGTGCACCAAACTGTAGAGATTATGGTATGAGGTGCTATAACTTATGGGACTAGGTCTCGTTTGGTATTCATCCGAGGCGATATGAACGCCCAACGATATGTGTATGAGGTGGTAGAATCTCATATTCTGCCATTTCTTCAGTAGTTGGAAGACCCACTTTAGCAGCAGGATAATGCTCGTCCCGGTATTGCAAGACGTTCTTTGGACCGATTTGCAGAGGATAATGTTAATCTCACCATTTCCACCCAGATTTCCTGACCTTTCGCCCACCGTACATGTTTGTGACATTATGGGGAGAAGACTGAGAATCTTGCAGCATCCTCCGCAAACGCAACAAGCTCTACAGCACGAATTATAGGTTACTAGGGACACAATACCTCAAGAGGACATCGACCATCTGCTAGAATCGATGCCATGACGAATTGTGGAGTGTATAACCAACGGGGGGCAACACATTATTAATACAAATTATATTATATTTTGTTCTTTTTCTTTGAAATTTTAATCAATTGCTACCTTTATAGTTAAACGTTTCTGTCAAGTTTGGTCAAAAAATTCCTACCCCTTCTTGGTGAAGTTTCCATGTCACTGAGTATATGTAGTTGAAATTTAAATTAAAATTAAAAAATATATAAAACGTACTACATTGTGTTTCTACTGTAACATTTTTATTAACAAAGCTGCTTCTTTATTAGATTTGATTGTATTTTTAATTGATGTCAATGCTTTTATCAATTTGAAATTAAAGTATATTACACTTACTTCATAATTTGATTCAATTTATTTGCTCTTCGATTATGACATTTTCACTTATTGCCTTCGACCGTTAGAAGGTGTCCTGTATTGTCATCGTCAAGGTGATTTAACAATATTTAATTTATTAAGCATCTAGTTATTCTTTGCTAAAATTGTATTCCATACTTGGCTTTATAGGTTTATCAAACTGTTATATTAACAACAGGCTTATATTTCCGTTTTCAATTTTCGTATTTCAAAAAATTGTTTCAACATGTTATACATTTCTAATAGTATATTATTCAACGAGCGTATAATGATGGCTATTATTCACGAGGTTAAGTTTACGGCCACGAGCCGTAGGCAAGTGGCCTAAATCACCGAGAGAATAATAGCCATTATACGCCAGTTGAATACTATACTCTATCTACGACTACTAAATATTTTTATTGAAGTTTTTTTTGTTGGAAAATTTTGTTACATTACATACATATTTTTAGAAACAAATATTTCATACAGTGCATTATTGTTCATTAACACACAGTACATAGTTATCGAAAATTATAATAATCTATGTATTTAGCTTAACAAATATCACGTATCTAATCTTACAAGATGATGCTATTTATTTATAGTTATTAATAATTGTAATATTTGAACAATTGGTCAAGTTAATCGCAGGAATAGAATTAACATCAAAACTAATGTTTTGGTGACTTAAAACATTTCAATTATATGTATATTGATTCGTTTGGTTTACTTTTGGTTGAATTGAAGATGATATTTTGTTGGCCGTATCGGTTTTATTTTTGACGGATTCGCCTATGTAGCCTTCTGCTACGGCGGTGGACTTCCATCCACCATGTCTTTACAGATCAGTAATATCCCCGCCTGCGTCAACCAGTATTGTTGCAGAAGATCTGCGGAAACTGTGCCCAGAATATTGTTCTGGATTCGGTAATTTGAGGAAAGCAGCGACATCCTTTCCCATTTTTGTAAATTTGTTTATCCCAATTCTCTGAGTTGTACATTTACCATTTTGGTAATTTAAAAAGAATGTGTCACTGGTTACATGACTTGGTCGAAGACTATATATATATATATATATATATATATATATATATATATATATATATATATATATATATATATGTCTTGCATATTTTGTAAAAGTTATTCGTAACAGTAAATTTTCGGCAAATTTTTGTCTTGGTATTTGGCACATTAACCAAAAAAGCTGATCCAAGATCTTGTAAATGGGTTATTTTCATTTCATATAACTCATTACTTCTGCATGCACCCATTACTGCCATTATTAAAGCAACCTTAAATTACAGAATGTAATGGAATAACTATGTGAAAGATTTACTTAATATCTTACCTTTGTTGCTAGGTATTTATCATCAGATGCTTTAGTTAAAAAATTATTGATATCTTCGCCAGAAAAAGTTTTCGCTTTTTTAGGCTGAACGTTTTCTGATTTTCTTTGCAATTTTTTATAATCTTCTAAATTTATACCTTGATGTAAGGTGATCGTACTTTTAAGCATTGTGTCCATAGTGTTGAAGATTTGTGTTTTGCGGATAATTCAGTAAAGTATACTAATAAAGTCGATTCAGAAAATGAAGTGGTTTTCTTTTCATTTTGTCAGTTCAAAAAATATTCATAGGGTATATTATATACTTTCCTTGACTTTTCCGGAAATAAATTTAATGGGGCAACTTCAGCAGCTTCTCTAATTTCTGGTGGTGTTAAAGAAAAGTCATTTTCATTTTCTATATCCATTTTTAGTTCGTTTTATAAAATGTTTCGGAAAACATGGTATGTTAAGTAACAAATATACGACACGCACATTCGAAGTCGCTGATATCTCAGTGTAGATGCTCCTTGCCTTCCAACCGCGGGTCCCGCGTTCGAATCTGGTCTAGGAAAATTCACTTTTTTAATTTTTTTTTTATGTACAGAACTGAATTGAAAATATTTAGTGGTTTACACGATAAAATTTTAAAAACCGATTGTTTGTAGAAAAACAATATAATATTATAGCTAAATCAAGGAAGCATCTGGCAGCAGTGATTAATGACTCATTAATCACTGCCGTGATTAATGGGTATTATTAAGGTCGAGCAAACAGACGTATAATGGATACATTATACAATTGTCGTGGATAAAAGATTTTATTGCCACTGAGAACGATAATTATAAGTGTTGTCGAAACGTTTAGATTTGTATAAACATAAATATGAAAATACACCATTAAAAAAACCAAAAACTAAGTATTTTAAATATGTGTAATGGTGAAAGTTCATATCAAAAAATTTTTAAATTCTCTCCATCTGGTATAACCCAAGATAAAACGTATGCTTTCATTGACATCGAAATAAAACTTTTCTTATATAAAGTTTTATTTAATTAGAAAAGTAGCATTTTCATGTATAGTGAAACCAAAGACTATTTGTTCAGTGTGAAAATAACGTGCGTACTAAAATATTTTAGCTTTGATTGGTAAATAAAATGCTAGGTGGCATGTAACACAAGATGAGCTGTCTGGTCTTATAGGTCTACAGGTGAACTTTGTATCAATTAGAATACACTATGTAATACCAGATTAACGTCACCTGTGATTATAAATTATACAATCAAAGGTCACCGTACTATCCCCCGTATTAATACCAAAGTTATGTGTTACGTATACATCATTGATAAAATACTGCAATTGATACGGAGTCTTCGTTAATGTTCAAGCCCCACGTGACCCCTATTTGTTCTAATTACTTATAATTTGCTTCTCTCATCTTGGTAGCTTTTTATACCGTTTTATAATTGAATATGACTAATTAGTATTAGTTTTGGATTTTTTATTTTAGCTTTATTATTATCTGTAGTTAATACAACACGACAATAAATACAAGATACCGAAATTGAATGTAAAATAGGAATTGCCATGGAAATAAAATCTACACAAATGTGACGCTAACTTCCAGATGACAGTTTTGCCTTTAAATCCTTGCAATAAATTGATGAAACAAGACACTTACTATCAAACAAAAAAATGTTTATTTGCAACCACTATAATCGCTCACACGGAATCGTCAGAGACAATGGGTCAAGTATCAATTGCGTTAAAGTTGTGTTTTCACAGCAACATGGAAGAGGTGTTACAAACACAACGATAAGGCGCATAATAAAGAAGTTTCAACGTACAGGCAGTGTTCTAGTCTAAAGGAAAAGAACACCTGGGCGAAAGAGAACAGTGCGGAAGAATAAAAAAACACGACAGACTCCTGTACCAAATCATGCAATCTTCAAAGAGGAGCCTGAGCGGTTAAAATGAACCTAAATAGGGAAACTATACGCTTCATTTCTAAAGATATTGATGCATTTTCGTATAAGATTCAGACTTCATAAGTTAAACATTGCGAATAAGCAGTTATGTGTAGAATATAGTGCCCGTGTTCTAATCAAACAATATGAGGACGAAGAGTTTCTGCCAAACTTACTTGGCCCACTCTGATGCCTGCATTTGGGGAGTAAGAAAAATAGCATTTTCAGCGGAATTGCTACAAAAATAGTTCCAGAATTTAAAAAAAGCAATAGAACAATTTCTCCAAAATTTACACAAGCCTCTATTTAGAGACATTCAGCAACACTCGAAAATATGCTTGAAATAAGATGGTGGTTATGTGGAGCTTATGATACAACAATAATTATTACCTTTGTATACAGGGTGGCGCATTAGTGTGACAAAGTCCCATATCTCCTTTATTTAAAGAGATACAAAAAAAAATTAAATACAAAAGTTGTAAGATATGTTCTGGTGCATATTCCAAAAATATTTTTAATCATTCAGTGTAGATCATAAAAGCTTAGAAGTAATTTTAAATTTTTTTTAAATAGAAAACCCTGTATATTATTACATATTTAGATTCTACATACAATTTTAGACACATTTTATGTATAATGTCCTATACCTAAGTCTAACCGTTTTTGACAAATTTCAAATTTTTTGTCAAAAATGACGTTTGCAGGCCAAAACATAGGTGGAAATATTTTCTAAACGAAGCCTTTATCAATTAGTTATGGTTGGTTTCCTTGGAAATGGGGACCTGCTCTAATGGGCTGTATTGATATTTTTGTAATATTCATACAGGGTGATCAAAAATGGACAATAAAAGTCATTTGATTCAAAAAACCCCTATTTAAAGTCTATTTATACATTAAATAGTACTTGATAAGAGTGTATATTCAAAAAAATTGTAGTTTTTGAAATAATGACAATTTAACATTTTTTTATTGTAAAAAGGCTATACGGCTTTCAAGTTTTTTTGTTAGTTGGCCGTGACTGCGGAGCGCGGCGAAACAAAAAAAATCGAGCACTTCAGATCGAAATATTACAATTTATTGAACCCCATATAAATAATTATTTTATTAAACGAACTTAAAGTAAAGACAATATTTTTCTGATTCAACAAATTATCCTAATCATAAACTTAACACCTCTAATGTAACTAAACCTGTAACTAATTATACAGATAAAAGTACTAGAAACACGTCAAATACGTACTACCTAATAAGTTGTTCGAAATGTCCGTCTCTTTCCTGAATACATAATGCAATACGTCTCTCAAATTCGCTGCTTAAATTTCTTCACATTTCAACACTAATGTTTTGAAAACAGTTTCTAATTCTAACCTTCATGTCTTCCTTTGTTGTAAGCGGTATTTTATAAACCTGCTCTTTGACGTACCCCCATATGCTAAAGTCCATTTTAGTAAGATCTGGTGATCTAGCAGGCCAAGCAACAGGCCCTCCCTTCCCAATCCAACATTCTGGATATCTAGCATTTAAAAAAGTTATTATCGGACCTGTATGATGTACTGGGGCCCCATCATGAAGAAACCACATTTCTTGTTGCGTATCCTGTGGCACTTGACGCAACAAATTAGGTAGATGGTTTTTCAGAAAGTCTAAGTATACTTCCCCTGTTACTCGTTGATCAAAAAAATATGGTCCAATTACATTATTACCGACAACGCCTCCCCAAACATTTAAAGACCATCTAGTTTGAGAAGTATATCTTACAAAACGTGGATTTTCAGTAGAATAATAATGAAAATTGTGTCTGTTTACACTTCCGTTTCTGTGAAATGTGGCCTCATCTATAAATAAAATCAAATGAACAAAATTTCTTTGTTGGTTTATTTTGTTTTGAGCCCATTGACAAAATTCCAGTCGTCTTTGATAATCTTCAGGATCCAACTCTTGAAGTAGTTGAATGTGATGGGGATGCATTTTTTGAGACTTCAATATCCGCTGTACCGTACGTCGTTCAACACCAACCTACTGAGAAATGGGTCGTTGTCCAATATATGGATTTTCGGTAAGTGTTAATAGTAAATTTAATTGATTTTCCTTAGTCTGTGCACGTTTTTCCCTAGTATTTTTTTCATATAACACATTGCCAGTTCTTTCAAAACGCTCCAAAAGCTTTTCAAATGCCCTTCTTTCAGGTTGCCGTCTCTCTGGAAACCGTTGTTGATACAGTCTTCTTGCTGAGATGGTATTCTTATCACTAGCTCCAAAACAAAAATCATATCAACCATCTCGTATTGCGAAAAATTCATTATTTACAATTTTAATTCAAGTTCTAAATCAATTTGCTATAAAATACACTAATGCATCACACAAATTATCAACTGACAATAAATAATGACGTTTCCGATGATCTCTATTATTTTTATATGCCATGCCTCGCCGTCACGGCCAACTAACAACAAACTTGAAAGCCGTATAGCCTTTTTGCAATAAAAAAATGTTAAATTGTCATTATTTCAAAAACTACAATTTTTTGGAATATACACTCTTATACAAAGTCACCCTTATTTTTAATGCTAAATAAGATAGAATTAAGAAAATAGGGGGTTTCCATTTTAAAAAAATGACTTTATAGGTTTCTTTGAATCTACTTTTTATTGTCCATTTATGATCACCCTGTATGAATGCATTACAAAATATGAACCAACCATAACTAATTGATAAAGGCTTCGTGTAGAAAAGATTTCCACCTATGTTTTGGCCTGCAAACGTCATTTTTAACAAAAAATTTGAAATTTGTCAAAAACGGTTAGACTTAGGTATAGGACAATATACATAAAATGTGTCTAAAATTGTGTGTAGAATCTAAATATGTAATAATATATAGGGTTTTCTATTTAAAAAAAAATTTAAAATTACTTCTAAGCTTTTATGATCTACCCTGTATAATTAGAAATATTTTTGGAATATGCACCAGAACATATCTTACAACTTTTGTATTTAATTTTTTTTGTATCTCTTTAAATAAAGGAGATATGGGACTTTGTCGCACTAATGCGCCACCCTGTATATGCATACAGAATTCTAGTTTGATAATTTAATAATAAAGTAATTTTTGAGTTTCGACATCCGTTATTTATTGTCATACTGTAGTTATTAAACTATGGTTCTTGTAAGAACTTTGAATTTACGTGACGGTTTCAATGTAGTTAGAAACATTTTTAAGTTAACGTTGATTCGAGGTAAACTGATTATGTATAAGAAACTTGAATGGACTGATTGGTCGTTTGCAGACGAAAAACGTTTATTTTTTATTTTATTTGTTTTATTCTCAATTGCTTTATAAAAAGAATCAAATCTACATCAATAACTAAAAAGATTAATTGTAATAGTGTTCATCTCAAAAACATGTTTAATGTGTTAAGAATACTGAATGATCATTATAAGAGATATAGAGACGAACACACGTGTAACTTAAGGTAAGGATTTATGTAAAAAGGAAATACGGGTCATGGCGCATCAGCGTGAGAGTTTGAGGGGTACCAAATACTCCTCAGTAAGGGGAAGGAGAGGGAGAAATCTCTTTTAAATTAAATACAAGATTATGAGTTTTTATGCTCTAAGTCTAAAAAATCTTGGTTAAGGCGGCTGGCTCATGATATACCATCCTTTTCTCCGGCATCACCTCAAGGTGGTTTCAGGAATTTCTCCTTCTTCAGGTGGTAGAACCATCCTATCTTCATGTCTGTTTCTTCTGCGTTTTTCGGTCTATAATTAATTATTAGTATATCTGGAACAAAGAATACGGGTTAGTTATTTTATTTACTGGTCGACCTCTAGTATCCACTCGGTCAGTTTTGTAACAGAAATTGTTTTTTATTCAGTGTGTTCTGGTAGTGATCAGTGTTTCCGGAGCCCTACGTAAGCTGCTTTTGCTTACTTTAATTAAAGTTTACTTTAATTTGCGTCGGTCTATCTCAACCGGTTTTTAAATTCTATAAAAAGGGGAGTTGTTCGTTGTTACTGGGGTTGATCACTATTACCAGTTTCGTCCACACTGAGCAATATACTTGTAAGGGTTTAAGCATATATTATTCCTATTTGGTTTATAAAATCTAAACATTTACACTTAACACTATTACAACTAACATAAAACAATAAGTTGATCCAGGATTCTCTATGTGGGCGCCTTTTGCATATGGATTAGAGCGGAGGTCGCCAGGCCGCTTCTCTGCTTACGTTTTCTGTGAAAATACGGTTAGCGAGATGTTTATATACTCAGAAAAGAACTGATCCTAATTTATATTACGACATAACTAGGTTTTATTTATTTTAAAAATAATCTTAAACTTGTAAAAGCCGGACCTGTCGGCAGCAAAAGTTTATACAGTTATTATAACTGTGTTTATTATATTTGGCTAGGGCATGCGGTAATAAGATAACTCTCTACCTGCTTTTACGGTCATACAGAAAATCAATACTTTTAAAGTGATTATTTTCGCTGTATGCGTTTTACAAAGAATACACGTTTAAATGGTATACATGCAACTTTTATGAAAGTGAATTAAAGAAAAACTAAGTAATATTTACAGGGCTTTTATTAACTAATTATCTATTTACAGTAGATTATTCATTACTTCATTTACCAAAGCTACTAGCATATTGTTAACTTGATTTGACGAAAAGACTTCATTTTTCTCTTCTATTAATTATTGCTTTAAATTTGATAGGACCATCTTACATCACACGTTTATGAAATATAGAAGCTTGTGAGTGAAGAAACTATAGCCAAGCTTAAAAAAATGTTTTTGAAACTATTAAGAATCAATGTGGGACATTTTTCTTGAGAGAGAAAATAACTCTGTAACAGTTTAAACATTTTTAATATTCTTTATATCGAAGATAACAACGCTAACCATCTGGTTTTTGTATCCCAACAGTTTTTAGTATTCAACCTTAACAAACTCACAAAATGGTTCAAGTGGAACAATATAAATGTAGAAATTATTCATAGATTTTCACAATAATGGCTTTGATGTCAATAGGCAAGCAGTCTGCTGATGTTTAAATACAGTTATGAAGGATATGAGCAGCACAGTTCACCCCAACTAACGTAACTGCTGAACTTCATAAAAGACGTTATTTTAGCCATGTATTGCTACTCCTCCAAAATTTCAATTTGTGTTGTCAATCACATTGCCATTACTGTTGTTGTTAATTCGTATTTGTCAACCTTTTTGGATTTGGATATAATATCTGAAGCTTCAACTGAAAAATCTTGAAAAGCTTTACTTGAATGCCCTTGTCTTTCGTAAAATATCTTACGAGTGTAGGGTAAATTTTAGCGCTCCCGTGATTTGAACAGTCGGTATAGATTGTTACAGAATTGACCTTTCCAAGATCATTTTGTATGAAGCTTAATGATTCTTTTTGTTACACACAATACTTTTAGGTTTAGTTCTACCATCACCAAGTTTTTGTTGCAAGCAACGTTTTATTAGCTTACTAGTGTAATTCATAGAACGAAAAAACTGTGGATCACGTTGTGGTATAACCATGTACATTCAATCGCAGCTAGCTTTTGTTCTTCATTTCTAATTGTATTCTTATGAAACAGGACGACACTACTGAAAGCGCAATATTTGCCTTTTTATGCTTAAGTGTTCGATATGTGTTGAACAATATCTGTCTTTCTACCATGTGCAAGTGAGAACTGTGCACAACACTTTAAGCACTACATCACTATCTGAGGTTGTTTTTTACCAAACTGAACCCACCAAATAGACAAATCTTTTTCACAAATGTTTGGCTTAGCTGTTGATGTTGAAGCTTGGTCAAGTAGTCTATATGATTTCTTCCTTTTTGGATTATCATGGGATCTATGTTTCATCACCAGTAACTATTCAGTGCAGAAAACTCTTTCGTTTGTGCCTGGTAAGAAGCATTTCACGTGTCAAAAATAGGCGTTTAATTTTTCTCGGCGTCAGTTCATATGGAACCCCGTTTCCTTGTTTTTGAATCATTCTTAATGATTTCAACCGATGTGAAATTGCTTTTTGAGTCACCCCTAATGTAAGTACAAGTTCTTCTTACGTTTGGCAAATTAACCGTTCTTAAAGTTTGGTACTACTTACCGCAACTGCTCTCACTTAAGATAGCCCCACAATATGCTTATACAGGTATGGAAAAATATTGTCGCGGGACTGACTTATAATAAGTAAAACAAAGACAGTACAATCAGTTCACGTGCTAAGTGAGATAGAATACAAAACAAACTAAAAGCGCTGATGCCATACATGCGTTTTTTGAGTAGGCTAGTATCAATGACACATTTAGTTGCTACTGTCAACGAGAATTGAAAACCAGTGTTTTTGCAAGTCCGACACAATACTCATGTATTTCACTGAGAAAAAAGTACAGATTATTAAGTGCTATTATTCAGGAAGCACTACACAAGAAATAATGGGCAGGTTTGCTTTTTCCTTTGAAAACAGGCTAATTACATCAGAAAGTAGGATTATGAGTACTGTTTGTAAATTTGAAAGATGTGGATGTTTAAATAATTGTAGAAAATGCAGTAGCATTGATGGTAATGATGGTGAGCATCCTGGTCGTAACTTAAACGAAGAGCGCGAACTCCAAGAAATTGCAGTGTGTAGTTTAGCAGAAACTAATTTCCCGTGCAATAGTACAAAAATTTCTGAAGAAATGAATATTGAACCAAGAACAGTTCGCAATATCTTGAAAAGAAATAAATACCGTTGTTATAAGTTGCAAACTACACAAGAAATTTTTTCAAAAGATCATCAAAAGCGTATGGAATTTTGTGAAGATATGATGCATCGGGCTAATGAAAACGAAAGATTTATTGAAAATATTTTGTTTACCGACGAGTGTTTTTTTAACTTACATGGCCATCACAATCAGTCTGTCGCTCTTGGTTACTCTCGGGAAAACAATCACATTAGTATTCCTGCCGGACACAATACTCCCAAAAAATTAATGTGTGGACAGGAATTTTAGGCAATTCCATAATTGGTCCATTTTTTATCAACGAAAACTTGAATGCGGACAAATATTTAGAACTGTTGAGAAACCAGATAGTTCCAGCTGTTCAACGCCGCAATATGAATTTTGATGGTATTTGGTATCAAGAAGGTGGCTCATACTGCAATAAGAGTTCAACAGTTGTTGGAAACTACGTTCCCTAACCGTATTATTAGTGGAAAAGGTACTATTAAATATCCTCCTCACTCACTTGATATCGCGCCAAAAGACCTTTTTGTTTGGGGAGACGTATCCCAGCAAATGTATGAGCACCGGCATGAACGTGCTAACAATTTGGACGAACTTCGTGTCAAAATTACAGACTCTTTAAACAGCATCACCCAAGAAATGCATAGAAATCACCCGAACTGAATTTTATCACAGATTGGGTAACTGTCTTGCGCAAGGTGGAGGTCTTATAAAGTAGTTTCGAAAAAAGTGTATTCTGTTCATTTTTAAAAATAGTTGATTTTTCAATAAGAATTATAATGTTAAAGTTAAACCTTAAACTTAAGTTATACTATCAATGTAAATGTTAATGTTCTTGTTTGTAGCTCCCGTAAGTTTCTTCTTGGTTCTTCTTACGAGTAGTAATCGAACCATGTCATAAATTCACAATTTATCATGTAATGTTTAAGTGTAAAGTATTTACTTAATAGTTTCAAAGAACACGCGACTTTCCAACATCATGTTAATTGCTTTGATTTCGTTACAAATGTTGGTTAGATTGAAGGCGACTTAAGTAGATCATATTTTGTGCCTACATGCAAATATGTACAAGTGGAGACATCGGTAAAGTTATGTCTCTCTCACACTCATAATGCTTATTGCGTTTCTTTCTAGCTTATTATAAGTCAGACCTACAATAATGTTTTTCCATACCCATGCGCTGTTCACTCCTTTAATAAGTAAGTTTGGTTCCAAACCTCATAGTTATGTATCACGTCACCGAAGGCGCTGGTGACGCTATATTTAGTGACTTTCGTCAAGCAACATTTAACCACCATAATACCCTAAGGCCCGGTGTTTATTTAACCTTATTCTTTCTGTTAAAATGATGTAAAACGATTATTACATATATGTGTTATGTCAGATTTATTATTTTATTTTATTTTGCCACCATAATGTTCTTTATTTTATTTTGCCACCATAATGTTCTTTATACGCCTCCAAATGCGGGCGTAATGTGGTCTTTATAGCACGGAAATGTCATTGATGCTAAGCAGCATGATTGACAGCAAACATACCACATGATATATAATAGCAATATCACAGTATCTTAGTAACAACAAATTAGCCTACTGTCGACTTTATTTCACTGCATTTGCATTTAAAAACTTGCCGAAAATACTGAATCTTTTTAATATTTTGTTCCAGTTTCATGGTGCAAAATAAAATAAAACATTATATTACCACGGGCATAATTGTAGATTATGGCTCTCAGAATATAAAGCCCTCCGCTTCGCGTCGGGCTTTTAACATTCCCTCGAGTCATAATCTTCTGATTATGCCCTTAATACATAAATATCTATTATGAACAAAGTATTGTATAAATAAATATAAATACGTGTTTGAATATGAAAATGTAAACTTTCACCATTATCACACATAATAAAATACTTATATTTTTTGGGTTTTTAATGGTGTATTTTAAATTATACAATCTAAACGTTTCGATAACACTTACAGTTTTCTTCGTCAGTAATAATATCTATTAAAACAGTTTTCAACATCTTTAACAATTTTAATAGATGTTACTACTGACGTTTAGATTGTATAATTTAAAATACACCATTAAAAAAACCCAAAAAAGATAAGTATGTTATTACGTGTTTGAATCGATTGAATTTTGTCACTTTTATAATGTTAATTTACTTTTGACGAATTTAGTGTTTAGTAAATACAATATTATGGAAGTTAAATGTTTTAATACTTTTAAACCCATTCTCACCACCTCGGTTATAAACTGAGGTAGTGCAAACGTGCCAGTTCTTATATATTCACAATAAAGCATTTGAATTTTTAAAATTCCCGCCTGTGCTTCATTAATGCTCAGGTGACGTAATACACAACTAACTTATTAAAACAGCGCGAATGGTATCTATCCCCTCACTTATCTATGTCCATACCTGCCTAAGCAATCGATGCGCCTCAGTTGCAGATTTCTTCAAATTGAAAAAGTAAATCAAAATTTTCCGAAAATGATGCTTATTCTGCTCAAAACTCGACATTTTCTCACACAAAACAAAATATTATACTGATAAAAAATCACTGAAATTTGAAGGGTATGTCGTTGACAGAAGTCGAACCTCACGATAATGACGTTTTACAATAGGCAATTTTAACCATAACTTACTGGTGGCGCCGACTTTGGTCAAACGGTGATATTGTCAATTACATCAATAATCGCACCTGCAAAGACCATTTTGGTTTAACTGCAGATTAAATAAAAAACTGTTTAAACACTGTTATAAGTCTTTGGATTAATTAGTTCATGTATGCAAGATACGTGTATAATGTATCCCAAAGATCTAAAAAATTCTAATGTTGTTCCTCTACATAACGGGGCTGATAACGATACTCTCACCTGCGTCAAATTTCCAGTATTTCTAAAAATATACAAAAAAGTATTAAAAAACGATTTATTAATTATTTTGAAACCTATAACATATTTCTTTCTTGCCAAGGCGGATTTCGAGATGGAATATCATCTTCAGGTGCAATTTTAAAATTAATAGATAGAATTACCGGATGTTTTGAATCTAATGAATATTACTCTGCAATTTTTTTGTGCTTGACTTGGGCGTTCGAGTATATTAATCTTTCAATTTTATTAAGTAAAAAAGGTTAGTGCAACATTAATCATAAAAGTGTACTGTTATTGAAATCATATTTAAGTGATCATACGCCAACACGTTCTCTTTATAGCAACTGAAATTCCAATTCAAGTTTTCTTAAATTTGGTGTACCACAGGGTTCGGTACTAGGAACTGTGTTCTTCCTGATTTATTGCAGATATTTCTGGATTATCTGGGCCTGATTACCTTATCCTCTATGCTAATAATACACCTGTATTACAAAAATGTAATAATTTAAAAACCACTAAACTCATTTAAATAAGGTAATAGAAGGGTTAATTGACAATAGAATAATCATAAATAAATGTAAGTGATGGTGGTGAGCGTATGTGTCTGTGAGGGTGTATGTGTGAATGTGTGGTAGTATCCACGATAACTCCAAAACAAACAAACGTATCGGCTTAGAATTTCATATTTAAGCTAGTTAGATTTTGGGAAAAGTTCATCGGCGCTAAGAGGGGTTTGTTAGGTGCAGTTTTCGGGTTTTATCAATATTTTTGAAAGAACTGTATATTTCAAAGATATGAAAATACCAACAAATGGTCCTTAAATATGTGGATTAATTATATTGTATGCAATTCTTTGATACCACGCGCAATTTATAGCAATTTATATAGTTTCTTAACACAAAGCCAAATAAGTCTATTGCTCGCACTTTATAATATAAAATTTTACTAATAGAAGTCATTCTAAACAAATATTAAACGAAAAACTGTGTATTAAAGGTGGTACGGCTATATTTTTGTTTTTCGAAGCATTTAAGTTTGTTAACAAATGTTTGTAGTATGTTATAATGGGCTACACTTTTTTAACATCACGATATCATTCGGATGTCGTTAATGAACTTACTTGGTCACAAATAATTCTATGCAGTGATAATTCAATTAGACATAGAATTTACAATATAACTGGTCATCGTTTTTTGACGTCAATTGATTTTTAAAGTTTAAATTGGTTCGGATAATACTCTAGAAAAGTATAGATAATAATAGTTCTTTTAGAGATTAAAATGCTGCATCTGCAGATGCTATAGTTTTGTAATTAACCGGAACCAGAATAATTATAGTTAATTTGAAACAGAATATAATATAACAGGATAACGAAACATAAGCATGTATTTTAAATACAGAGATACTAACATATCATAGCAAATGTTCAAATAAACCACCATTTATTACTAAAAAATAACCCAATCTGTCATAAAAATGTCTTCAAACGTTGGCTAATTGAAAATGCGATATTTTCCTACACTCTGTTCGAATGCAATATTTTAGATGTTCTATATTTTCAAACGGTCATCCCAAATAAATCCCAGAGATTAAATGTCCCCAAAGAAAAAAAACAGCAGAAAGATCAGTATAATTAGGACCAATAATTTTATTGGCAAAACTGCAACTTAAAAATTGGTGTACATTACGACTTTTGTGCGCGGGACATCCATCCATCTGGAACAAACGCGCTTTTTATTGTCTATACTCTATAGCAACTTCAGCCACCGCCGGATGTATGTCCTCTTCTAGTAAGTGCAAAAAAAATTCTCATGTCAAGTTTTCATGTATGAAAAGTGGTCCTATAATGTGATGTGATGCATCCTTGCCCAAACATTAACTCTTTTGAGATATTAAGCTCTAGTTTGTAAAATGTTATGTGGACTCTCAGTAGCCCATTTTGTACATTAGGTTGATTAGAAATGTGAATGTGCATTCATCAATAGAAAGGATATTCTTCAAAACCTCCCTGTCTTGGTAACTTGTATCCATCATTTGCATTGCAAAATGCACTCCTTCTCTCCATGTCATGCTCACGCAACTCTTGGTGACATTGGTATTTATAGGAACGAAACTTGTGCTTTTTTTAAATTCGCAGCACCCGAGCGTGATGCAAGCCCAAATTTCTTGCTATTGTCCTTAAACTTATGTTGGGATATTCCGCAACGAAAGCATTGAAGGTATTGTTGTTTTCCTGGTTTTTATAAAGCAATTTTAGCAATTGTAATTTGCTTTTCAGCAGAACAATTTTATGATAATCAATTTATGAAAAAAATACATTTAATAAACGTCAAAGAGGTATAACAAATAATAAAATGCGCTCGCTGTGTTTATGATTTACAGCAGCAGATCATATGCAGCTATTAAAATCATGGCAGTTGAAGATATCTAGCCACTTGCTAAAAAATCTTAAAATATTACTAAATAAGAAGTGTTCAACTCAACAAGGAGCACAAAATGCATCATCAAGTGTAACGTTTTATCTAATAATATAGGAAACGAAAAAGGAAAAGGAACGTGTTTCATTCCCTCTCCAAAATACAGGATGGGGTGCTTGGGTTTTCCAAGCTCCTTCATGTCAGTCATAGATTACCAACATACATACATTAAGTATATATGCATGGTGGGATTAAGGATAGGTGCGGTCAGAATAGGATCGGGCGGATAGGAGTTAGGGTTCTGAGGGGATAATACTACCTCAGCATTCACTTAAATACCCGCACATGGTGTGCGTATAAGCAGTGACCATGCCGGAATATATATATATATATATATATATATATATATATATATATATATATATATATATATATATAATATATATATATATATATATATATAGGGTGTTACAAAAAAGTAGGCCAATCCGTTAACCACATATTCTTCGGGACAAAATAAGGTGACTTTTCTTATGTCACTTTCCATTTGAACGCTTCCTTTTTGATATACAGGGTGTCAAACTTCACTTTTTAGAAGTGTATTTTTTATTATCTCTGGTGTGTTTTAAGATATCGTTTTCAAATTTGGTACAAATCTTACTTTCTAAGTGCACCTTCTTTATGATTTTAAGTAAAAAATTCAAAGAACTAATAGAAAAATAAGAGGGGTGTGATAACCTTTAACCCCACATTTTTTTCTGACGAACGCCTATGAACGTCGCATCCATTTTTTGTAGTAGTTTGATGATTTATCTAACTTTTTTGGCTCTTGTAAACTTTTGATTTGAAGTTTCCTTTATGAAATACTTTTAGTTATTCGACTAGGTGTTGGGATTTTTTTAACAATTTTTTTTATTTTATTAATCAGAATAAATTCATAATAATAACTTAAAACAATCAATTGTGCTAATAATTATAATACGAAGTTGGATGCAAATAATTAAATTAAATGTTCGATGTGTCCACCGCCTTCGCAAATGCACCTTCTGGCTCTTTTTATAACTGAAAACCGAATATTTTGGACAATATTCGGTTTCAATCTAAATACCTCTGCACCTTCTGCGATGCGATCCTTCAATTGATTTTGATTTATTATTGGAACCGTATACACAAAATCTTTCATGAATCGCCAAAAACTGAAGTCCAGTGGATTTAAGTCGGGGGAACGAGGTGGCCAATTAATAGGTGCATCCTGTCCCGGAACAATCCAGTGATTAGGGAAATATTGGTTCAAGTGGTTTCGAACATTATTGCCATAATGTGGCGGGGCTCCGTTAAGTTGAAACCACATATTTTGACGAATAGGTACGTCATCAAGTAAATTTGTAAACTCATTTTGTAAAAAAAATAAAAAATGTTCGGCATTTATGTTTAGTGGCAAAAATACCGGACCTAAAAGAAAATTGTCTAAAATTTCTGCCCACACGTTTACTTTAAAATTTACTTGATGACTGGTCTCTACAAGAGCTCTTGAATTTTCATCTGCCCAAACATGGTTGTTGTCGATATTCGTTCAGTAACGTTGTAAACCCTATTTAACGTGCGTGAAGGGGTGGAAGGAAGACACTTTTAACACACATGCACTACGCGTCTCCTATCTCAAATTTCTATAAAATGTACAAAAATAGTACTCAATTATTTTTACTAAGGAACGTTTCACACACACGCACACACACACGCACACGCACGCAGACTCACACGAACACGCACAGTTATGCTTGGTATAGCGTCCATCAATATAGAGAGCAATTGCTCCTTGGCAAATGGCAATGTTATTTGTGATACAAAAGCTATATTATCTTTATTGAAAATTTTTTAATGTAAGCAAAACTTTTCTTAGAAGTCGTCCTATTTTACGGATCGAATGTGCTACATTTTCACTCGACAGAGTTACATTTTCTTGTAGCTAGTTAAAGTGCCGCGACAACAACGTTTTAAAGAGCGCACAAACACACGCACGCATGCACGCACACACGTATCAAAGCCAATCTTGGCGAAACATTGTGAAATGTAAAATGAGCTAATCGATTCCGCGTTAGTGAAACAAAAGTAGATTGCATAACTTTCTATACCAATGTACTTTGTAAAACTGTTTTATCGTTCAGTAACGTTGTAAACCCTATTTAACGTGCGTGAATGGGTGGAAGTGAAAACACTTTTAACGCACATGCACTACGCGTCTCCTATCTCAAATTTCTATAAAATGTACAATAATAGTACTCAATTATTTCTACTAAGAAATGTTTCACGCACACGCACACGCACACGCACACGCACACGTACACGCACACGCACACGCACACGCACAAGCACACGCACACGCACACGTACACGCACACGCACACGTACACGCACACGCACACGCACACGCACAAGCACACGCACACGCAACGCACACGCACACGCACACGCATATGCACACGCACACACACGAGCAGGCGCAGGCGCAGACGCAGACCCAGACCCAGACGCAGACGCAAGACGCAGACGCAGACGCAGACGCAGACGCAGACGCAGACGCAGACGCAGACGCAAACGACACAGACACAGGCACAGACACAGACACAGCCACAGACACAGGCACAGGCACATACATAGATACAGACACAGACATAGACACACACACACATACACATACACACGCACTCACACACAAAGACACACACACGCACCACACAACCACCTACAAACAGAAGCGCGCTTCAAAGCCAATCTTGGCGAAAAATTGTGAAATCTTGTAAAATGAGATGACTCACATATGTATATGTACATTGGAAGATAAAAATGCTTTATCGTTCAGTGACATTGTCAACCGTATTTAACGTGCATACATGGGTGGAAGTGAAGGCACTTTTAACATACATGCACTAGGTGTCTTCTATTCAAAATTCCATAAAATGTACAAAAATGCCACTGAATTCTATTTACTAAGAAATGTTTCTTTTCGCCACACTCACACACACACACACACACACACACACACACACACACACACACACACACACACACACACACACACACACACACACACACGCCCACAAATGTACACACGCACAAACACAAGCGCATTTCAAAGCCAATCTTGGCGAAAAATTGTGAAACCTTGTAAAATAGGATAACACGTACATATGTATATGTACATTGGAAGATAAGAATGTTTTATCGTTCAGTGCCATTCTAAACCCTACCGTGCATGCATCGGTGGAAGTGAAATCACCTTTGACATACATGCATTAGGTGCATAAACAGATAATTAGACGGTACCCATTACACGTCAAGTAAGGATAAACTGATAAACGCATCTTGAGTGGTAACAAGCCATAGCATTTTTCGCATAAACACATACACACACATACACGCAGACCCACACACACGCACGCACGCACGCACGCACGCACGCACGCACGCACGCACGCACGCACGCACGCACGCACGCACGCACGCACGCACGCACGCACGCACGCACGCACGCACGCACACACACACACGCACGCACACACACACACACACACACACACGCGACGCACGCACGCACACACGCACCCCCACCCCCCCACACACACACGCACCCATACACACACATACAAACACAGACAGACGCACACATACGCGCACGCACACACACGCACACACACACACACACGCACACACATATTCTTACGCACGCACACAAGCATGCTCGCACACACGCACGCGCTCACTCACTCACACACATGCGCCAAATCCAATCTTGGCGAAACAATGTGAAATGTTGTAAAATGACCTAATAAGTCGATTTAGCGTTAGTGAAACAAAAGTAGATTCCATAACTTTTTGAGTCTACACATATATTTGTACATGTGCGTTGAAAGGAAAAAAGTTTTATCGTTCAGTGACATTGTGAACCCTATTTAACGTGCATGCATCAGTGAAAGTAAAAACACCTTTAACACATGCATTGGCTGCATAAACAGATAATTAGACATTACCCATTTCGTATTTCAAATGATATATTTATTTATTAATATTAATATTGGAATGCAACCGCTTGAACTTAATGAAATATTGTTTGAAATTATAAACTAATATTCGCATTTATTATTTGTTTTGTAAATGAATGCGTCAATGAACGATAAATTGATGAACGCGTCTTTAGTGGTAACAAGCCTTAACATTTTTCGCATAAATTACAGTGCAATGTGACCTGTTTCGTTACAGTGTTTACGCAGTACAGTACTATTTGGTTTAAGACGGATATCGGACTTGTGCTGCGTTAATCTGTTTTTAGTGGCTGTAATGATGTACCAATTCGTTCTTAAGCAATCATCTACTTATTCCTACGATGAAATGGTAATATTTTTCAAATTTATTGTAAATTAAAACGCAAGATCTGCACTTAGATGAAAAAAATCTTCAAATGTGCATTGCCTAGATTAATTATTGTTTGTTTTTTATACAGAATGGTTATGCATTAGGTATTAGTTAATTAATAATTGGTATAGTGTATAATATGTAAAAAAAACCGTGTAGTAAGTTCTGTAAATGGAATTATGTTTTTTGTTGGGAATAAACGTAATTATTATTATGATAAATTTCACCAGACCATCGCACTGTATTATCCTTCTGCGTGAACTGGTGAAATATAAGCTAGTAAAGTTCAGTTGAAGATTTTGTTGCAATTAGGTTACTAAATCCAATTTATTTGTTTAAATACTTTCCTTCTTTGATTTTGTTATTTAAAACATGGCACTTTGAAATAAGACTAGGTATTAGGATGTAAAAAGTTGCTTAACAAGTTTTTGGGGCTCTCTTAAAGTAGTTGAAAACGCGAGTAATTGGCCGAAATTAGACATAAATATAGTTCCAAGGTCCAAGTTGTATGGACAAACTACCAAAGGACTAAAAAGCTAAAGCGCTCATAATTTGAGTCAATTAGCATTTATAGCCAAAAATTCAAAATTGAATTTGATTGACTGAAAAACGGAAAAGCTCGAACACAAAGAACCAATTAATGTGCTAGATAGAAAAATGAATGTTATTTTTAAATTATTATTACTGAATACACGTTCATTATAGTTAATGAAGAAAAATACCAGGTATGTGTGGAATTATTGATACATTGTTTTACCTAAATGATGTTATGCAAATCGCATATGTAAAATAATTTATGATATAGTGTATTTTGGCATACTTATGTAATATATGAAATGATCTATATTTTGTGACTGTATCTGTGTTAGTAGTTTCCTTCCGTTAACAAAGCATTAGGGGTTAGACAGTATTTAGTAATTTACACTTTCTGTGTGAGTGCACACGTATGTTTAGGAATCAAATAATGATTCACTGATAAAATCTAACTATTTATATTACTTGATAGATAATTATGTATTAAGCTGTCTATAAAACGTCAAATTTAATAAACCAATTTCATAATTGAACGGCATTGGGGAATGTTTAAACTAATAAAACGTTCAGTATGAAAGATAACGTAATAATACCTACGAATTACATTAATTCATGAATTACATATGCATATTAAATATCGTTTTCATTAAAATTTTAATATCTCGAATGAGTCCAGATTGAAATAGCTCTTAATGAAAAACAACCCCAATTTGTAGAAATTGATTTTTTCTTTTTAAATTATGTGCGTTGTCAACATAGATTACGCTTTTGTGTTTTTATTTATAATTTGTCACAGATTGCACCAGTAAAAATTTAATTGGTTGGGAAAATGACTTTAATTGTATTTGATTTGAATGTGTAAATAAAATTTTAGTCAAAGTTGAGAAATTTTAGCAAAGTTTTAAGGTAAATTAAATTAATAATTTTACCGCGTGATGTAATGAAGGAAACTAAATTTCAGAGTTGTTTTAATGGAACATTATACATAAATGTTGACGTTATGAAGCAAGTGTCAAATAGGAAGTTATGCAGAAAAAATTATGCAGGAGGATGGTAAGGGTTATGGGGGTTATTAACTAATTAAATTAACTTAAGTTACAATGCACATTAGATAATGTTATTAAGATAAGTTTTTGTTTGCATTACCCTAATGAAAACACTAACGACTGTTTACCAAAATGTAAACTTTCTTAGTACATATTCTTATTGTTTGTTGTGATTATATTGAACGTGCCTCATACGTCGTATTTTCCCACATAATTATGTTACTAATTTTCTGGAATTATGTTACTCATCGCTATCGTTCAAATACAAATTATGAAAGCTAACATATTAGTCGTTATTTTCCTGTTTTTATCGAGAAAGTTAGGGTAATATGGCCCACTTTTATCTAAAATTCAAATAAAAAGGAAAAAACGCATTTAAACATGATGTAGTAATTTTAATATGGAAAGTGGTAAGTAACATCATTCCTCTCAAAAAACAAAAGAAAAAGGTGAAATTCTCTCATCAAAAATAATTAATGAAATACAAATCAAATTCGAGCCATATTTCGAACATTCACTGAAATATGGCCCATCTTTTTTAAAGAGGGCAGAAATGTGGCTCATAAAAAAATTAAATGTATACAGGGTGGCCCACTTAAGCGGGATTGCTCCATAACCCCCTTACTATTACAAATACGAAAAAATGTCTTATATAAAAGTTGTCCACAGTCATAAACTACACGTTTTAAAATTATTTTCAGAAATGGCGGACTTCCGGTTATAACGGAAACTCATGCCAACTTAACTTAACTTAACCTTCACGCCATTCCCTTGCGGGGTAGGCAAAACAATCCCTGCCTCTTATTTATTTTTCATTCACAATCTTTCGCCATGATTTCCTATCTCCGCATATCTCCCTAGCTTCCGCAAGATTCATACATAGTCTCTGACATGCTCTTTTGTTTTTAGAACTCCTTATCTTTCTTTCCTTTATCATAGATTCTACTACATTCAGCCAAGTTTTACGCGGCCTACCAGGGCCGGCCTTTCCCCTAACCTAACCCACATATATTTGTTTCGTTAATCTTGTGTTGTTCATTCACTCAATGTGACCAAACCAACGTAATGTACAACTTTTATATCTATCCATCATCGTCTTTTCCTCACCACACTCCCTCATTATGCATTCATATTTTATCTTGTCCCTTCTCGTTTTACCACATGCGCTTCTCAGAAATCTCATACCCACGGCATTTATTTTTCTTTCGTGCTTTTTTTGACATACCCATGTCTCACTTCCATACAGTACTGATGGGACGAATACGCCATTATAGACTGCTCGTTTCGCAGCTAGGCTCATGCTTTCATTTCTCATTATCGTCCACATACTTCCAATCACTTTCCTTCCAGCATTGACCCTTCGTCCAATCTCGCTCTCAATTGTACCATCTGCAGTAAACATTCTACCGAGATATACCAGCTCGTCCACTTGCTCCACAATTTCATCTTGCAGAGTAAATACTCTACTCTCCTTTCCACCTTCCCGATTGAACACCACAATCTTAGTTTTGTTCACGTTTACCTTTAGGTCCATGCTCTCACAGACTGCATCAAACTTCCTCAGAGCGGTTTGCAGCTCATCCACACTATCACTTAATAAGACTGTGTCATCTGCATACACCAGGAGTCGTACATTTACGTCGCCAACCATTACACCATTTGTATCGTTACATGCTTGTCTAAGACATTTATCCATGTATACATTGAACAACCACGGTGACATCACACAGCCTTGTCGCACTCCTTGCTCAATATTAAAGTATTCACTCACACCTCCTCTCACCCTAACACATGCCCGACTACCGTTGTATACTGCCCTTATTCCATTTATTAGACCTTTATTTACGCCATATTCATTTAATATTTCCCACAGCTTCTCTCTATTCACTCTGTCATATGATTTCTCCAGATCTACAAACGCACAGTACAACTTCCTTTTTACCTTTAAACACTTTTCGATCACCTGCTGGAGAGCAACCATCTGATCGACACATCCTCTCCCTGGCATGAAGCCACCTTGCACATCCCACATCTTAGATTGTGTAGTTTCTCGTACTCTATCAATCAGTATTCTTCCAAATACTTTACCAGGTACGCTGAGCAAGCTTATTCCTCTGTAGTTCTTACAATCACTCTTGTTCCCCTTACCCTTATACAATGGTACAATGATCGCGCTCTTCCAATCACTCGGCACTTTTCCACACATAAGGCATACATTAAATAATTCACACAATCTTCGTATAAGCTTTGCACCACCATACTTGAGCATTTCCCAGTGATTTCATCTACGCCTGCTCCCTTGCCGTTTTCAACCTCCCTACCGTTTTCTACCTCATTTATTCCAATATCCTTCTCAGTTTCATTCATCATTTCTTCTATATTCTCCTTATTTAACCCTTCAGTCTTACGTTCCTCACTACTATACAGCTTTCCGAAATAATCTTGCCAGCATTTCCTCACTTCACAATCGTCCCATACTATTTCGTTTTATCATTCATCACTCCTGCAGCGTTCTGTTTTGGGCCACGTTTTGTATTTTGACCCATTTCCAGAAGAGTTTTTGTTTCCTCAAAATCATTCTGCATTTTCTCTCCTTCCACAGCCATCACTTCCTCTTTACTTATTCTCACTGCCTCCTTCGCTTCTTTGTTTCTTAATCTGTACACCTCATACAATCGCTTCTTCTCAGTCTCATTTTTGCAGCAATCATTGCCATGTACGCATCTTTTTCTTACTACTGCCTTTTTACCGACTCATTCCACCAAGCACATTTTTTCTGTTTACCTACAGTCGCCCTTTCACATATTCGTACGGCACAATTGACAACAGAGTTTTTCAAGCTTATCCTAGCACTTTCAACGTCAGTGTCTTTATTTGTTCGTTCCACACTGTTTCATCATTCAACTCTTTACTCACAGCATCTGCGTGTTTCATTCTCGCACTATTATCCACTAGTTTGTCAACCCTAATTCTGGACGTTCGCAGTACGTTTGCTTTTCTTCTCCAGACCCACTTTTGCCTTAAAAACACTCTCGATACAACCAAAAAGTGGTCCAATCCACACCCCGCTCCGCGCATTACTTTTGTGTCTTTCACCAGGTTTCTAAGCCGTTCATCATACACTATCAAGTCTATAATACTTTTAGATTCACCTCTTTGCCATGTATACATATGCACATTTTTATGTTTAAACCACGTATTGGATACAAACAGGCTTCTCTCCACACAGATGTTCAGCAGGTGTTCACCATTCTCATTGATTCTTTGGTCACCAAACTTTCCTAGAACGCGTTTACTATGTTCTCTCTGTACAACCACCCATCCGTTCATATCCGCCAATATAATCACTCTTTCGTTTGGCTTACATACGCTCAACACGTTCTCCACTTCATTCCAGAAGTTCTTACGCTCCTGGTCTCTTTCTCCATTCACCGGTGCATAACATGCAATAAGAAAAATTCTTCGAAACTCCACTTTCATTCTAACCCATATTACCCGGGGAGATACCAATTCGTACTGTTTAACACATCTTTTCGCTCTTTCACTTATGATCACCCCAACTCCTTTTGCGCCATGCACTTCCGTCTCAACTCCTGACCATAGTCCCAGGCTGCCATCCTCCATCTCCACAGCATCCTTTCCTTTGCGCTTTGTCTCCGATACACACAGAATATCAAGGTGTCTTTCATACATTACATTCGAAATTTCAAATTCTTTACCATGCATGACTCTAACATTCCACGTACCGACTCGCCATTCATTCCTTGCACAGTCGTCAGCAACGGGGCCTGTCTGTTTCGACCTTGACCGCCCCTTGTAGCCAGGTCGATCCGAGGCAATTGTATTGTTTTCTTGAGTAATACCCTAGCGAGCAGACCGGTTACTGGCCAAATCGTGCCCCGGACGATGTAGCATTCCCTACTAACGGTATCGTCCTACTACCGGACAGTTATGTCTACTGTCACGACATAATAGATAGATATAAATAATAGATCGTATACTTACTGTATGAATCTCAAAAATGTACATATACATGTACATTTTGTTTTTCCTTCTTACCTACCTTTCAATCACACCACGCGTTTCAACTATACTGCTCTATACGCGATTCCTGGTTTTGCGCTCCTCGCCAGACTTGCTGGTACTTATTAGCGACCAAACGATTCAATTACTATTTATTTATTTTTTATTTTTATTTTATTTATTTATTTACTTATTTATTTTTTTTTTTAGCTTTTCGAGTTATAGTTATTTCAATGTCATTTAATATTTACTTATCAAATCAGTTTTATTATTGTCGCAAGCCGTGATACGTTATTTTAAATAGAACAACCTATATATTATTACATTTTTGAATTCCTCGTTGAATTTAAAGGTCACTTTAATAACCATACTATGGGTATACGTCGCATTGCTTCTGAGTTATTTGACATTTTGTAGAAAGAATGACGTTTGCAGTGCCCCCAAAAACTTTCAATATCTCGAAGACGGATACCGATAGAGAGATGTGGCTTTCGTTTTTTACTCCCGAAAAGGGTACCTCATCATTCTCATTCATTGTCAAAAATCTTGCTTTTAAAATTCAATAATTTCTATCGCTCCGAAAATAATTTTTTTCAACCATGGATAACCCATATTTTCTTACATCAGCGGATAGGAAATTAAATTTCCTTTCCATTGATGTAACATCATCGATATTTTGGAGTAATAGTTTTCGAGATATTCACATTTTTATCTAATTTCAGTTTTTATTGCACATTGCCACGGTGCTTTGGAAAACGTTTGTCAATTGCTTTAAACAACTGATAAGAAACGTCAGTTTCTCGAGCTTCTGTTGTGCTTTGCTGTCTTGTGTATCAGTTTAAGTATTTCTACAAGACATTTCCATTAAAATTGTTACATTCGTTACTTTTGCTGTACGATTAAGTAAATTTTTGCGATCTATTAAAATTTATGGATTACTCGTATTTCTTTGAACTTTCTATTTTTCTAAAAATAATGACATTTCTCTAAGCTTATCTCTGTAATTTCTTGAATATATTACGCTTCACAATTAAAACATTTCTGTAGTGGTTGGGTAAACTTTTTGATGGTCACTTATAAGTTATATTTCAACTTCATGTGTTGGGTGTCACTGGTATATATCGGTTTGACATCCGAATATTTGACTTTTAATTTCACTTCCTTCCTGTCTGTTGTTTAACGAAAGAAAAGCCATTTTGTTGTTTCCTGAAAGAAAAATGTAAATTGCTGGACTATATTTAGCCCATCGGTGGTTATCGGTTTTATCACATTTTTCTAAATTTTGTGCCGAATCGCTATAATTAGTGGGTACAAACGATTTATATCGGATATATATAGGAAATACTGAAAGCAGGTGAGCTTTTGTTACGCTTGGTTTTTTGTTCTTCTACCACGTTTTACTTTCAGACAATCGATCTGGTTCGATTAAAGAACTAAATCCATTAAGAAAATCATTAAAGCAATTAGCTAAAGGGGTTAGACCTAACCTCACAAATTTCTCTGTAACCACGAAGTTGTTTTTACACTTTAGATTCACTGGTAAGAATGTAACAACCTACTTTAACGGTTACTAGCTTTATTTTTATTTTAGGGGAAAGCAATTACTATTTAGCTGTTCGAGACAGTTATCAGCTGTTCTTGTGCTCGTACTTGCTTCCAAAAGAAAGCGCAAAGTTGCACTTT
The DNA here is from genome assembly GCA_036346205.1 of Vesta saturnalis. Taxonomy (NCBI): domain Eukaryota; kingdom Metazoa; phylum Arthropoda; class Insecta; order Coleoptera; family Lampyridae; genus Vesta; species Vesta saturnalis. The sequence goes on along the minus strand of JARFJB010002483.1, from coordinate 291,061 downwards.
TCCGAGTAGCAAGCTTTTTTTTACTTTGTCGCTCGCCAAGCGACAAAGTAACTAAAACGCTCGCTTAGTTACGATGGAAACCTTAATATAGAAACGTCTAGTGTTTCTGCGATTTTTGACAAAAGTATGAGTTAAAGGGTATTTGACAGATGTCGACCATTTTGTGACCAGCGCGTGATGTTAAGATCGTTTTCCTATAATGAATATCTGATGTGGAACACCACACTACCTTCCAACTTACAAAATGGAAATTAAAGGAAATGTAATAATATTAATAACAATTTTTTGGAATAGTTATGCTACCTCTTTTATAATAAGTTCATTACGAAAATAAGCAACATTGTGAAAATATAGCAGTTTTTAACAAACATTCTTACAAAAACACATGTGTAACCCAAAGTTGTGCTCACGTTTTGAAATCTTAAGTGTCAAATTTGAGGTTACCAGTAATTTTTACCAAACATTTTTATAAAAACACCGGTTGTAGAAAAAATCATGTGTGTAATTCGAGCACAAAGTGCCATTGCCGCTCTCGCGAGATAGCCGCGCTCCGCGTCAATCTTGTCGCTCAGGGCGGCAATGTATCACTTTGCGCTCTTAATACACAAATAGCTATTCTGATTCTCTACCTCATTGAAGGTGAGATTGATATTCATTTCATTTGGCTGTATGTATTTAATTTTAGAGGTACTTTTTGTACGCCATATAATATACTTTTCGTACACCATCTAAATATACTTGGGTGGTATGTAAATATATGTACATTCGTATATAATTCATACATAGTTGTACGTACTGGCATTTGGCTGATGAAGTGTGTTACTTATTACATAATTAGCAAGAAATTTGACTTTTAAGGGTGGAACACCTGTGAAATATTTGAAATATGAAAGATAAGTAATAAATCACTCATATTCAGGGTCTTTTGGATACCTTAATGCTTTGATTAATCTATGACCAATCCTATAAGTTGTATAGACCTATGTACATGTTTGTGATAAAACTTTAAGCGTTATTGCACAAATTTTTGCGCTTTTACATGAAATTGCTTTGGGTAAAATTTTTGAGTATAAAAATTACCATGCTTATTGGTAATATATGTATTTAAACACTGTTTTGTAAGAAACTGTGTAACTGGATCCATTCAGCTCAACAGATTCTGGTTAAAGATTTTATAAACCACCTGATTATTTCTGTTATATCTGTTTACTGCAAGTTATTCATTACAATTGTATTATTGCTATAATCTTTTATTCAATGTGCCTTTACAACTTGGGGAATGCTTAAATTACCTGTTTACTGTATTTTATTAAAGACCATAAACCTATGTTTTAGCATAACTTAGCTTTGAAATTCTGTATATTACTTTGTCATTTTTGGATGTAAATTTAACTTGATTTCATTATCTAAATTCTAGTATTAGACTCTTTGGGTGGCTTGCTATATTGTGTATTTAAGAGCACAAATATTCTATGTATTATCTCTGTGGTTAACGATTTGTGTAACACAATTGAAATTAATTATTTATTTAGGGAATTATCTCCCTTTTTACTTTTTTTGGGGAATATAAATTAAATTATGTGTGTGTACATACAAATGCAAACTATATACTGCCATAATTTGTAATTAATATACCGCTTTTATTTTGGGTACTTTCTGCTTTATAACTATTTTTCCTAGTGCTCAGATCCTTTCACATATTCTTTTCTTGGCTAGAAAAGTGGCAAATTTTCTATTAATCTAGGGCTGGCTGATTTATCGTTCTAGCTGGCGCCCTCTCTTCTTTTTCAGCTACAGATACCATCTGCATTACTGTAGAACCCCTCCACCTCTACCGTGACCGAGCTACCGGCAAGTCCTATGAAGGTATCTCCTCCCTTAGGGTAAGTTTTGGGTACAAAGTCGAAGTTTGCACATAACAACATGTTGTTGTCCGACGTAGAGTTGATCGTTATGACTTTCATTCTTGGGGAATGCCAAAGAAATGCGTTACTGGCATCAAGGATTTATGCGGTACGGTACCCTGAACGAAGACTTCCCCGAGAAACAGCCTTTCAACGTCTTGCAACATCTTGCTTTTAGAATTCAATCATTTCTATAGCTCCGAAAATAACTTTTTTCAAACATGAATAACTTGATTTTTTTAATGCACAAGAAATAAACAATAACTGTTTTTCGGGGAAGTCTTCGTTCAGGATACCGTACTGCATAAATCCTTGACACCAGTAACGCATTTCTTTGGCATTCTCCAAGAATGAGAGTCATGTCGATCAACTTTGCGTCGGACAACAACATTTTAATGAAAATGTCTTGTAGAAACACTTAAACTGATACATATTATATTCAAGAAACTACAGAGATAAGCTTAGAGAAATGTCATTATTTTAAGAAAAATAGAAAGTTCAAAGAAATACGAGTAATCCATAAATTTTAATAGATCGCAAAAATTTACTTAATCGTACAGCAAAAGTAACGAATGTAACAATTTTAATGGAAATGTCTTGTAGAAATACTTAAACTGATACACAAGACAGCAAAGCACAACAGAAGCTCGAGAAACTGGCGTTCCTTATCAGTTGTTTAAAACAATTGACAAACGTTTTCCAAAGCACAACGGCAATACGCAATAAAAACTGAAATTAGATAAAAATGTGAATATCTCGAAAACTATCAATCCAAAGTATCGATAATTTTACATCAATGGAAATGAAATTTAATTTCCTATTCGCTGATGTAAGAAAATATGGTTGGTTCCATTTAAAAAATTCAAGTTATCCATGTTTGAAAAAAATTATTTTCGGACCGATAGAAATTATTGAATTCTCAAAGCAAGATTTTTGGCAGTGAATGAGAATGAAAAAACGAAAGCCACATCTCTCTACCGGTATCCTTCTTCGAAATATTGAAAGTTTTCGGAGGCACTGCAAACGTCATTTTTTCTACAAAATGTCAAATCACTCAGAAGCAATGCGACGTTGACCCATAGTATGGTTATTAAGTGACCTTTAAATTCAACGAGGAATTCGAAAATGTAATAATATATAGGTTGTTCTATTTAAAATAACGAAGTTGGCATGAGTTTCCGGTATAACCGGAAGTCCGCCATTTCTGAAAATAATTTTAAAACGTGTAGTTTATGACTGTGGACAACTTTCATCCCGCTAAAGTGGGCCACCCTGTAAGTGTGCAATTAGTATACTTAAAGATTTCTTGTCTTCTGTAGTCAACCCAACACACATTTTATTCATTAACTAACTGCAAATTTCGCGACGACGCAAGCTGCGTTCCACATCTTCAATGCACACCCAACCAGCTGTCTTCGAGCTTATTTTTTTTCTTCGACGACTTTTGACGGCTCAGTGCTTTGCGATGGACTGGGAATAAATCTATTCCTCACCAATATGTAGGCTTCATAGTTTATGACTTTTTTTCTCGTCACCATTCACTTTGTTTGTTCTTTGGTTTGTAAAGGTCAGTATGTGAATTTTGATGAATATCCGGTTTCACCAATAGGTGTACGAGTATCTACCGTATTATACAATGTATTTAAAAGAGGCCATAGTCTATTCCAACCTGAACACCATAGTTTCGGTGATTCTGGGCGAGTATTTTCTTTATCTATAAATGTGTCAAGTGTAATGAACAATATGTAATTAAAAATTATTATTAATTTTATTAAATACATAAATAAAAAGTTTACCTCGTGTAGGATTTGAACCTACAACCTGTACTTTGCTAGAGTACCGCGCTAACCAACTACGCTATTGAGATTCAAGCCCCAATCGATGTAAATTTTGTCTTTATGTATGTAGAACTGATGTAATTCTAAATTTAATGAGACAGCAATCAAATTACTTATATTAATGGAATGTGAGCCTGCGATAGCGCAAGGATTCACACATACCAAAACAACTTGACTAAAATTGAATTATTATAAGTTTTTGTTATGAACGGATAAGTTCAAAAGTAAATATGTAATTAAAAATTATTACTAATTTTATTAAATACATAAATAAAAATTAAATATTTACTTTTGAACTTATTCGTTCATGACCAAAACTTATAATAATGTAATTGACAATATTAATAATTCGACCAAAAACTAAAAAAAAAATTAAATAGGTTTAAATTGGGAAATTGTGCATTACACTTGCTGTAAGGTGAATTATCTGTAACCCACCTAAGCAATAATCTTTGTACTTCGTACATTTGAATATATTTCACGTTTCCTAACGTCCCAAATAAAGTACTGACTAAGTACTTTTACACATTGTCATCAACTATTATTAATTTAACAATGTTCAGTTCCGTAGCACCGTTCGACGAACCAAAATATATATATATATATATATATATATATATATATATATATATATATATATATATATAATCTATTTTGTTTTTATTTTAAAAGAATAATCCTTAAAAACAAACTTCACCGGAGAATATCACATGGCGATTCTGCCAGAATTAAACGTACCCAGTGCAATATTAAAATTTTAAAATCAGTGCAAGTGCGCAAGAAACAAAAGAGTTGTTCATTTTTACTGCTGCTCCATTTGGAATTTTGCCATTATTAATTGTGATATTTATTATAAAAATAATAATAAATAGTAATAATATGGATAAGTAAATAAAACGGAAATAACTAAAGTTTAAAGCTTAGCGTAATTTAATAATAAAAAATAAATTAATAAGTGGTGCAACGTAGTAAAGGTGTAGTGTACTTTAAGGTGTAGTTCGGGTAGTTTGTTTAAAAATCTGGGAAAGAGCGGTGGCATTAACGGGTTTTCAGAAGTCATCAGAAATGTATCTTTCACTCTGGAGCAAAGAAATACATTGCCCCATGCATCATGAAGCTTCAGTCTCACTGCTACAATCGAAGAGCGAAAACTAGCTTGTAAAGTAAACGTAATATTAAGAATTAAATTGATGTTAATCTTAAGAGGGTGAAACAAAGAAAAAAAAAGAGGTTTGTATAAATATTAAATTTTTAATCACCAATGAGTAATGTAAATGCTCTTATGCTCTTATGTGATGAACTTATACTTTTTTATAGATATCTTACTAAAGAAAACCAGGCCTTACGTTCAGATTTAGAAAAAACATGTAAAGAATTAGATAAGCTAAATAGATTAGAAACAGAATTCAAAACTGCCAAATACGAATCCTCGTAACTAGCAACCGATTAAGAAATGTTCAAAAAAGAGATCAGCATCCTCCTTGTCAATTGAATTGCATAGGATTCAGCAAAATAACCAATCAATTGAAAAATTTGGCAAAAATATTGAAGAACTTACAATAAACTTAACTATTGCACATGCAGACGGTGACGACAGTTCTGCTGAAGTTTTATTTAACACTAATGAGAAAATTACCACTAATGCATTTGCAAACGGCTTGCGGGATGACAATTTACGAACAATAATGAAGGGTAGACATTATTCAGTACTTTGCGGTGCAATATGCGGAGCCAAGGACGAAGAGAAATCTAACACACCTCCATTCTCTTCCAATGCATTCAATATTCGCCCTATCCGTGGCAATAGTACCTTTAGAGGAAATTCACATAATCGTAATCTTTACGAAAGTTTCAGTAGAGAAAGAAATAGTAACCTTAGAGATTTTGCTACGAATCAAATTACCAAAATTGCCAAAATTTCTCCAATACATATAATAATCGGGGAAACGGTAGTTATAGAGGGCGACAAAATAATATGCAGGGTAATTATTATCGAGGACACAGCGGTACCCAACAATGCAGGCAAAAATGATTCAGATAATGGATACAAGTGCATCCGTAAGTGTCATATTTACATTATGTATATGCAAAAATCAAAACATTCATTATACCGACACAATTAAAATAAATGGAAGTGGGCTCGACACATTCGTTGGGTTCAAGAAACGTCTCATTGGAATTCAGTGGCATAGAAATTGAACATAAATTTTTTATTGTAAAAGATTTTACAAATGATTTTATCGAAATAATAGGAACAGATATTTCTGTAAATTTTGGACCGTAATAAATTACGAAACATTCCTTTTTACATTTTCAAAACAATTTCAAACATTTTCAGTACCTTTAAAGTCAAGTTATAAGTGTTTCACAACGATTCCGCCTAAATGTGAAATTGTAAAACATTTTGAAGTTAGATGACAGTGACGAATGCATCATTTCACCTGAAGAAATTTGCGAAGGAGTGTGTACAGCTACTCTTTTAGTTAAACCCAATAATAGTCACGAAATACCTGTAAGAATTTTAAGAATTTAATAATCGGGAAATTAAGATAAAACATGTTAAACTGAAAAAGCCTAAAATTTTCAATCATTTGAATTTGGAAATATCCCGTTCTCAGTGGAAAGGTTAAATGTTAGGTTCAATAAATGCTGATGGGTTAGATACTGGAGAAAAAACGTCTATTCACAAAATACGCGCAAAATTTGCAAATATTTTTGTATAGAACATGGCCCACTTTCAGTAACTAATGTTTACAAACAAAAAATACAATTAAATATAAATGCAACCCCAGCATATATTAAACCATACAGATTACCTATTGCACAAAAAGTTGAAATAAATAAACAAGTAGAACAAATGCTCAAAAATGGGGTCATTGAAGTTACTAACTTGGAATGGTCTGTCCCTTTGTTAATAATCCCCAAAAAATAAATAAATACGGTATAAAAAAACGAAGAATTGTAATAAATTACTGCTAATTAAATAAACGTATAGAAACCGACAAATTTCCGACCATGTATTGAAGAAAATTTTGGATTCTTTGTCAGGTGTAACTTATGTTTCTTATTTAGATTTATACCAGGGATACAAATCGCAGTCCATTTCGAATGACTAGTGCCATAAGGGTTAAAGCTTGCATTGACTTGCAATGTCAGGCTTGAGCTATGAAAACTGTCTTTTGATGACCTTATAGTTTTCGTCAATAATTTGATTATTCACAGTAAGAGTTTAGTTAAAGTTTACGTACGATTAAGACAAGTCAATTTCAATTTAAACGCTAGTAAACATGAATTTTAAAGATAAAAATTCTATATCTCGGTCGTACAATTTCTGCTAATGGTATCCTACCTTACATGCAAAAAGTAGCAGCAATACAAAATTATCCTTGACCCAAAACCAGAACAGAAACAATACGATTTGTCGCATTTGCTAATTACTATAGAAAATTCATTAAAAATTTCACAGATATTGTTACGCTATTAAATTATTTGATAAAAAAGGGAGTTGTATTTGAGTGGACAGAATAGTGTCAGCTAGTCTCTGAAAGTTTAAAAAATCACCAATTTCATAATATCCTGATTTTTCGGAAACTGATTTCTTTATTTTGAAAATTTATACATCAACTCATGCGCTTGGTGCTGTTCTTTTGAATTCAAATGATAAACCGGTGGCGCACGCTAGTAGATCCTTAAACCAGATTGAGAAAAACTATTTCACCATCGCAAACGTCGGTATGTATTGGGAATACGTATTGCGGTTGGGTAGTCGACGGTTAGGATACTGTTGCTTATAAATTCATCGAGCCCCACGGGCAACACCATTTGCTCGGCCATACGCCATAATAATATCAGCATATTCTTCATTAGTAAACGTAGCCATTGTAACGATAACAGCGACGAAACACAATTATTAAACAAACTTCAAGCGTCAAGCGACTGCCTGTATTGTGTGTTCGTTAGATGAAGTGTGAATGGAATTAATTAAAAACAACTATACATTATTAAGAATTTTGGTTTTCTTAGTATTTTATTGAAAATATCAGTATTTTTAAAGATTGGTATTAATATCACTAGAAAGGGAGGAACCAAAGAAGTTTTTAAAAGTATTTTAAGATTTTCATCGCTTTGGTTTTTTTTAATTTCAAGGAAAAAATTTTATCCGATTTATTTTTCGCCCTCCATCGGGACTTTGTTGCCTCATAGTATTTTTTCTTTAATATCTGCATCAAATACCCATTTATGTATTTCAGGGTATTAAGACAAGAGAAAAATTTATTTTGAGAACTACAAAAAAAAGTAATAGGACATAATGATGCGAAAATTTGAAAATTTTTAATGAATATAAAAAATCATATGTATTTAATAAACCATAAGATTTAGGCTAGAGTTCTTTGAGCAAATATGTTCAGAATAGGCGCTATCCCACATTTCAATTTCCAACTGTACAAACATATATATATATATATATATATATATATATATATATATATATATATATATATATATATAGCTTTTTGTTTTTATTTTAAAAAATAATCCTTAAAAACAAACCTCACCGGAGAATATCACATGGCGATTCTGCCAGAATTAAACGTACCCAGTGTAATATTAAAATTTTAAAATCAGTGCAAGTGCGTAAGAAACAAAAGAGTTCATCATTTGGAATTTTTCCATTATTAATTGTGATATTTATTATAAGACGCCTAAAACAAGCACTGGAAAGGAAAACTCGACGTGAAATAGTGAGAAGCAGTGGAAAATGGCTTAAAATGAAATACATACAATAAAAATTAAAAGAAAATAATAATAATAAATAGTAATAATATGGATAAATAAATAAAATAGAAATAATTAAAGTTTAAAGCTTAGTGTAATTTAATAATAAAAAATAAATGAATAAGTGGTGTAACGTGTAGTAAAGGTATAGTGTAATTTAAGGTATAGTTCTGGTAGTCTGTTTAAAATCATGAAGCTTCAGCCTCACTGCTACAATCGAAGAGCGAAAACTAGCTTGTAATATTAAGAATTAAATTGATGATAATCTCAAGAGGGTGAAACAAAGTAAAAAAGATTAAATTTTAATCACCAATGAGTAATTTAAATGCTCTTATGCTCTTATGTGATGAACTTAAAGTTTTTATAGATATCTTACTAAAGAAAATCAGACCTTACGTTCAGATTTAGAAAAACATATAAAAATTAGATGAACTAAATAGATTAGAAGCAGAATTCAAAACTGCCAAATACCAATCCTCGTAACTACAACTTACAATAAACTTAACTATTGCACATGCAGACGGTGACGACAGTTCTCCTGAAGTTTTGTCTAACACTAATGAGAAAATTACCATTAATGCATTTGCAACCGGCTTGGGATGACAATTTAAGAACAATAATGAAGGCTATGCATTATTCAGTACTTTGCGGTGCAATATGCGGAGCCAAGGACGAAGAGTAATCTAACAAACCTCCATTCTCTTCCAATGCATTCAATATTCGCCCTGGTCGTGGCAATAGTACCTTTAGAGGAAACTCACATAATCGTAACCATTACGAAAATTTTAGTAGAGAAAGAAATAGTAACCTAGAGATTTTGGTACGAATCAAATTACCAAAATAGCCAAAATTTCTCCAATACATATAATAATCGGGAAAACGGTAGTTATAGAGGGCGACGAAATAATATAATTATTACCGAGGACACAGCGGTACCCAACAATGAAGGCAAAAATGATTTAGATAATGGATACAAGTGCATCCGTAAGTGTCATATTTACATTATGTATATGCAGAAATCAAAACATTCATTATACCGACACAATTAAAATAAATGGAAGTAGGCTCGACACATCCGTTGGGTTCAAGAAACGTCTCATTTAAATTAGCTGGCATCGAAATTGAACATAAATTTTTTATTGTAAAGATTTTACAAATTATTTTAGCGAAGTAATAGGAACAGATATTTCTGTAAATTTTGGACCGTAATAAATTACGAAACATTCCTTTTACATTTTCAAAACAATTTCAAACATTTTCAGTACCTTTAAAGTCAAGTTATAAGTGTTTCACAACGATTCCGCCTGGATGTGAAATTGTGAAACATTTTGAAGTTAGATGACAGTGACGAATGCATTATTTCACCTGAAGAAATTTGTGAAGGAGTGTGTACAGATACTCTTTTAGTTAAACTCAATAATAGTAACGAAATTTTAAATATTAGTAATCGGGAAATTAAGATAAAACATGTTAAACTGAAAAGCCTAAAATTTTGAATTTGGAAATATCCCGTTCTCAGTGGAAAGAATTAATGTTCAATAAATGCTGATGGGTTAGATAGTGGAGAAAAGACGTCTATTCACAAAATATGCGCAAAATTTAGAAATTTTTTATATAGAACATTGCCCACTTTCAGTAACTAATGTTTCCAAACAAAAATACAATTAAACATAATTTCAACCCCAGCATATATTAAACCATACAGATTACCCATTACACAAAAGTTGAAATAAATAAACAAGTAGAACAAATGCTCGAAAATGGGGTCATTGAGGCTGCTAACTCGGAATGGTTTGCCCTTTGCTAATAATCCCCAAAAAGTAAATAAAAGGGTATTAAAAACGGAGAATTGTAATAGATTACCGCTAATTAAATAAACGTATGAAACCGACAAATGTCTGACTATGTATTGAAGAAAATTTTGGATTCTTTGTCAGGTGCAACTTAACTTATGTTTCTTATTTAGATTTATACCAGGGATACAAATCGCGGTCCATTTCAAATGACTAGTGCCATCAAGTGTTCAAGCTTACATTGACTTGCAATGTCAGGCTTGAACTATGAAAACTGTCAATAATTTGATTATTCACAGTAAAATTTTAGTTAAAGTTTTCATGCGATTAAGACAAGCCAATTTCAATTTAAACGCTAGTAAATATGAATTTTAAAGAAACAAATCCTATATCTCGGTCATACAATTTCTGCTAATGGTATCCTACCTGACATGAAAAAGTAGCAGCAATACAAAATTATCCTTGACCCAAAACCAAAACAGAAACAATACGATTTGTCGCATATGCTAATTACTACAGAAAATTTATTAAAAATTTCGCAGATATTATTACGCTATTAAATTATCTGATAAAAAGGTAGTTGTATTTGAGTAGACAGAACAGTGTCAGCTAGCCTTTGAAAGTTTAAAATGCGTTAATAAATCCACCAATTTTATAATATCCTGATTTTTCGAAACTGATTCCTTTATTTTGAAAATCTACATCAACTCATGCGCTTGGTGCGGTTCTTTTGAATTCAAATGATAAACCGGTGGCGCACGCTAGTAGATCCTTAAACCAGATTGAGAAAAACTATTTCACCATCGAACTAAAACGGTTTTAATCATATTTGTTCGGACAAAAGTTTTGCATCTACACTGACCATAGGCCATTAGTCGATGTGTTTGGGATCTAAAATCCTAGCAGTAAATTAACAAAATTTAGATTAGCACTTGATTTCACTGTATATTACATCAAAGGCAAAAACAATGTCAATGCAGATGCCTTATCACGAATCGAATTAAATTCAGATGAGTTAAAAAATGAATCAAATGTCTAATATGCATATATTAACAAAAGCGCAAAACAGGAAGATTATGAAACTCAATTCGGAAGACGGAAGTAGTCCATCAAATGGCGGGCCTGACCACTCTGGAATTGTGGAACTCGTAAAATCTCCCGTTAATTGCTGAGTTACGTCTTATAGAAAAAGAATTCAACGAAAAATGTCGCGGCAACAACCACCATAATTATGTATTTAAAACGTAATATTTTATATGATAATTTTTTTATATGATATTGCACTATAACCGGGTTTAACTTTTGGGCACGGACATGAAGTTGAGCTTTCCTCTTGGTGATTTTTGGGTAACGTCTTAAGAAATGCTTATACCAAGTAAATTTAGCCATTTCCTTCGAGTTGTTAAATTTGTATTATATGTTACTATTAACACAAAATCGAAATACACTCCTTACAACCTTTTTAGTTAGTAATACACCTGATTATAAGTGCGTCTAATTGTTTTTATTGTGTTGCACAAAGAATAAATTTTCGTCTTAGTGTATTTTGAATGACTCCGATTCTCAAGTGAGTCGGTATACCGCAGTGATGCTCAGCATATCTTTGACTTTTTACTTCTCTTAGGAGTTTCAGAACTTCCGACATCATTTCTTTTGTCCAGTTTTCTCTTATTTCCCGATTAGGCTTTACTAGTTTCTATAAAAAATTAAAAAAATGCAAATACATTATTTCTAATAGTGTGTGAAATATGGCCCAATACAAGATTATCATGGGCCGTATTTCTGCCACAACACCTGTTCAAGTTTTAGGTTATATTTTTGTAAAAAGTGAATAATCACTCAATAAAAATAAAGATCCGGTTAGCTGAATAAACAGTGAATTTAATAAAAGAAGGTACTACTCATCGATGCATTTATTAGTAACAGAAACTTTCACTACCCGATTCAACGTAAAATAATAATGTGCCACGTGTTATAATGACGCAACCAATCCTGACACAAACTGATGACGCTACCGCAGATTTCTGTATTGTATACTAAAGGAAGACTCCTTCTGCCAGTTCACACAGTCGCTTACCAACATACGGCGATTGCTTACGTTTTTGTTTCGGTTGGTCATTATTTCTCCAGGATATTATTATCCGAACTACCTTATTTAATAATTTTATTACCAATGAAAACTTCTCGATTTTTACAATTTAAACGATTTACTTGAAATTCCTAGAGCTAATCTAACCACGCTTTAATAAGACAAAAATTTTAATTATCCGATTCTAAAAACTTCCGCACTGTAAATTATTTGAGTCGATTTAATCAAATGCTTATGTCAAAATTTAGTGCAAGTTTTTGAGTTATTACGTATAAAGGCAAATAAAATCCATCCTGTAAAAAAGGCATTATTTATTGTAGATTTTTATAAGTTCATTTTATTCACACGGCAGTATTCACAATGGAATTTAATCCCTCGTAGTGATCATAAGAATTGCCAAGGGATATTTGAGAAAACATGCAACAAAGACTACAATCACTGTTCTGCATAATCTTCTTTTTAGGTGTGCTCACCAGGAGCCTTATAGCCCTATGATCCATTACTAATCTTTTTAGATCGGCTCCATTTGTGGATGCATTATAATAACTTCAACTCTTAAGCCTTACTCCGCAAATTCACCATCATCGAAAACCATTGGTGTCTAAACATTTACATCCCAAATCCATGTACAAGATTTAAATTGAATATCTTTACATTTATCCCTCTTACCCCTTACTCCACAAATCCACCACCACCAAAAATCTCTGGGATATAGGTATTAGGTACTAAATAAGAATAGTAAGTGTAAATACAACAGTTTGTTAATTTTTTTACTTGATTTCGAAAAAGAATTACATTTACCTCTCTTACCCCTAACCCACACGCGCACACACGCACTTACACACACACCCACGCACTCACGCACGCATGTACACACACACACACACACACACACACACACACACACACACTTTGCATAATCATTTTGTTATAGTCCTCTTTTGTTCTACCGGATTCGTATCCTTTCTAGACCAGATTTTCAACCCCTATTTTATTTATGGCTCATCTTTTGGTCCAGTCTTTTTTTAGTTTGTAATGGTTTTTATCGCTTTTTTAACGGCGGCTTTTTTAGTCCTTGCGGTCCCTTTTGAACAGTCCGTATTTTATTATATTTATAGACTACCTCTACGAATTCCAGATCTCAGAGGGACACAACTGGTTTGAGCATGTTAGGTCCAGCACCTAGACCATTTGTTATCGGGTTCTTTTGCTGCGGTTTTTCCATTCCGTACCTTCAAGGTCTTAATTTAAGATAGACGTACTATCTTTGGCTACAGTTAGAAGTTGGGATACAACCAGCAGCGTTATCCTGTGGTATAATTAGATTTTGACACAGTTTGCAAAGCAATATTTTGGTGAAACTTAAAATTTAAAAAATCACGTAAACACCGCAAACACGCACAATAACCATCAAGTAAACGCCCAAACACAAAACATGTAAGCCTACAAACATGTAGTTACTCAACGTCCAAATACGTTCCCTCTTAATGAACCAATTCAGAATCTCTTTCTTATGGGTTAGAAGTAAATGAAGCATGATCTTGGGATATAATTAGAAGTTAGAATACAGCTTTGTAGTATAATTTGAATTAAATTGCATTGAAAGGTGAACTACCGGTTTAACATATGCTTATGACTCATTCTTTGTTATGTAATTAGCACACTTAAGGTTATTTTCCTTCGCTAATGACATCACTTATCAACGCAATAATCAGCGTTTCCCTTTAATGTCTCACTATCGTAGCTTCAAATTGATACCTTACACTAGAATTACGTAACCACTTTCACTTCGCATTCCTTAACTTCCATTAAATTACCATTTTGGAGAAACATTAAAAAATTAAACGTTTTTTTGTTTAGTTGCTAACATCAAATCATTTTTACTTACGCATTAATAAATCTTTTCTAAAAAATAAGTTGGGCGTAATTAAAAAAAATTACCGCAAGAAAATTTTTTAGTTGTTAACGTCAAAATACTTCTCTAAAAATAAGTTGCGTGTAATTTAAAAATCAGTTATTGATGAAACAATGTACAAATGTTTTTATTTTCTGGCTACAAAAAACTGAATCCAAGCGTTTAAAACAAAAAAAAACTGAACAAGGTTTTGATGAGAGACAAGAATCGTTACTGCAATTGAAAGAACACCTTAGTTGGATGAGTGCGTACCAACGACTGTACATATAAATCCTTATTGTGATAAAATACACCGATTTAGATGAGTGCGTACCATAGTTGGTACACAAAAGTCGTTATTGCGATAGGAAACAGCTTATTACGGTGAGTATGTATTACCAGTGTTACGCAAGTTCTTATTGCGTTAGAAAAAACGCCTTATTGTGATAAGTGTACTCATCCTTATTTCGATCAGTGGATACCACCCAAGGTGCACAAAAGTAGTCACTGTGGCAAAAAAACACCTTGTTTCGGTTAATGTGTACTACCGGTGATACACGAAAGGCCTCGTTCAAATTGGTCTATCATCCTGGTCCATCTCAAAGTACTACTGACTAGCCAATACTTATCAATCACATTACTAAAAAATGGATGGGTTTTGCTGTTCAAGCACGACATAAAATAATAATTAAGATTTACCGGCCGCGATAATTCTCGTTAATGTAGCTGAACAGGGATGAACGCTCAATTAGGATTACACCACTGATAGATACTCTAAGTATTCACAATTTTTTACGTATGAACGTGCGGTTTATTTAATACAGTTTATAATGCACAAATAGTTCTGTATATTATAGATTACTAAAGGATTAAAATTTAATCTCCCTTTCATTCTTATTCATGAAATAATGAGTCTTATGAACATGTTTATTATACGATGCGCTTAAATTTCTTTGACAGCTGTTACCGCTTTTATTCAAAACTGTCTAAGACACTTTCATAAAAATTTGTTTTAAATAAATGTCTTTAAACAGTTGTTGTCATCAATTAACTGTTTGGAACTGCATATAATGTTTCCTTGTTTTCCTTTTATCACCTCTGATTGAAGTCATGAAAGGTAATGGTGTTTCATCCTCTTCTCTTTGGTTTTGACCAATAATATATTTTTGTAGGTTTTACGTTCGGCGCGCGATGTTTTGCGCCACCAACTTCAACAAGAATATTGATAATGCTTGTAACCTCTCCATTTAAATATTTCACAAAATACACTAATTTCCGTTATGAAGCAATTCCTATTCCACCTAACAATAATAACCATGAATCCCTCATACTTTAAATATTATTTTCGATAAAATTTTGAGCGCGACAACATCGAACTAATATTCAAACATTGCAAAGGCATAACGCAACACATTCAATCATGAATGCCGCCATGACAGTTGGTACGAAATAGTGCAACATATGTCTAATAGTCTAAAATGTCTTTACAACACTTTGAATCTGCAACTTAGAGCACTTGGATAACCTTGATCCTAATGGACTGAATCTTGGTTTCCAGTGATTGTTTCTATTTTTAGATTTGTAGGAATTTTTAGATAATCAAGTGTCCGATATATCATAAAATTTCTAGTAGTATAATTTTTTCCTTGTTCTCGTTTCTGAGAATTTTGAGATAACCTGTTTCTAGAAATTGAGTCTTATTTTAGCTTCGTTTTTTTTTAATATGACCTTGAACAATTTCTGAACATGACCTAGGAATTTGGCCTCTAAACCTGTGTTTTCTGAGGCTGCCTCGTTTTCAGAAATATAATCTTGAACAGGAGTATTACTTTGACCATGAATCATTTTTCTCTCTGACATATGGCGATTTCCTATCATTCTCATGTAAATTGTCGATGTGGGTCAGAAGAAATGCAGTAGCTATACTACTGTTTAAAATATTGTTATTGTTGCGAATAGTTTAAAAAGTAAAACACTTTTTTTTTATTATAAACTGTGTAACCTTGGTATTAGACGCAATTCTTAAATAACCGATACCTTATCATCTTAATGATAAACAAATTAATAATTTTTTACCACATCCTTAAAAATGGCAAAACGAATCAGTATTTTATCTGTAATATTCAAGGTCTAAGACAAAGTATTTTTTATCAAACTACATTTGTGTGCTTATCTTGCTCGATTTCTCAAAGGCATTCGACACCATATCTACATTGGCGAAACCAAGTGGTATTTAGTGATAATAAGTACTCGTACATTATCACAAACAAAGTATTGTAATTATCGATTTGCAGACGATTCTCGTCTGTATTCCACTTTATCAACTATGCTGATCAGCAGTGATACAAGTTATTGTACTTGGTGCCACTCATAATCCGCTTCTACGGAGGGAGGTTTACTCTTTACTCAATACTGCAATTGGAGGTGTGGATTTACAGTTCGCGGAAAAAGCAAAAAACTTAACGAATAGGCATGAATATTGTCCTAACTTTCGCGTTACACATTAAATAAGAACTACATTTGAAGGTATTACTGTGTGCATCCCTAGTTCTGCCGCATTTTCATTTTATTGTGCAATATATGATCCATATCTATCAATAACGTATGGCTGTTGGGAACCCATCATTGTGGTTTAAAAAGATTTAAAGCCCGCCATTCTCTTTATGGGAGAGAATGTAATACATTGACTTTTTCTTTTACTTACTACACAAAATTTCACCTCAATATTTATGTTATAAAATCACCTTTCGGAGCGATGTTCAGAACAACAAATTATTATTATGTTTCCTGTAATATCCAAAGCCTACGAAGGAATGCTCTTTATTCAAATCAATAGGCATTTGCACAAATTTACACTACTTCTTGGACAACAATCATTAATGAAAATTTATGCGTGGATATAGTTATGAATCGATTCTTTTAAAGATAACAGACGATATTATATCCTCAGTGAATGAAAATAAATGCATCTTTGTCGACTACTCGAAGAACTTGACACTACAGACCATGACGTCCTGATAGCTATTTTAAAATTCATTGGTTTTGATGTAAGCCCTGCCAAACCAATATATACGTAAGGATCCACTCTGTTTTCAGTAACAATAACTGCTCAAAGACGATTATCATAAACGTTGGTGTACCATAGGGGTCCATCCTTGGCCCTCTAGTGTTTACAATGTATACTTCTGGCATCAGATGATACTCAACTGAATTACATAATTACACTTCCTTTCAACAAGTCGTTCATAAATTCAGTCGAGAACTAAACTTAGATAATATATCTGCCCTAATCAGTTACAGAGTTTGAACTTCATCAAAATTATTTCATAAAAATAGCTCCAGTTACCAAGGCACTGTTTATAAAAAATTCCATTAACATACAGGGTCCATTACGACGAGGTGAGTCGATTTGTATATGCGAAACTATTGCAAATAGATTTTTGAAAATATGTATCCAAGGGATATCCGAAAAGTCGGTTTCGGGTAAAATATTTTCAGTTTTATAGAAATTTTGGTTATACCGGAAATGGATCCCAACTACTACATTTTAAATAGAACGTTCTGCTTTTTATTGAATTTTTAAAATCTACGCTATATTCCAATGGAGGGCACCATGTATCTAAAGTGAACGATTTTTGAGTTATTTTAACTTTTGCGAAATTTTTGGCAGATGCCACCCTTCAGAAAACAAATAATTTTTTGAAATACAAACGAGTCAGACCTATTATGTTCATGGTTTGTACAAATAAGACATAAAGCTTACGAAATATTTGAAAACCTTGTAAACGTTTATACGGGGTGCTCAGAACTATACGTAAGGATTGGTATCACTCCAATGACAGGAGTTATGTCGGTTAAATATACCATTTCTGTGAAATTTTACTTTATACATCTCAATTAATTTGTGTAAAAAGGCTTCGTCTTGCTGAGATTTAATTAATATAAATTGATAACACTCTTCTATTGTCTAATCATCTGCTGGCATCAAACTTTGTACTAACATGTTTTTTTAGAACTCCATAATAGCTATTTTTGGTACAAATGAGCAAAGGGTGTCGTATCCTCTCGAGCTCGGAAATTGCGCTACGAGAGCCAGCGTGTGGTGCAATAGAGCAAAAGAGGAAACAAAACTTTACTCAAAAGTGCCAAACATGATTTTTTCTACAATCTTGTCCGTAAAGAAAGATCCCATATTTTTTCTTTGAATCTTAAAATAAAATAAAATTACAATTTTGCGAAAGCTGTGCGCACAAACGACGTTTCAGAACATTCTTAATCTATTTTCAGAAATTAAACTGACGTTGCACCTATTTCACGTACAAAAATTGAAGAAAATAGAAATCGCAGTTAACACATGATCGTAAAAATAATTGTACTTTGCTCACTAGTGAGTAAAATTGAATTTTGCTCACTGGTGAAGAAAAGAGGACCTTTGCTCACTAATTTTAGCTGAAAAATACGCACATTCTACAAGTTTCAGAAATCTAGTCGGAATAGTTCTCCATATACAAATCGATTCAGTGTCGTGAGGGACTCTGTACATGTATACCATTAAAAAATGCAAGTTTAATGTCTCTTTCAATTACGTAACACCATGTATACAAATTGTTAAAACATTTTTTCTATCTTCAATAATCAAGCCATAATCATCGATGGAAGATTTATTAAATGGACACAGTGTTTACATACACTCAATATGCGAGTCACACATAAAGTCCGCATCATATGGAATCTCTTCCTCATTGCTGTGGGTAAATTTTGACTTTGTCATCAGTTTTTGCTTTAAAAATTATAACAAATGACGTGCAAATGGTCAATCACGTGACTGTTGTAAATGTCAAAGTGGACATTTCAGTGTGCCTTTCATCGTGTTAATGAAAATAATTGTCCCTCTTCAAACAACTGTAATGAAGTTGTTGATTCTCTCTGGTCTTATTTTTAAAATGCATTCTTGAGTATCCTTTCCAAATGGGTCGCGAAAAGATCTGTGTTTATGCACTTTTTGTTTTAAGAAGCGTCCAATGACCTTGTCCCTAAATGTATCTATGAGATTTTCTTTAACATCCCTTGAATTATGAGTTGGTGCGCCGTAACACTGATACCACAAAGTATCTCTTGTTTCGCCAGGCATATCAAGAACTTTAAATATTTCAGTATTTAAGAAATGTAAGTAGTTCTCGGAATTTAAATCTTGTCTAAAGGAATATAGGTATTCAAAATACCACACATACATGTTGGTTTTAAAATAATATCGATTACAGCATTCTATCATAAAGTTTGGATTTTCTTATGCCCACCATCTACAGTCTTGGGAACTTATCATCCCATTTTATGGGAAGGTGGATTCACCTGTCCATAAAGTATAATAAGGAAAATTGATATTTTTTTCTCTTTTTCCTCCAAACCAAAAGCAAAAGTCTAAGCGTATGTCGAAATCACGTTCCTTTAAAGTGTTTGTAAATTTAGGTCTACAGGGTTTGAATTTATGCTCATATAAAATGTCTTACGTTTTCTCGATTAATGTCCGTTATTTCCGCCACTTTTTAATACTCGTTTTCTCATTTTCGACCACATCCAAACATACGCTTAGTTTAACATGTTCAATGTTTTTAGAAGGATTATGGAGCTTTGGTATTTTTTACTGAACCAGTAGATTTAAACTAGCCATTCACTCACTGACAGTGGACTGTTAAACACATCTACCAAAATGCTTGGCGTTAAAAATGCTATACTGTTTATCCAACAGAAACAGTTAAGCTCCTCCCCAAAAATCCCGCAACATTTAAATGCAACTTTGAAACCCGGAACACAAGCAATCACTTGCTTTCAACTATTGTAGTAGGCTTACTTAACTGAATTGACATCTCTAATCTGCCGTTGCGACAGAATCGGGATCAGATTGAACATCGCGCCGCCTGTAATAATTTGTGGTCTCTTGTACCTTCTTTAAAAACATTTTTTACGCCGTATATTCACATGTGTTTTTTATAAGTACTAAATAATTAGAAACTATTGTTGTGTGCCAAAGTGCCAATATTAAAAACATGACGCTTTGTAATTTAGTCCTGACAAAGTGACATTTCAATTCATGTGGTTTTTTAATTTTCGGTTTTATAATTTTCTGGGTGTGAAACCGGTTGCTGATTACATTGGTCAAAATTAAAGGGAGTGGCTTAACTACATCTTTTGGGTAACCAGAGTATAGCTACTTTTCGGTGCGGTGTATCTTCGCGACGTATTAGCAAAATTTCAATTTTCTCTTGAAGAAACAGCATTTTTTAATTACTAAATAATAGTGAAACTGGTTGCAATGAAATTGACAAATGCGTTCTTGACATAGGTTATGTCAATTATAAATCATTATTTTCATGGCACTCTGTTTTTTTTGCGTAATAATAATTAACCGTTATAGAACAAGGGATTGTTATTTAAGAAGTATTGTGTTGTAGCAACCGATTACTAACGGTTTTTTCTTAAAATTTTCTTCTATTTTGCGTTTATAACATGTAAATTATGACACTAAAACGGGTGTTGTAATGTTTGAATTTATGAAACCGAAAGATTTATTTTTTATGTTGTTACGTAAACTAACGAAGTGCGTTGTTGATATAAACATAAATGTAACATAACCTATTCTTATTTGAAATGTGTGATTAACTAAAAGTAACAGTTCCTTTTATGTGAATTTGAATGCTTAATGAACTAATGGAAATAAAATTTAATGCTGTTGAATTTTGAAAATGTACCCGAACGATTAACTGTGCTTAATATGTTTAAGGTTTATTACATTTACAGCATTACGTATGCTTTTAATCAGCTGGTTATAAATCAAATCAACCGGAAAAATCATATAAATTGAGGGACTTGTTTTACAGATGAAAGGACTGTCTTGTCAATGGTCTAGAATTTTCGTATTGAATGCAACAGTAACTTGAAACCTATACACTTATATACTCTATATTGAATTATTTCTGATTAATGTAATTGAATGGTTACGATACTCAAAACGAAATGTGGAAGATTTTTCCTATTTATTCTGTTTTAGGGTGTTAACCCTTTCACTGCGCACAGCGCAAGTACCGCTACTCTCGCTGTGCGCAATTAATTTTCCGTCTGCGAGAATATTTGTCTGGAGCAGTATAGTCCATATAATTTATTTATTTAATAAACATAACAAAATTTATAGCAACATCAAAAACTTAAATAGTTAAAGAAAGAATATTTCGTCCAGTTTAGATGAAGTAGGAACAGTCTCCATTACACAAGCAGCGTTTCCACGCTAGATAGCCAAACTAACTCGTTCGACTAAATACTCCTTAGCGCGAATATCTCCACTAATAGCGACTAATTTCTGACCCAACTCATTAATAAAAAAATGAACTGCTTCTCCCCATGGACCCATTGACTCAAGGCTTATAGATAAGAAGATGTAATCTTCAGAAATATCACGATATGGGTTCAATTTCCTTTTTGCAGCATATTCAACTCAAGAGTGGATGAGGCTCGTTTCTATGCTATTTCACGGAAGGAGTCATCAGCTTGATTAAACGTCCTTCCTTCAAAGGAATATTGGGACCCTTCTTAATGATGACGTTTTTCGAATTTCTATCTCGTTGAGACTAGGATCTAGAATTTGCCTTCCTTATTATTGCATTTGTGGACAAAGAGTTCATGAAGATGGTTTACATGGTTTATCTTGTCTCAAAGTACATGGAGGATGGACTAGACATGCTTCCTTGAATGATATTATAAAACAGGCTTTATCGTCTGCTGAAATACCATCTAGACTTGAGCCTACAGGAATTTATAGGGATGATGGGAAACGTCCTGATGGTATCACCCTTATTCCCTGGCATCAAGGAAAATATTTGGTCTGGGATGTGATTTGTGTAAACACTCTAGCCGCTTCATATTTAAACATATCTGTTAAGGGACCCGGATTTGTTGCAGAATATGCTGCAAAACAGTTCATATTGTTTTTTTTTATATTTATGTTTGTGTTTTTATCTTCTTTTTTAGAAAAAAATAAAAATTTAAGTTCACATGACGACTTGTTTTACTAGTTACAAAAATACACATTTATTTCTAGAGAAAATAACAGAAACTAATAATTTTTTATAGTGTAGTATCTTTCTGAACATGGTACTACGTTACAATTAGAACACATTCCAAACTTATCTTACGTTTAGCTCAAACGACGGACCTTTTTATTGGTTTCATTTTCTTTTCTGTTGTTGGAACAGATAATGGAAAACATCTGCACTTAGATGTAATTCGTTATTGTTTTCAGCTGTTGGTCGGTCACCGCCATACGTGAAGGATAATAATAATTTCTTTCACTAGTTGTTAATGGAATTTATCAATAGATATGTAGCTGGTAGTAGTAGTCTTGAATATTTGATTACTGTTTAGAACTGCCACATCCAAAAGATGGAAAAAAACTTTCTTGTACCATTTTTTGCTCTTGCACACACATTCGACTGAAGAAAGGACCCTAGTAGGAGTTGTAATCTACAATACATAATAGCTTCAATATTTCTCTTCCAGTTTTTCAATCTTGCCCAACAGACTTTATGTCTGGTATATGGCTAAATGATAATATACTTACTTTCCGTTTATCTTTGTGCCTAACTGCAGCAAACTTTTCGCAACAGCGAAATGTAAATTCAACTCTTGGAACTTTTTCAGCCATTTTTACGAGTCGATTTCACAGTGTCATACGCATTTCTTTTACAATATCACCAAAATAATATTATTATTTATAATAACTATATGGTTGATAATCTGTATGTATCGGAGACAAAGTGCAAAGGAAAGGATGCTGTGGAGATGAAGGATGGTAGCCTAGCCCTACAGTCAGGAGTTGAGACTGCAGTGCATGGCACAAAAGGAGTTGGGGCGATGGTAAATGAAAGAGAAGGATGGGTGGGTGTACGGATAGAACACACTGAACTCGTTCTAGGAAAGTCCGGAGACCAAGGAGTCAATGAGAATGGAGAATGTCTAGTGAACATCTGTGTGGTGATAAGCCTGTTCGTATCTAATACGTGGTTTATTACTGCATATGTATACATGGCAGAGAATCGAATCTAAAAGTATGATTGACTTGATTGTATATGATGAACGACTTATAAACTTGGTGAGAGACACAAAGGTAATGCGCGGATCGGGCCCCTTTTTTTCTATCAAGAGTGTGTTTAGGGCAAAAGTGGGCCTGGAGAAGGAAAGCAAACGTAGTGCAAACGTCCAGAATTAGGGTAGACAAACTATTAGATAATGGTGCGAGAATAAAATACGCAGATACTGTAAGTAAAGAGTTGGATGTGAATGAAACAGTGTGGAACGAACAAATAAAAGACATTAACGTTGACTGTGCATTGGTGAGCTTGAAAAACTGGGTTGTCAAGTGTGCCGAGCAGATATGTGAACGAGCGACTGTAGATAGACAGAAAAATGTGCTTGGTGGAATGAATCGGTAAGAAAAGGCAGTATGTAAGAAAAAAGATGCGTACACGGCAATGGCTACTGCAAAAAATGAGAATGAGAAAAATAAATTGTATGAGGTGCACAGATTAAGAAACAAAGAAGCGAAGGAGGCAGTGAGAATAAGTAAAAAGGAAGGGATGACTGTGGAAGAAGAGAAAATGCAGGATGATTTTGAGGGAAAAAAGAACTCTTCTGGAAATTGGTCAAAAATATAAAATGAATGAAACTGAGAAGGATATTGGGATAAATTAAGTAGATAAAACGGTAAGAAGGTTGAAATTCAGTAAAGGAACAGGCATGGATCAGAAATACTAAAGTATGGAGGTGCGAAGCTTGTACGAAGTTTGTGTGCATTTTTCAATGTGTGCCTTAAGTGTGGAAAAGCGCCGAGTGATTAGAAGAACGCGATCATTGTACCACTGCATGAGTATGGGGAACAAAAATGATTTCAAGAACTGCAGAGGAATAAGTTTGCTCGGTGTACCTGGTAAAGTATTTGGAAGAATGCTGATTGATAGAGTACAAGTAACTACACCAACTAAGATTTGGGATTTTCAGGGTGGCTTCATGTCAGGGACAGGATGTGTTGATCAAATGGTTGCCCTCCAGCAGGTAATCGAAAAGTGTTTAAGTGTAAAAAGGAAGCTGTACTTAGCGTTTGTAAATCTGGAGAAAGCATATAATCGAGTCAATTTCCTGTGGGAAATATTAAATAAATATGGCGTAAGTTAAGGTCTAATAAATAAAATAAGCATAGTATACAACGGTAGACGGTCATGTGTTAGGGTGAGAGGATATGTGAATGAATACTTTAGTACTGAGCAAGGAGTACAACAAGGCTATGTGATGTCACCACGGTTGTTCAATGTATACATGGATAAATGTGTTAAGCAAGTATGTACCGGTACAAATGTTATAATGGTTGGTGACGTAAATGTACGAGTTCTGGTGTATGCAGATGACATAGTCTTATTCAGTGACAGTGCGGATGAGCTACAAACTGTTCTGAGGAAGTTTGGTATAGTCTGTAAGAGCATGAATCTAAAGGTAAACGTGAACAAAACTAAAATTGTGGTGTTCAATTGGGAAAGTAAACAGGAGAGTATAGTATTTACTCTGCAAAATGAAA
Source organism: Vesta saturnalis (assembly GCA_036346205.1). Lineage (NCBI taxonomy): Eukaryota > Metazoa > Arthropoda > Insecta > Coleoptera > Lampyridae > Vesta > Vesta saturnalis. The sequence continues at coordinate 266,152 of JARFJB010002483.1, read as the reverse complement.
TTGTGGAACAAGTGGACCAGTTGGTATATCTGGGTATCACGTTTACTGAAGGTGGTATAATGGATGGCGAGATTAGACGAAGGGTCGATGCTGGAAGGAAAGTGATTGAAAGCGTGTGAAGTATGAGAAACGAAAGCATGATCCTAGCTGCGAAACGAGCAATCTATAGTAGCGTGTTTGCCCCGTTAGTACTGTGAGTGAAGTGAGACATAGTATGTCAAAACACCACGATAGAAAAATAAACGCCGTGGGTATAACATTCCTGAGAAGCGCATGTGGTAAAACAAGAAGGGACAAGATAAAGAATGAGTGTATAATGAAGGAGTGTGGCGAGGAAAAGACGATATTGGATAAATATAAAAGTAGACACTACGTTGGTTTGGTCTCATTGAGAGAACGAACAACGAAATATTAACGAAAGAAAAATATGTGGGTGAGATTAGAGGTAAGGCCGGCCTGGTACGCTGCGTAAAACTTAGCCGAATGTAGTAGAAGAAAGAAAGATAAAGTGTTTTAAAAATAACAGGACATGTCAGAGACAATGTATGAATCTTGCGAAAGCTAAGGAGGTATGCAGAGATAGGAAAGCATGGAGAAAGATTGTGAATGAAAGATAAATAAGAGGCAGGGATTGTTGTGCCTACCCCGCAAGGGAATGGCGTGAAAGTGATGTTAATAGCTATATTAATCTAGTAAACTACATCGAATTTTATATTTAACAGTACTGCCAATTATTATAAATTTTCCATCTTACCTACTCGTCATTAACTTCAATATCTTCCAATAAGTCACAGTCTGATTCATTATCTGATTTATTTGAATCGATAACGACAGGAGGAATGTTACTGGCATCAATAATTTTTGCTGTCTCCCAATATTTAACAGTATTATAATAACCAGCATAATACTAAACCTTCATTTTACCTGTTAAACTGCTTCCTTCCATATTCTAAGTACGGTATCTGCAGTGACACATTCAACAGAAGTTATTTTAGCATCATGATACCCCTTACACTCAGACCAAATATGTTCTATTGGATTGAAGTGCCAATGATAAGGCGGCAGTCTCAACACACGATGACCATCTACAAGGCTAATCTATCTGACCTGTAAAAGACAATACAAGTATAAAAGATGTTTAAATTATCCATCCTAATATGTACTTGTACACTTTATCCGGTAAATGTTTCTTCACAATTTGTGGTACTTCAAATTTCAAGATAGACATTGGAAAATGTGTGTATTTTTTGTAATCAATCCATCAAAAGCTGTTTAGTCCAACTTGCATTTGGTATTTTTTCTACTAATCTGGAGTGGTACGATGCATTGTGTATGGTTCTTCTAAATTTGCCAAAAGCTGATGTTCAAACCACTTTTCAAAATTATAACTATTCATTGAATCGTGGTAGTCACCAGAATAACTTCCACTTTTAAAAATTCAGCTAAAATCATTAATGAATCCATTTTCAGAGCTTGCATAATGAACAATGTACCGTACACCTTCTCCAGCTGTTGCGGAAACCCCCGTTACTAAACATCCATGTTTCATCCAACAAAACAGGCGTTAGAGAGTAATGATCAGTTACATTTCTTTTAAAATCCCTTAGAAAACATAATCTTTTGTGAGTTACATGTGATTATTCTGTAATATATTTTCTGTTGAAAATCGTACAATGTCGCCATTTGGAATTTAGTTCCTTCAGAACTCGAGTCTTTTAATTAAGAATCATAATCAAGGCCCTCGGCCATTTTGTTTTGGCGGGAAATTTGAATTTGTATTCTAATAAAGTGGCTTTAATATTAATTTGTGAGACAGGTGTAGGGCTGCGCAACTTGCTCCTTGTCCAATCACATGCTTTCGGGGCTTTGCCCCCTGGCCCCCTTGATATTTGAATTTTTATTTGTCTTTACATTCTGATTGTTTATTGCCAGATATTTGAACCTGTAGTCTAATAAGGGGGCCTAACGCCCATGCAAAATTATCTTGCTTACCTTCCATTCTCGTGTTTTGTGACAAAATTTGGATAAAACAAAAGGCGACTTGATCAAATTTTCACTTTTGAAATTGAAACATTACCAACCGTCACAAAAATCTCTAAATCAACTAAAGTAAAACAGTTTTTTTCTAAGAAAAGGGTAAATTATAAAAAAACATGTTTAATAAGACCTTGAAATACTCATTCTTTAATAAACTCGTGGATACGCCACTCGTTTTTTTTTAAACTTGAAATCCTGCCTCAAGACTGGTATTATGAAACTTGTTTTTTAAAATACTATTTTGTAATTTGCTTACATTTTGATTCTTTAATAGACATATTAAGAAACGCGACGTCAGCCATTAACTTATTGAACATTTTACGAAAATTTTAGGTTAGCAACGCTAGATCCGGAATTATGTCGTGGATGACACTCTTAACAAATGTGTCAAAAACAGGATACGTCCAGTATAAAACTTTGATGTGATCAAATTCGCGACCGTATTTTTGGCAATTTCACGCATTTGAAATAGCATTCAAGCAAGCTTATCTTCCCTTTTCGTGTTTTGTGACAGAATTTGGATGAAACAAAATTTTAAAATTAAAACAACCAATTGCCACAAAATCTCTAAATCAACTAAAGGAAAAATTTTTGTTTAAAAAGAACAAGTTACAAAAAAAAACGTGTCATAAGATCTTGAAGCACTCATTCTTTAAGAAACGATTGTCTACGCCTCTCGTTTTTTATATTCCCGTATACTATTCGAAGATAAGGTATTGCGATCATGAAAAAATTCGACCTCGAGATTTTGCCGGATCTTCACGTTTTGAGAGTCTCTGAATCCATTTTGGTCATTTTTGGCATGCAGTCTGTGTGTATGTGTGTGTGTGTGTGTGTGTGTGTGTGTGTGTGTGTGTGTGTGTGTGCGTGTGTGTGTGTGTGTGTGTGTGTGTGTGTGTGTGTGTGCGTGCGTGCGTGCGTGCGTGTTTGTGTTTGTGTTTGTGTTCGTGTTCGTGTTCGTGTTCGTGTTCGTGTTCGTGTTCGTGTTCGTGTTCGTGTTCGTGTTCGTGTTCGTGTTCGTGTTCGTGTTCGTGTTCGTGTTCGTGTTCGTGTTCGTGTTCGTGTTCGTGTTCGTGTTCGCGTTCGCGTTCGGTTCGCGTTCGTGTTCGTGTTCGTGTTCGTGTTCGTGTTCGTGTTCGTGTTCGTGTTCGTGTTCGTGTTCGTGTTCGTGTTCGTGTTCGTGTTCGTGTTCGTGTTCGTGTTCGTGTTCTTGTTCTTGTTCGTGTTCGTGCTCGTGCTCGTGCTCGTGCTCGTGCTCGTGCTCGTGCTCGTGCTCGTGCTCGTGCTCGTGCTCGTGCTAGCGTTCGCGTTCGCGTTCGCGTTCGCGTTCGCGTTCGCGTTCGCGTTCGCTTTCGCGTTCGCGTTCGCGTTCACGTTCGCGTTTGTGTTTGTGTCTGGGTGGGTGGGTGGGTGGGTGCGCGCGCGTGCGAGTGCGAGTGCGAGTGTGAGTGAGAGTGCGAGTGCGAGAGCGCTTGTGCTTGTGCTTGCGCTTGTGCTTGCGCCTGCGCTTGCGCTTGCGCGCGTTCGCGTGCGCGTGCGAGTGCGAGTGCGAGTGCGTTTGCGCTCGCGCGCGTGTGCGTGCGTGTGGGCGCGCGCGCGCGGTCTATACGTAAACACGAGAGCGGTCAGACAGTTTAAGCTGGTATGTTGAAAGTTGGCATGCGGCTATTATGGGAAAGTCGGGGATCCGTCTCAACTTGTGGAACATATAGGACTACTGGAAGTTCCTGTTAACCTACACAGTTTTCATTTTTCTTTAAGTAAACTAGTTGTTTATATGGAGGTGCTAAATTGAAACTTCTCACGTGCATGGAAGATACTAAAAAACTATTAGATATGCAATTTCAAGCTAATTGAGTCACTAGAAATGATATTTAAATAAAAAATTATTTTTATATAAATTAACACTTTTAACCAAGATTTTCGACTGGGACGCTGCAGAATCAATATAAATTGTGAAAAACGTGTATCTACACTGTTTCAGCTTAAATATCAAACTAAACATGGACCAAAATGGTAAAAATTAAAAATCTGCATCAATTTAATAATATGCTAACAATAAACGTTAAACAAATAGAGTTATTGGTCTAGCGGTCAAATTATCAGACTGGTAATGTAAGCAATGAGAGTTCTAACCCCCACCGGGAAAATTACCTTTTTTTTTGTTAAAATTCTTTTTAAATGAGTGTGTGTATGTATATGGGAATGTTCAGTGGAGACACTCCAGATTTTTTTTAACTTTAATTCGTTCTTCAAGACTGGTCTTATGAAACTTGTTGTTTATTTTTAATATACTATTTTGTACTTATTTTATGAAATAAGCCAAATTTGAATTAAGTTTGAAGTATTTTTATTGTTATATTTTTTCGTTTTTAAAAAAACGTTTCTGAAAAAATATTTATTAACAAAAATACATTTAAAAGAAGCGTTTCGCGCAAAAATTTATGTTATACAGGTTTGCCTAAATTTCAGCGGCCTACAAATGAATTGGTAAGAAAATGGAAAAAGAAAAAAAAATTTGGACGTCATTTGTTACCATTTTTTAAGTAAAATTTATCAACAGCAATTCGGAAAAAATCCCATACGATACGGACTTTATGTGTCACACTGTATTTAGAAATCGTGAAACCGATTATATGAAAAGTACTCTCTTACAATCAATGGCTTTATAAATACATAATGATTAATGAACATTAGATCATAAACTCTTAATCTCATTCATGTTATTAGTTGACCAATGATTGATCAAAGTGACAGTAATCAGGGTGATTCACTGAAACGCGTAACGATAAATTTTAAGTCAGATAAGCTGGTTAAAGCATTTCGTTGGTGTTATGTTCAAAAGAGCGAGAAATAGGATTTATAACGATAGGTTTTGTGGACGGTCTGGTAATTTTATTTTATATACTCTACATAAATAAAAAAAATGTAAAAACCCTTACAACAGAATAATTTCTAATCGCCAAAGGCACCAGACAATCTCACACGATTGTCAGTTATGAAGAGCGATATTAAGGATATATCCAAAATGTAGGTTTTACAGGTCACGTCCGTCACTCGTAAAGTTCAACCTTTCCTCCATAGAGACTGTAATCGCTTCAAGAGCAATCAATAATTCAGAGCCTCTGCTCTATCTGATAGGAGTCTGTAGTAAACTTTAAACACGCGGTTATTACCAAAATTGAAATCTAAGTGACCGTGAGATTTATTATCTTTGATTTTCTTGTACATTTCTCTTTTTCCATCTTACTACTTATCAAAGTTTAAACGTTATGAATGATGTACTCAAATTAAAGTTATAAATACGTCAAAAACATTTTCCATTAGTAGGTACTACTTGAAATTCAAACTAATCAATAAATATAGAAAAGTTTTCAAATCACAGCTGTCACAGTTGATAAGAAACTTCAAAAGCTCAAGTTTGGAAGACTGTTTTAAGTTTATATTTTACGCTTTTTTAGGAAGGGCAAGACAAATCGAAACAAATTAAACCACAGATCTTATGCGATGCTCTTAAAATAACTTTATTTTCAGGGATTACGTATTATATTCAAATTGAAACCAATACTAAGAGTTTTTAAAGTTTTTATTGCGTTTTGACGTCAATCCATTCATAAAGCTTGTCTGTTGAATTTGTATACATTTAAACATCATTTTATTTAAGTCTATTAATTAACAGTACTTGTTACGAATACATCTTGATTTAAAGTAAAATAAAACAATAGATACGGAGAAACCTTTTAAATTTGCTTTCTTTGCCAAAAGTGTGGATAGTAAATTTTTACGTAGGATGAATTTCATTTATGACAATTTCAAAGGGCATACTGGTCATAACTATAAGTCCATTATAGGCATTATGGAGACACAGTTCATGTTGGTCAAAATTATTTTTGAGATATTAATGTGTAGTGTGAAACAGCACACGACTTTCCACGCGTACAAAACGGAAAAAAAATTAAATAATGAATTTCACCTTCCGCCCTACATATACATATCCATAGGTATAGAAGGTTATGCAAACGACACTCTTTTCACTACAGCACATCGACTTATTACCTCATTTTACGACGGTTGACAGTTTCGCCGATATCGGCCATGATATGCGCGTGTGTGTGTGTGTGTGTGTGTGTGTGTGTGTGTGTGTGTGTGTGTGTGTGTGTGTGTGTGTGTGTGTGTGTGTGTGTGTGTGTGTGCGTGTGCATGTGTGTGCGTGTGTGTGTGTGTGTGCGTGTGTGTGTGTGTGTGCGTGTGTGTGTGTGTGTGTGTGTGTGTGTGTTGTGTGTGTTGTGTGTTTGTGTGTTGTGTGTTTGTGCGCTGTGTGTGTGTGTGTGTGTGTATGTGTGTTTACCTGTAGGAAGGGAAATATGGGTGCGATGGGTTTAAATGTGAGTGGATATGGGTGCGGATGGGTATAGTTGTAGGTAAAGTTCATTCGTTCATTCGTTTTACGACGGTTGACAGTTTCGCCGATATCGGCCATGATATGCGTGTGTGTGTGTGTGTGTGTGTGTGTGTGTGTCGTGTGTGTGTGTGTGTGTGTGTGTGTGTTCGTGTGTGTGTGTGGTGTCTGCATGTGTGGTGTGTGTGTGTGTGTGTGTGGTGTGTGGTGTGTCGTGTGTGTGTGTGTGTGTGTGTGTGTGTGTGTGTGTGTTGTGTGTTTGTGTGTTGTGTGTTTGTGCGTGTGTGTGTGTGTGTATGTGTGTTTACTTGTAGGAAGGAGAGAGGGGGAAATATGGGTGTGCGATGGGTTTAAATGTGGGAGTGGATATGGGTGCGGATGGGTGTAGTTGTAGGTAAAGTTCATTCGTTTAACTTATCCCGATGACGTCATGTATGCATTAAATCACGAAATGACCGTCGTCTGTAATTTAAAACAAAAATATGAGCACTGATACCAACCTTTCCACAGAACAACTTTCCTTTATTTGCTTATACGTTGATTGAGGTTACGTACGCTCGCCGGTTGGTTTGTTTCTTCGTTTATTCATTTCTTCTTGAGTTAATATTGTAAACGATCGGTTCTTTTCAGAACCACATTACTTTCTAGTGTTCATTTAAGGTAAAGATTAATTCGTTTTACAGAAAGAGATAACATTTATGTTTTCATTTGTAGCACATCAACATGCCTCGTAGGTCAATTACCGTAGACGAATTGATCCATAACTTAGTCGAATACTTTAATAAAGAAAAACAGAACAACGGGCCCTTATCACCATTAACAGCAGTGCATGCAAGGGTTAGCGATGCTTTGAAAATTGACACGAAAACTATTTCTAATGCTTTACGACGACATCAAAGTCAAGAAGAAAACAAGGAAAATGAACCTCAACGAAAAAGTCTAAAGTCTAAAAACAAAAGACGTGGATCAACGACAAAAAAATGAAATCCGTACTACAATTTACAACATGTATATTAACCATGAACATGTTACATTAGACACGCTCTTAAGAAAAATTAAAGAAAGAGGTATCGTTGAGTGTAAAAGGACTAGCCTCTATCACGTTTTGTTGGACATTGGATTTCATTTCAAGCAAACTAACAATAGAAAAGCTCTTTGCGAAAAAACTTCAATAGCATTGATGAGGTTAAAATTTTTGAGAAGTTACATCACTTATATGAAACAAGATATCTACAAGCAGTTCGTTTATCACGACAAAACATGGATATTTGCAAAAGGAAGCAACAAAAGAATATGGCAAGATTCCAGTTCAAAATGCTTTAAGAATCTTGGTGGGGAAGGCAAACGTTATATAGTTCTACATGCTGGAACAGAAGATGGCTTTGTGGAAGGACTTATATTCTCTACCACAAATAAAAGCAGCGATTATCACGATTGTATGAATTCGGAAAACTTTGTTAAATGGTTAACAAATCAACTTTTGCCAAACTTAACAAAGCCATCTATAATCATTATGGATAACGCTCCGTATTGTCAAATTGTCAATCGCCAACCAACTACAAATTGGAAAAAAGAAGAAATTACAGAGTGGCTTAGGGGAAAAAAATTACTCATGAAAAAGAAGCATTTAAAACGGAATTACTACATATAGCAAAGCTACATAAGGAAGAGAAACAATATTTGGTCGATAATATTATTAGAGAACATGGACACGAAATTTTACGCTTGCCTCCTTACCACTGTCAATTTAACCCAATAGAAATGGTATGGGGAATAAGCAAAACTTATTATGATAAACACATTGGAAGAGATGGTTATGGGGATGATAATGTCAAACAGATGTGGAAAGAAGCGTTAGAAACAGGTGCACCTTCAGTTTGGTTAAAAACGATTAAACATACAGAAGCTGAAATTCCAAAGGCTTGGGAACAAGAAAAAGTTTATGATGTCGAAGTAAATCCAATTATTATAAATCCAAACGATAACACAGATACATAAGATGAAGTGTAGTGAACATTTAATTTCTTGTTTTTAATTGAATTCTTAACGCAAACAGTTTTCTCCAAAAACTTAATAATAATCTATAATAATAACATATAATGTATGTTATTATACACTAAAACATTATAATTTATAACAATAAATTATTTTCAACTCAGTCATGCTTAAATGTGAATGAACAAATTTACGTTTTATTACATTATGGTGTATTTTTTTATGTACTCAATAAGTAAGAAACACTTGGTTATAATGTATTTGACACGATACTTTGAATAACTTTAAAAAAGTGCTATATTTCAATTACATTAAATACGCCAATAATTTTGAATTGCAGTATAATAATCTTCTACACAAACAAGTGTATAAACACCGATGATTGAAATTATCATTCCGTATTTTGCAATTCGAATATTTTCTCAAAGTATAATGATTAGTAGCATTCCTAAAAATTCAATCTTTATGAATAAATCAAATAAATAACCATTAACTCACAAATTTGCAAATAGAATATATTGCAGAAGCTGAAATTCTAAAGTCTTGGGAACAAGAAAAAGTTTATGGTATCCAAGTCAATCCAATTATACATCCAAACGATAACACAGATACAGAAAATGAAGTGTAGTGAACATTTAATTTCTTGTTTTTAATTGAATTCTTAACGCAAACAGTTTTCTCCAAAAACTTAATAATAATCTATAATAATTATAATAACATATAATGTATGTTATTGTACATTAACATTATAATTTATAACAATAAATTATTTTCAACACAGTCATGTTTAAATGTGAATGGACAAATTTACGTTTTATTCCATTGATGGTTATATTGTGTTTGAAACGATACTTTGAATAAGTTTAAAAAAGTACTATAATTCAATTACATTAAATACACCAATAATTTTGAATTATGTTTTATCAAAGTATAATGATTAGTAGCGTTCCTAAAAAATTCAATCTTTATGAATAAATCAAATAAATAACCATTAACTCACAAATGTATTACCGTCAAAGATATATAATCGCCACTTTTATGTAGAAAAGTATTGGAACAATTACTTCCTTTCTTTGGAAGAGTTCATTGGTCTTAACCTACAAATACCTATTTAAAAAATTTGTTCAACATTTTAAAATATATAATAACACCAAAATTCATCTGCTACGTTTTAAGTTTTATTGAAAGTAATATGCTTTTATGTGCGTACATCTACGATACGTAAATAAAACTTTTGTCTTTTATTTATGACATTTATATTTATGTGAAGTAGTTAAGTTAAAGTTGGTAATGTTGGTATCAAAACTGTTCGTATAAAGAAAACTTAATTTGTTGTTAACGTTATCCTTGTTAGTTATTTGAGTTAATAAGAGCCATACAAAACGACACTCTTGGAATAATACGTTAGCTAATAGTGTACATTGTATTCAATATGTAGAAAAGGATAGTCATACACAAGTGCGCGTTTGATTCATCGATCAATCGGGATAAGTTAAACGAATGTCCTATATGGGTATAGGTGTGGGTGTATGTGCATGTGCGCCAACAGAAACCACACAGACCAGACACACCCCACACACACCACACACAACACACGACACCCCTGACACGACACTCCACACACCACACACCACACACCACACACACACACACACACACACCACACACCACACACCACACACCATACAACACACAACACACCGCACACCGCACACCGCACACCGCACATCGCACACCGCACACCGCACTCCGCACACCACACACCACACACCACGCACCACACACCACATACCGCACACCACACGCACGCTATTCACACACCACACATGCACTCGTGCACCCAGTGACACACACACACACGCTCACCACACACACACACAGCACAGACACACAGGCACAAACACTCGCACACACGCACGCACCACACACCACACACACCAAGTACACCACACACCACACACACCGTACACACCACACACAACACACACCCACACACATCACACACATCACACACACCACACACACCACACATACCACATACACCACACACACCACACTCACCGCACACACACACACCTACTAACGACCACATACACATGCACGCAGCACCACACTTACGGACACACACATCACCACACATACATATACCTCAAACCGCATCACGCTGACACATACACACACATAAGCACACATACCATCCATCATACTTCACAGATACATGCACACACACTACACACACCACGCACACACATCCACGTGTGCACTCAGGCACGTATGCACGCACCCACGCACACAACACACGCGCGCTCGCGCATACACACTCTCACGCACACGCACACACGCACATATACTCACACGCACACACGCACACACGCACACACGCACACACGCACACACGAACACACGTACGCACACAGGCACACACGCACTCACGCACACACGCACACGCACACATGCACACACGCACACACGCACACTCGCACACACGCACACACGCACACATGCACACACACGCACACACACACACACGTGCACACACAACACACGCGCGTGCACTGATTATGGCCTATATCCATGAATTCATCTGTATTCTAGCATTAGGTGAAGTGACTAATTACAAGTGTTTCACAAAGCTGAATCTTGAGTTTTTGTGGGAAGCAATGTCTGTGAGGGAAGATTAATTTTAGGTTAGTATTTGCTGTCTCTTTATTATACCTGAAAGGGTTGTCGACTATAACCCCTAAATTTTGTGCTTCATCCTTGACGGAAATTTGATTACCGCTAATATTTCATTTCGCCATACTTTTAGCTCCTGTACGTTTTGTTTGCAAAAGTAAACGTGTTGATCACTAAGGAATGTTGAATTGAAGCTGTTTCAAGGGGAATAAGATAACTTTGTATAAGCTCATTTTCACATACGTAGTTGGTACTTGCAAAGTAGTGATATAATTGCATATGGTCTGTATGCATGTGATCCGTACATGTTTTAAAAGACGGACGAAAGGAATGTGGTGTTCAAGGGGTTAATAATTCAATTGAACTGTAGTGAAGAAAAGTCGATTACATACACTTCTATGTATGTGTGGAAGGTAACCACTTCCTGGTTATACGTACGGTTGGTAACATAATGCTATTATTACTTACGATTTTTCTCTTACATTTTTTGTTTAAAATTTACTTTTGCTTGGTGAAACTACTTGTTTAGTGTATTTGGAAAATATCTGGTGTGAAACAAAACACAACTTTTCAACCTATTTTAATAATATATCTATCCCAATTCTAGGTCACTGTTACAGTGTTGCGACATCTCAACGTCATGCGGCGTTGCCAGTTTCAAGGTCAAAAATGGGGTCAGGTTTTTGCTAAACATAGCTGATTCGCGTCCTTGCTAAAAGGTGGTCGCGTCATAGCTAAAAATACTCGGTTCACGTCTATAGTGACATCATTATGAAATATTTTTGACTACTGGTAGGGGCAGTTTCTATGTTGGGGGTAGCTCCCGCAATTTGACATATATGGTAGTTGTACTAATGTACATTTCAAATAATGAATAAATTGTGTTATGTTAATTAATATTAGACAGAAAAACACTCGTAATTGTGATATGTTATATTTAGACTGCTGACTACACATAATCGTATCCGAAACGTACTTACATTGTTCACTGTAGGAACCTAAAAATGTGTTTGGAATTTGGTTTAAAATTGGTAAAATTAAATAGTCTTGAGCTTTAATCAGTCCCCTGTTTACGAAAATATATCGAAATCAACACTGCTTTGCGCAAGCAAGCAAGCCAAAAATGAATTTGATAAAAATTTCTATAAATTAATGATCAATAGTGATTTCGGTAAACTAATAGAAAATGTTAGTAAATTTCACCCTAAATAAAACTATTATGTTACCCCATTGACTCTTGTACATCATTATATATTGTCTAATATATAATTTATGATTTTCTATTTCGTGTGGATAAATAATTGTTTAACTCATCATTATAAACCTTTATTTACTTATTTCTAGCAGTAATAAGTAGAGCCAAACATACTGAGAAGAACGTTTTTCCAAAAGAATTACTTGAAAAGCACGTGCTTGAAATTGTCTACGTTTAGTACTAATTAAACACAACCTAAATTTAGTTGGGAAATAATCTAACGCACTATTTATTGAATAAGGGCTATATATTCCTTTTGAACGAGTTTGTCTCGGAAGAAGAGTTTTTCTTTGTAAGGTCTGTTGTGTATGTGGTTGTACATTTTCTTTAAGTATACATCAATCTTATATCTGAAATTGCTTCAGGCATTTCATTCGACTCTTTCTGTACCACTGGTACCAAATTATGGTTATATAGTTGTCTGGTAACTTCGAAAAATAGCTTGTACAAGTATTACGGAAATTGCATGGTTACTCAATGAAAATGTTAATTCCATCATTAACCGGTCACTGATACATACCTCTTGCTGAAATCTATCTTTTTGGTTACATGTCCCAATGTCCCAATGATTTTGTGAATTTATTTGCATCAAACTCGTGGCTTAATGATTCTGAAAAGGATGTGCCCCTAGTCAACTCTTCTTTATATGTGCTGAAACTAATTTATTTTCGGTACAAACTCGTAGAATAGATTATCAGTAGGCTTGATCTCAATAAGGCGACTGGTACAGACTGTGTCTTAAAGAAATGTTTCCACGAACTAGTACCAGCCTTTTCTAAGCTCTATTCGATCTCTATGTCTTCTGGGGAATTTTCTTCATCATGGAAGTTAGCAAATGTTCAACCTATTCCTAAGAAAGGCGATAATACCGATCCCTCGAACTGCCAACCAATTGCCATCACTTTCATTTTGTCTAAAATTTAAAATCATAGAAAAAACCAGCAATCAGTAACTACTTTAGTTCCTTGAAACTAACAAACTCCTTAGTGACCACCAATGTGGGTTTAGCAGAGTCGTTCAACAGGTGAATTTTCATATATGACCTAAGTTTGGAACAATACTTAGAATAATACGGTCAAACAGTTGTAGTTTTTAGATATCTCAAAGGCATTTGACCAAGTTTGGCATAAGTGTTTACTTGCCAAACTCACCTAGTTTGGGTTAAATGATACGCTCATCAACTAGGTTTCTAGTTTGCTCGATAAAAGACCTGTCATAGTTTATAACTTTTTTTCAAAGGAAGTTCGCATTAACGTGGGCGTGCCACAGGGATCAATTATAGCACCTACGCTTTTTCTGCTGTACATGGATTACCTTATTTCTTCAACAACTAACCCGATCCATTGCTTTGCTGACGACAGCACTCTTCATTGTAGTTCACCTCAGTCTACTCATAATGGTAATCCACCTGCTATGTCAAATCAAGACATTAAAGCTGAAATTGTAAATCCAATCAACAAAGACGTTCAATCTATCCTCGAATGAGGATCTAGTTAAATTTAATTCTAACAAAACTCAGTGTTGCCTTGTGTCCGCCAAAAAAAAGATCGATCAGTTCCTATTCTGAGTATGAATGGCTCAGATCTTAAGTTTTCATACTCTATTACTCTGTTGGGAGTGGCTGTATCTTCAGATCTATCATGGAGAAATGAAAGAAGAAAAGGACGAGGGATGAAATATATGAAAAAAGCTCTCTCTAATAAAAAACATTTATTGGCGATAGAAAATGTGATTGTCGCGGAAAATATCCATAAGTTTGTATATTGACACGCAGATATCGATTACTTTCTTAGATAATTTTTTTAAAACGCGGTTTTATTCTCAAAGACCTTGCTCAACTTAGTACGTCCTATTACGTTGTGAGTGCTTGTAACAAATCAGAGTTTACAAATGTAAACAATCTTAAATTTTGTACGAAGAATAAACATGATTTTACTGGAAGTAATTAGACTCCTACAGTCAAAAAGGTGTAAATACCATTAATGTCATTGTCATGCAGGGTATAAAAGACGAGATTAAACTTCCACAATCTTCTCGGTAAAAAGATTGGGAGGAAGGCGTGAACGCGAAGTTAATTATTAAAGCTATAAAACACATTGCATATAGGTAAAATAGTAGGTATGTATTAGAATTCGAAAACAGATAATTTTTATTTATCTGATTACTAGTTTGAAAAAGAAATAGATCCTGTGAATGTAGACTTAAATTATAATTGTAGAATTATATTAAATATTTAGAAACTAGTCGATGTAAGTATAAAGAAAAAAATATATTTTGTGTTTAATAGGGTGTCCGGCGTATACAACGTTTAACCAGAGATTCCTTGGTCAAAAATAGGGCGATCCGGGTAAACATACGTATATCCGAAGTTGCTTCGTTTGGTCGCTAGAGAGAATTTCTTTTCTAGCCAACGTTATCTAAATTGAAAATTTATAAAGAACTTTCTAAAAACGCACACTGACCATCACAAGAAAAGACGCGAATGAGGAAGTTAAGTTTAAAAGTAGTACTAACCACTAATAATTGTATGTAGCTATTTCAAGTTTCCGTATTGAAAGGGTAAATTAATTCATTCAAAAAAAAACTAAGAACATTGTGAACAATTATCATAATAATTTATTGCGTTAAACATCCACAATTGTGATTGAAAATTTAAATTTTTATTGAAACTAAAACATTTTCATATAATTTGTATATTTACTTTCTCCCGTTTTCCTTCCGAGTAAGCAGAAAATGATTAAATGTAGGGTTGAGTAAATTATTTCTTTGCGACGAAACTGTACATCTGACCTATATTTTAGAGGAGTACAAAAAGTTTGTAGACAAAATGTCCTATTAGTACAAAAAGAAATGAAAGTCACATCTACAGGAGGTAAGAAAATAAGTATTTTTTTTTTTACACTATGTAGATTTTTTTCATTTTCTACGTATCGAAAATGGTTCCCATTTACGCCAAATTATGTTAATTTATGTCACAACTCCAAATTTAGTTAAAATAGGTTGAAGCGTTTAGAAATTATTTCGAAAAAACCAAATTGTTTTAAAAACGCTCTCTGGTGGCAACAAGAAGCAACCTTCGGATATAGGTATATTTACCCGGATCGCTTTATTTTTGACCAAGGAATCTCTGGTTAAACGTTGAACACGCCATTTCCGGACACCCTGTATGCATATATGTATATATGTATGTATTATATATATATATATATATATATATATATATATATAGGGAATTTTTCTTAAATGTATACATATGCACTAACGTGTCAATGCATTGGGAATGTAGATACTATTGGCAACCAACATTACACATGGCGTATTTCAATAACTACTCTCTTCAAGCTTATTTCTTTTCTTACAGTTAAAATCAAGTAGGATATACTATTAAAACTTGAGAGTATTAATACTTGGTTCAACATTATCCTAAATACTTAATTTTGTTCATAAGGGAACTATTAAGTATTATTTATGATGAATGACATGAAAACAGTGTAATAATAAAGAATATATATATATATATATATATATATATATATATATATATATATATATATATATACCTAGTAAATGTTTTCCTTATTTACCTGAAATACTATGGTAGCTGAAAGTATAGAAACACACTTTGTTCACCCATATGCAGAGGTCAATAAACTTCCGGTTTGGTTTTTTAGCTAAGTCGATAGCGTTAAAACTTCCAGTCTGTATCTTGGCTACTTCAATAAATTTTACGAATATGCTTGAATAAAAGCATGGTCTTGACCTTGATACATTCTTTCTCTCTCGGACTTATGGTAATTTCTTATCTGTGTCTCTCACTCGTGGGTCATAAGTAACATACTACTTATAGGTAGTATCCAGTGATCTCACCGAGATCACCTGATCACATTTACATACAACGCGATCTGGAAGTGGTTTACATCTCGAAAAGACTGCAATTAAGGGAATTACATTTTGTCATTAACATCAATTAAAAAACCGATCGAGAAATAAGGCGAAGGAGTGTTGATATTTTCTTAATTGAATCTGTATTTAAATACAAAAATTAATTTCTGGATTGTGTTATTTTAAAAAATATATGTACACCGTAAAATGACATCATGCCTTACATTGATTAAGGATCTTGTCATGTTTCGGGTACGTAATAGCGATATCATGCATCCATATTCATAATGTAATGGCATCCTTTACTAAAAACCTGGATGTAAAATTTGTGAAATGCACTAGTGCAAAATCTAGGGTGGCCAGAATATTTTGATATGTCGATATTATCTTTAAGGCAACTTCGTAACAGAGTACGTACAGTATGCTGACTTCTTTGATGGCATTTGCTTAAAATAATCTAGTAAAACATTTTCGGAGTACTTTTTTACTTTTTTTGTAGCACACCCATTAATAAATGTATGGAATGTGTCATGAAAGTTTTCTGCTTTCAGAACGAAGTTCAGGGGGAGTACAATTTATTTCAACCTCACTATACAAATAATATTCAATTATTTCAACAAGGTTGACGTCTAACGTACAACTTTCTCTATTAGTGCTAATGTGTACATACAAATGAATTGATAAAATAGAAAATTGTTTATTAGCAATATTTCATGAACACCTTTGTTTCTCATTTTCAACATAAAAATTCCTCAGTGTAAAAATATCATACTGCATTCGTGCGTTAGCGCACATTACCGCTTTCCCGTTACGCGGCCGATCAGTAAAATGCGATTACGCGATTATATTGTAAATATATATTAACCGATAATATACGTGTTTTTTTCTTCATCAAAATTATTCTCAATGAGCCCACTCACTACACTTTAAAGCTACTGACCAAGTGGATATAGGGAATCATCTGCTATATTTGCATGCGATGGCCGCATGGTTGGAATCTGTCGTGCCGTTACCATTGTTAGTAATTTACTTATTGTTATCTTATTGTTAGTTTTTAGTGGACTGCTTAGGAATCTTCTTTTCAACGCTGGTCATTTTTCGGTTGTTGGTGTTGGGATGCGTTGCAGTATTGTATTGTACTGATTACAACATTCTTTTTTTATCTTAAAAAAAGAGAAAAAGTGTATTGTTTAATAAAGAGTAGTGCGGTTAGTGTGTTTAAGTGTTATTCAATATCCTTTCTCCAGGTATTTTTGTATTGGTCGTCATCAGATAAACGGAAAGATAAAGGGTGTTTAGAGAATGGTGACAAGCGATTCCCCTAGGGAAGGTCGTTAAAAAGTTGTGTCAAGGTAAGGTTTTTAAATCTTCCAATTGTTTGCAAGAGAATGAATAAAATTTGTGTATTGTCCGATTTTTGAAAATATTTAAGAATTTGGACTTGTTATCAGAATATCTTACTTTCAACCAAACACTTTTTATTATTTTAAAATACAGGTAATTTTTAAACCTGTGGCTTATGCTTATTATGCGCTCAATAAAAATGTCCAAGTGCAAATATCATTAGAAACAATTGTCTCTAATCAATCGACCTAGGAAAATTTTGAAAAGTACCACGCAAGGATTATGACTCTGAATATTACTCTATAACACGTTCTGCAATTGCCATCCAATGCGCGTGGTTTCTACTTTTGTGTTTATTTATTGTTGTAGACTTTGAGCTTTAAATCTAATCCACAATGATCTAACTGTTTAAAATTCTTAAACAAAATTATATTTGTGCTTTCTCAATATCAAACTTGAAAAATGAAGCATAATTAACAATTAAAATCAGAAAATGGAAGGTTAAAAAAAGTAGCAAAACTAAATGAATAAATCTCCCTCTTGATTAATCGTACTAATACCATAAATTGGATTAAAGGTAAAATAATTAATTGCGTAGATGTGTAAAGTAACAGTAAAGGTGAAGTTAAAGTAAAAATAAAAAAGTAAACGTGAAAGTAAAAGTGTCTGAAATGCAAACGTCTCAAACATTGCAAAATAACTTCAAATAAACTCACCATAAAATTTGTAGCACTTAATAAAAAATATTTAACAGAGCAAAAATTGATGTTCTACTACCTGTCATGTGCATGAACATGTCTGAAACTGAATGTGCAAACGATATGCGTACCAGTTCTAATTAAAATAATTAAATGCATGACTTTATGCAACTATGACATGCAATACACGCTGCACGAAATGCACCTTAAGTTGGCTACATAGAGGTGAATTATTAACAACACGTTCGAAGTTTGTTACAACCTCCCACTTCAGTTAAAGCTTACAGAATACAGAAATTTTTCCTTTGTTATCTGTACATCAATTGGGTCCCCATAAAAGACCATTTCTTTTGGAAATTCGTCATACAGTTTGAAAAAATCTTATTTTGAAATTAATATATATAATATATAAATGGGATATTCGTGTTGAGGTCTTCATATAACTCAATTTCACGAATATGAAAGAATTTTTTTTCAAATCTCATAACATGAATTTTCTAATATCATGAATAACCTAATCTAACCTAGCATAACCTAACCTAACAATTTAAATGAAAAACCTAACATTATTATAAGTTTTTGTTATGAACAAATCAAAGGTAAATATGTCATTAAAAATTATACTCTAGCAAAGTACAGGTCGTAGGTTCAAATCCTACTCGAGGTAAACTTTTTATTTATGTATTTAATGAAAAACCTAACAGTTTCAAAAATGTATAACTTTTTTGTTTTTGATCTCCGCACAAAAAATCTTTTATATTCGTGATCAGCACCCTTTAATTAGTATGGAAACAACACGGATACCACATTTATTTCTTCCACCATTATAAATTTGTTGAAGTACATGGTGGATCTAGGAAAATTCACCGCCAACAATTCACCGACAGCAATTCACCGACAACAATTCACCGAAAGTAAATTCACCGCCACAACAATTCACCGAAACCAACATTCATCGGAAAAAATATTATTATTTAACTGATTAGTGAAAAGTAACTTATTTATAACCACCAGATAGTACTTGGGTAAATATGCTTACCCCCTATTTATATTCTTTTTCACTAATATTAAACAAAATAGTAATAAAGCTTTATTTAACTTTAAGTATGGCTTAAGAATTACGGTGCAAACGGCCATTATTGTAATGTTCTTTTAATAGGGATCTATTAAAGGTAATTATTTGACTAATTAGTGAACAAAACTAAATGAGTTATGATAATGTACTTTTCATAGGAATTAATTAAAGGTAAATCAAAATCGAATAACAGGAGGTAAGTTATTTTTAACTAATTAGAAAACAAAATTAGTGTGTTACTGTAATATATTTTTGTTAAGATTCTATTGAAGATAATTAAAATATCTAATAATTATTCTTATTATGAGCGATGAATTTTTGTTTCGGTGAATGTTGATTTCGGTGAATTGTTGTGGCGGTGAATTTACTTTCGGTGATTTGTTGTCGATGAATTGTTGGCGGTGAATTTTCCGGAACCCCATGGAGCACAACCACAAGATTTGTTGCTTAGAGTTAACTTCTGTACGCGTATTTTAAATATTCGTCAAGAAGACCCTAATTTTTTTTAAATATTATTGTGGTGTGTTCAATATACATAATACTCATTTTTGGAACCGTGAAAATCCTCACGCTATTCGAGAAAGAGAATTTCAAAATAAATTTAGTTTTAACGTGCTTGTCTTTCTCATGGACAATCAAGTGCGTTTTATTTGTGTATAATGAACATTTGAATTCGCAACGCTAATTAGACTTTTTGCGAACAGATAATTGAATCTATGGTATCAAATGGATGGGGCTCCAGCACACAATTCTCATGAAGTAGCTAAACAGTTAAACCAGATGTTTGTAAATAAGTGAATGGGGTAAAATGGTCCATTACATTGGGTCTCCAAGATCGCCCAATCTTGCCCCTGCTGATTTTTATCTGTGCGGAAAAAATTCAAGTTCATTCTACACCAGTGTATACACGACTAGATTTATTAAATCGTTTGAATATTGCTTTTCAAGAGCTTAATCCTGCTCAAACAAGACGTGCTACCACTGAATCAATATTCTCTGGCCGTGATGGTCCTCCGACCTCACACCATTAGGTTTATGCATTTGGGGAGTAATGAAGCAAAGAGTTTATTCTGCAGCCGTAGTTTCAAAAGAGGATTTGATACGCAGGGCGTTCCATAAATTACATGCAATTGAAAAAGTAAAAGCGGTGGCCGGTAGAGTTATCACTAGAATCGACAAGTGTTTAACTGCTAATCTGGGTTATTTTGAATACTTATGACTTTGAAATTCGTTGTTTTAGTTTGCTAAGGGCATTGTTATTATTAAAATAGTTAATTAAAATTGTATATTACAAAGCATTCAGAAGATTTTTTAGATTTCTTTTTTTTCTGCTCATTGGTGGCAAATTGGGGCATGTCTCGTTAAAAACGTTCATGTTCTGTTTATAATCACATAGCAAGGTTTTCATAAAAGAATGATACTCTTATCTGACGTCGCTACGACGCACCATTTTCGAACTAAATCGATTTGAACTTTTCATACTTTTATAAAATTAACTAAGGAATTCATTTACAATTATGAAAGATGGATATGGAAAATAAACAAAATAACAATTGCGTGAACGGTCCGGTCCGGTTGCTTGGCCAGCAAGATCCCCAGATTTAAATCCTTGCGATTTTTGTGTTTGGGGGTATCTAAAATCAGTGGTTTATTCCCAACCAATAGAAACACGCGATCAGCTTTGGAGAAGAATGCAGGATCCCTGCGACGAATTTAGGAACAATAGTGGAATTTTTGCAAAATTCAGCAAGCTTTACATGAACGAATAAATTTGTGCATAGAAACGGATGGTTGTCATGTGGAGCACCTTTTGTAGATTCATTTTATGTTTCACTCTTTCAGTTGTCATTTTGAATTTTTTTATCATTAATTGTGTAAGCAACATTTTTTTTGTATTAAAAAGATTATTTTTTACCCGAGTTTATTTCTTACTTTCTAAAGAAAAATTAATTTGTAACATGAGAGCAGTTTGGCGTTCATGCAATTGTTATTTTGTTTATTTTCCATAGCCATCTTTCATAATTGTAAATGAATTCGTTAGTTAATTTTATAAAAGTATGATTAACACATGAAAAGTTCAAATCAATTTATTTCGAAAACGGTGCTTCGTAACGACTTCAGCTAAGAGTATCATTCTTTTATGAAAAAATCGAAATTTTTAAAATTTTACGTTAAAATTGCGGAATTTTGAAAAACAAAAACTTACGAATAACAATGCTCAATGCCCCGCCCAAACGAGCCGCTTATGAATACAACTAAAAAAATCATGTTCACGCCATACGATTTGGCATATTCCACTAAATAAATGTACAGAAGGGAAACCATTTTGAAGATATTTGAATTAAACCGATGTTATTGCGCCATCTTCCAAGAGCATCAGCTCTCTTAGGAAGTATACGGTAATTTACGTTAAATCGACATAACATCAGCTCTAGAATCTGCAGTTTTCTTATGTGAAAAGAGCTTGTGGACACCCTGTATATATATATATATATATATATATATAAATACTGATACAGGTATTTTTTTAAAGAACCGTAAGTCGTTTAAAGTTGGTTTAAAAAAATTATTATAAACCCCATAATAAAGAATTGAATGGTAATATTCCTTTTCAGAAAAGTCAGCATCCTGAGTAGTTTTCTCCATAATGTCTCCAAAATTTTAAATGTCATATGTTAAAAAAGGTACTGTTGAAAATATTGTTAAAAAAGAAGAAAGTTTTATAGAAAAATCGATTTTATTACTCCCACCCCTTTTAAGTAATATTCGATTAATGTACTTCGTCAATGCGTAATGAATGGCAACCACTGCGAATTCTCACCTTCATATCATCTCTCGTTGTCAGTTTTTCGTTATAAACAACATCCTTGATCCGGCGTACAATCAGGTGATGTGGGCGGCTATGCTTCCTCTGCCAATCCATCTGTTCAGAAATAGTTTAATTTACTGTGTTCCTGGATGAAATGAAAAACGAGCTGGGCATCCGTCTTGCTGAAACCACATTTTCACTCGCGTTAAAAGAGGGACATTCTCCAGTAAGTTGATCAAGTCGTTAGTCGTCGGTCTATAAAACTATCCTAGGGAAATGTAGACCTTTATTTATTAACCAATTACAAAAAATGACTCGAGCTTGAAAATCATTTCCATTTAATTCTTGGTTCCTATAAACGAGGTATGGATGAAAGTTGTGATTTTTCAAAATTTTGCATACAGAGTATTGGCTAATTCCAGAATCCATTACAAGTCCTCTCGCTGAAATATGCGGATCAACAATTACTACAGCGAGAACATCAGGCTTTATGTCATTACGTACATGTCGTATAATTCAATTTCCGCGATTCTATGTTGGTTGCACCTGCCCTTTGGTACAAATACATGCTGTCAATCTCCGAAAAACATTGAAGGATTGACGGGCACGTAAATGACACCTTTCCGCATACATTCTTTCAGCCGCTCTGTAATTTTATCTGCATTCTCCCAAAACCATTAACGTATTCTAATTTGAAAATGCCATAATTTAACTAGTTTAAAGTTAACTCACATTTTAACGTAATTAAATTTTAACTACAAACACATAGCGATAATAAACAATAAATTATCATTTAAACAACGGATGATTCCAAAATAGATTAATACAACACATACAATTATTGACATTAAAACATGTGTGTGACACTGTTTAATTCGGTAACTAGATTTTAAAATCCGACTTTTCAATTTTGTTTGTTAACAATGAATTTCAAATTTAATAATTTTAGTCGAATATTACTTAAACGGTGTGGGAGTAATAAAATATTTTTTTCTATAAAACGTTCTTCTTTTTTAACGATCTTTTCTACAATACCTTTTGCGACATATGGTGCTATTTAAAATTTTGGAGACATTCTGGAGAAAGCTATTCAGGATGCTGACTTTTCTGAGAAATAATATCACCATTCGATTCTTTATTATGGGGTTTATAATATTTTTTTTAAATCAACTTTTCTTTAAAAAAAATACTGATACGGGTGGTCATTCACGTGGTATATTATTGTCTCAAATTTGGCTTACATGTACTTCGGAAATCGTTTTAGCTACAGGGTTGGTTAAATTAAGAAAGTTTTAGAAAACTTTATTACAAATTGAAATCCGCCTTAGGATTTGATATGTCAGCAGCTCGTAAAGTGATAAAAGTGATAAAGTGATATGATTTTTGGATTGATACATTATTAGGGCACTTTTATAAGAGGAATTTAATAAAGACAAAACTAATTTTCTGGCTTCGTTTGTTTTTGAGATATTTACATGAACCTTTTAGTTTCTTACCGACGTCATATTGTATTTTTGCATTTTTTGGAAAAATCTCTTCAAGAACTTTTCATTGATGTGTTACAAGTTGAGATTAATACTTTTCTTAAGCGTCAAAATTCAAAATTATTGTTTTTTTTTATAATAGGCTTTGATTACGCGTGGCGGCCGCCATCGCTGAACAAACGAATGCTTCGTGTCATTCCATATCCCTGAGATGTCATTAAGTTACGAAATTTGTTTTTACCAGGTTTTAAAGGTTTTTTCGAGTATGGCTATGAATTATTCTAATGAAGAAACTTTAGATATGGTTGTACTCTATTTTAAAGCTAACAGGGACACAAAAGCAGCAGCATAAGCACAATAAAAACAATTTCCGGAGCAACACCAGCCTTACCAGAGACAGTTTCTATTTTTACTTACGAACTTGTTAGCTTATGGATCTTTTTTAAAACCAGAAAACAGTATTCATTCCAATAAAATTAATCAAGAAATGCGGCCATAGTGAAACATGTCAGGCACGACCCAAGTACTTCGGTAAGAAGAAAATACTGCAATTCCGAAATCAACTGTGCATCGTCTTCCGAAACGACACCATTACAAACCTCGTATTGTAAAGCGTCTTCACGGAGATAGTAGAAAAATTAGATTTAGTGGACGATGTATAAGGAAATTCCAACAAATACCGAATTTTCAAACCATAGTTTTCTGGACAGACGAAACACAGTTTAGGAATTCTGGAGTATTTAATAAGCATAATTGTCATTGCTGGGAAACAGAAAATCAAAATAATTTAGACGAAATGCGTCCACAAACAAGATTGTGGTTTAATATGTGGTGTGGGCTGCAGGTAGATTTAAAAATAGCCTATATTCCTATAATAAAAATAATAATAATAATAATAAAATAAAACCTATATTTTTGTATTTTAGACATTACATTGAATGGACAGTTAATTTTCGATAAATATCTAGCAGGCAATAGATATTGCAGGAGTAAATAGTTTCTGCTTTTGGACTGCTGTTTCCGCAAATGAATGCCCCATGATTTGATACCAACAAGATGGCCCACAATATATATATATATATATATATATATATATATATATATATATATATATATTGGGATGACTAATATGGGATAATTAATAATAATATGTTTGATGTATATGGGGATAGGATTAATATTTAAATTGTTATTATCAATATAATGATATTATATTTCATATACTTATGCACCGGACTAGCTCTTATCTCAATGTGGGGATAGGGTTCAGGATTTAGTAGGAAATTATATTTGGTTCGAATATATCATGTGAATTGCCCTTTATAAAAAATATCATATACGGAAAAAAAATAACTGAACAAAATTTATACTTTAAGGCATGCGTTGTAACGTTACTGAATACAATTATCAAAAATGTCAAAACTGTCAAACAATGACTTGTTGAATTTATGTTTACAATTTTAATTGGATAAATGAAATTTAAAATTTGGAAATAATTTAAAATTTTGCTTCTTTTGCAGGTGTTTACACAAGTATTATTTAAACATATACACCTATACATATAACAAATAATAATTGCAGGAAATCAGTACAACAAAGAACACAATAGACAGGGTTATAATCAAAAGTAACTCACATGTAAATATTCCAAAATTCAAACAGATGTCTTCACACAGGTGGTTCCAAATAGATGCAGGCACTTTCCAATATGAACAAAGATTTTTATGTATGAAGTTCACTGCTACCATTTACCCACTAGCTGCAAACTGGTGCTCGGGTTGTTGTTCACTTTGCTTCGGTAACTGGTAATATTTCTCCACTTTACGGCTTCACCCCAACCACAAATTTTAAATCGATAATGTTTTATTTAAATGTATTAATGCTTTCTAATTGTATCGTTTAAACAATATTTAATGGTTGTAAAAGGTTTAAGTTAATGTCACTTTATTTTAGGTTCCGGCTCAAATATAAATTATTAAAAGAAAATCGCAGCAACAAATAAAACACAAATGAAGAAAAAAAATGATTACGATTTTATTTTGGCAAAACGTAACCAATATTCAAATTCAACAAACGAAATATTTAAAAGTTCAACATAAATCGTCACAAGAAAAATAATAATTCGTAATGAACTTTACGAAACTACACAGGTATCGGTAACCTAACTTAAATATTTAAACTATTGTCGGTTTAAAAACAATTGCGCCTGATTTCTCGTCTCTCTGTTTATTATAAAAATCTTCCCGATAATTATTGAGGTTAGATAAACTTACTTGAAGCACAAAAACACAACACTATTTTAACTTTTTCAAACAGCTGGCAAATTATAGAGAGAAATTCAAATCCAGGGCAATTTCTTTTATACCCTTTTGTTGGTTACCACATCTTCAATTTTTTTTAAGCAATTCTAAATATGTAACCATGTTTCTGATTGGTCGAAAATAAATTGAAAACTTAACTAAAATAGAAATTTAGCAATATCTTTCTTATACAATTATGGATTTAAATTTTAATAACAGATATGAAATCTGTATTAAATTACGCATAAATAGATATCCAACATGATATGGTTCTTTTAACTATTATGCAAAATGACCTATTCTAATTTAAATTTGCTTATATCTAACTAATCTTATAAACTACACTTAAATTACTTACATATATGTAATCCTGATAAAATTTAGCATAGGAAAACACACATTTAAAGTCCGAAATGTTAAATTTAAAGGAAATTTTATGTTTACCTAATAAAACTGTATAATCAACCACAATTTCATAAATTTTGCGTTGAAATGCTTTGTACCAAATTAATTGCTATGTAAATATGAGGAAAACCTCCTATTATTCACTTTAACAAACTAATTTAAGCCTAATTTACTCTAAAAACTATAAATTTGTGAAAAAACATAAAATTTAAAACATAACCAAACTTAATTCTAAAATTACAAATAACTTACATTTAAAAACGTTCATGTAACTCAAAATGTTATCCAAATAACTGGTAATAACTGTCTTTATTGTATTTATTGTTCATTTCGCTTGCATTGTCACTTTAAGAAGTCATATCGTTTAACACACTTTCTTGAAATTCTACTATAAAAATGTATCTGCATGTAAATGTCTTTGTGTGATTATGTTCTATGCACTGTTCTTAATATTTAAATTGCATCACTATGTTTGTCACACAATCGCTTCCAAAAATATGTGAGAAATGATCATATTAAGTTCATATTATAACCCTTTCTTAAACTTTACCATATTTCCTGCATTCTAAACTACTTATACAATATCCCTAACATAAATCTATCTTTACACTTTGTGTTAAACACCTGTAAAATGATCACATGCCAAAATACTTTCGAAAAGCTGAAATTTATTGAAACAAATTAAAGTACTGAATTGAATTTACGGAAATAAGTTTATTTAACATTCCTGACATTCTTGTTAGTAGCACAATGCTTTTTATGATTAAACCAAAACGTATAAATGTTATTCAGATTGTTTTACCCAAAACAAATCCACTTTCTACTCATCGTGAACCAAATTACATCAATTACATCCCTCGTACCTGTATTATGCTTGAAATCACTCCTTTTTTAAAGACATTACTAGTTAAAACTATCCGATCCCTGTCTTACTCTTATCTAAACATCTCAATATATATATATATATATATATATATATATATATATATATATATATATATATATATATATATATATATATATATATATATATATATATATATATATATATATTTGAATGCGATGACATTTCAGGATGTCAAGTGACTTGACATATATTGTCAATCAATATTATTTTATAATCTTGATAAAGGTAGTAAAGGCAAACTACCAAAACGTAGATTATTTATAACGTGTTACTTTAATACACGAGTTTACATCCTGAAATGTCATCACATTCAAATATTAATACTCGTGTCGTGGAAGCCTAAATGACAATATATATATATATATATATATATATATATATATATATATATATATATATATATATATATATTTGAAAGCGATGACATTTCAGGATGTCAAGTGACTTGACATATATCGTCAATCAATATTATTTTATAATCTTGATAAAGGTAGTAAAGGCAAACTACCAAAACGTAGATTATTTATAACAACGTGTTACTTTAATACACGAGTTTACATCCTGAAATGTCATCACATTCAAATATTAATACTTTTGTCGAGGAAGCCTAAATGACAATATATATATATATATATATATATATATATATATATATATATATATATATATATATATATATAAGGGACCCCATAAAGTTGGACACATTGGCGGTTCGTTTCTACATGTCTGACAACCAAAAAATTCATTGTGACATTTGTCACGTGACCATAGATTTGTCGGGAAAAATGTTAACTGTGATGCCGATAAATGGGTCAAATCGACATGATATCGAAAAATGTATTTAGAATGCAACAAAGACCTCATGTACCAATTTTCAACCAAATCAGAAAAAAAAAATACCATTTATTCCCCTCTGCTTTTATTACACTCATAAAATCTTGTTCTACCTGGACATAGTTTTAATAACACAAATTACGTAATTGTAGGTATCTTAAACTATGAGGTGCACTTTAAAGAGCAATAATTTTCATCCTTATAAGCCGAAATATTTGATTTTTCAAAGCCAACTTATTAAATTAAAAAAATCGCTAATTTCAAATGTACTAACCAATATTAAATTTAATAAGGATAAATAATGTGTTGTTAAGTTTTAATTACAAATATTAGTTCGTTTACATTTTATTTACCGATCAAAAATATTAGATCAGCTCATGCGCTTCAATATACAGGGCATGAACACAACCAGCGACGAGGCTAAATCGTATTTTTTAAATTTTCCTCTCATAAATTGTCTATTTTACAAATGTTTTATTAATTTTGACCTAAAATTATGTAATTTATGTTATTAAAACTATTTCCAGGTAAAACAAGATTTTATAAAGTTTCGTAATAAAAGCAGAGGGGAATAAATGGTATTTTTTTTTCTGATTTGGTCAAAAATTGGTATATGGGGTCTTTGTTGCATTCTAAATATATTTTCTTAATACAATTTTTCGATATCTTGTCAATTTGACAAGATAACATTTTTTAAATTCCCCCCAAATCTATGGTCACGTGACAAATGTCACAATGAATTTTTTGGTTGTCAGACATGCAGAAACGAACCGCCAATAGAGTTTTTCAGAAATTTCAATAATAAAAATTTTTCCCATATGTGTTCAACTTTATGGCGGTCCCCGTAATATATATATATATATATATATATATATATATATATATATATATATATATATAGCTCTAAAGACCTAGTTGTCCCATGGCTTAATTCGCTGTAACTTTCCACCCTTCTTTATCGAGACACTTTTCTTACCAATTTACAATGTTGCACTGCTTTATATCTTTTAATAACCTCACTTTTCCAACGTGATTTTGGTCTTCTTTTTCTTTTTTCCTCCTACACCACTTTCCAGTTTTCCCTTTGGGATTCTGTTGTCTATCATTCTCGTACCATATCCACCTCAGTCTTTGTCCCTTCACTGTTGCTATTATATCTGGTTCGTTGTATAATTCTTGCAGTTATTTATTTGTTCTTCTTTCCGAGTTCTTTTGTACCCTTTTTCCTCCGTATACTTTCCTTATCATTTTCCTCCCCCGCATTCTAAGTTGAATTGTGCCTAATGTCCACACGTCGCTTGCACATGTCATTATTGGTTTTAATATAGTCCTGTAGATTTTAATTTTGGGGCCTCTTGATATATTTTTACTGTACAAACATCCTCTAAGAGCTTGAGTGACTCGGTTTCCTGCCATAAGTCTTCTTTGTATTTCTGTTCTCAAATCTGGTGTTCTGTACAACTCTGTGCCGAAATATACGAACTTATTTACTTCTTCAAAGGTTTTCTTTTATTAGTTGTTAATCTTAGTTTATTGGTATCGTTGTACTCTTGTTCTGTCTATGTCATGTACTTTGTTTCCTTTTTGCTTATATTCAGGTCCATATTCTGTACGGCTTCTTCCAATTTCAAAATTTCCGATTTCAATTCTGTCTTGCTCCTTGCTAAAATTACCAAATTGTCGACAAATGCGAGAACCTGATGTTTATTGTGATATACTAAACCTGTTCTGTTTCTAATTACATATTCCAGTGCACAGTTAAGAAGAACTGATGAAAGTGGGTCTCCTTGCTTCAGGCCCTCGTGTACTTTTACCTTTTCTGACATGTTATTTCCTATTCTAACCATATTGTCCGTTTGTTTCAAGATTACTTTTATCAGTTTTGCAGGTTTTCCATTTATACCTATGTTACTTAATGTTGCATATAGTTCTTTCTTACTTATGGAGTCGAACGCTTGCTTGAAATCTATGAAAACCATGTGTGTTTTTTGTTCATAGCTCTCCGCTTGTAATTCTCTTAGCACAAATATTTGGTTTATCACTGATCTCCTTTTTCTAAATCTTGTATGGTATTCACCCATCACTTCCTCTATTCTTGTTTTTAACGTGTGTCGCCAGGATTTGGTATGCTACAGTTAGAAGTGCTATGCCTCTGTAATTCTCACAATCTGTTTTGTCTCCTTTCTTATAAATAGGTAATATAACTACTTCGTTCTTTTGTTGTGGCAATTTTTCTTGTTTCCATATTTGAATACACGTTATCAATTCTTCTCCGCCATACTTATAATGCTCTGCATACCACCCGTCATTCCCAGGACTTTCATTCCTTCTAAGATTATTTATTATCGTTTCAATTTCTTTTCTTGTTGGTGGTTCATCATTGCCGTCATTGTCTTGGTTGTAGTTCTCTTCAATTACAATTTCGTCCCCGGTTATTTCTTTATCCTCTACTTTTACATTAAGTAACTGATTAAAATATTCTTTCCGTAGTTGTAATACCTCTTCTTGTCCTCCTGCCAATTCTCCATTACTATTTTTGTAAAATACTGTCCTTGTTTGATATCCTTTCCTTTCTTCTTTCAATTTTTGATATAGATTTCTTTCTTCCTTATTTCGGTAATTCGTTTCTATATCGGTGATTATCTCTTGCATTAACTTCCTTTTGCTTTTCTCTCAAAATCCTTTTACATTTATTCCTTTGCTTTTTGTGTTATTCTTTTACTTATTCTGTATTAACTTTTAGCGTTTCTATTCTGATTATTTTCCTCTTACATAGTTACTTTTCGCATTCTACATCAAACCATTCTTTATCCTTCTTCCGTCTACTGTAGTCCTGGTTACCTTTACTCTGGTTTATTACTCTGCCATCCACAACTGCTCTATATCATTGATTTGATTGGTTGCCTGTATGTCCGGCCCACAACACCAGAGGAATAGTGGAGCTCCTCAGAAACACTTTTGGTAAAAATACTATCTCCAATAATAGCTCCATTGCTTGGCCGGGGAGGTCACCAAACCTTACACCTCTTGATTTTTATTTATCGGCAGAAATCGGAAGACAGGGTACGAGATGTTTTAATGAACATCAAGAGAAGTACGGTACCCACAAGATGTTGGAGAAGTGTGAAAAATATGTTGAAAGTGGAAATGTGTTGTAATTTGTTTATTACATTTATTTATTAGCTGTTTTATGTTATATTAATTCCTATTAAAGTAATTAATTATTAGGTAATTAGATAGTTTTGTGAAATAAATATGAAATTCTTAATTAGAAATTTAAAATGCCTCTTGTTGCCTTGATGTCAGTTTTTAAATAAATACGACTATTTTAACGTAATGAAATGGATTAATGACACGACACATTCTTTTGTGTCATGATGGCGGTCACGCGTGATCAAAGCCTGCCGTGAAAAAACAAGAATTTTGAATTTTCAAGCTTAAGAAAACTATACATCATTAAAAAGTTCTTGAATGCAAAAATACAAAAATATGACGTCGGTAAGAAAATAAGAACTTCATATAAATATTTCGAGAAACTGGAAAATGTTTAATTTCTGTTTGAATTAATTTCTTCTTATAAAAGTGCCTTAATAATTTATTAATCAAAAAATCATATCATTCATTTACGAACTTTCTGTAAAGGTTAAAAATGCACTATTTTGGTTTTTCCCATTATCTCAAAAACCACAAAATGTAAGCCAAATTTAGGACCCGTATTAAAGAAACAACCCGACATTATAATGGGAATCTCAACAGTAGATATTCTAAAAAGCGGAAATTATAGAGTTAATGAGCTAATTTAATTACTAAAACGACAATACGAATATCGATCTGGCTACAAGGGGTGGTCAAGGTATAAACGAGCAGGCCCCGTTGCTGATGACAGTGCAAGGAATGAATAGCGAGTCGGTACGTGGAATGTTAGAGGTATGCATGGTAAAGAATTTTAAATTGCGTATGGAATAGATGAAAGGCAGCTTGATATTCTGTGTGTATCGGGGACAAATCGCAAAGGGAGGAGGCTGTGAAGATGGAGGACGGCAGCCTAGCACTATGGTCAGAAGTTAAGACTTAAATGCTTCGCGCTAAAGGGGTTGCAGTGATCATCAGTAAACTAACGAAAATATGTGTTCAACAGTACGAATTGTCTCTGCCAGGGTAATGTGAGTAAGAATGAAAATGAAATTTCGAAAAATGTTTGCACTGGTGAATGGAGAAAAAGACCAAGAGTCTGAAACGATGTAGAGCCCGTATTGAACGTAAGTAAGCCAAACAAAAAGTAGTGATATTGGGAGATATGAATGAATGGGGAGTTCATTGTAAATGGAGAAGAGACCAAGAGTCTGAAATGATGTACAGAACTTGTTGAACGTAAGTAAACCAAACGAAAGAGTGGTGACATTGGGAGTTGTTGAAGAATCAGTGGGTGTACAGAGAATATACTGAACGCGTCTTAGGAAAGTTCGGAGACCAAAGAGCCAATGAGTATGGTGAACGCCTGCTGAACATCCGTGTGGAGGGAAACCTGTTTGTATAAAATACGTAGTTTAAGGATAAAAATATGTATACATAGCAAAAAAATGAATCTAAAAGTATGGTTGACTTGATAGGGTATGATGAACTACTTAGAAACCTGGTGAGAGATACAAAAGTAATGCGCGGATCGGAGTGTGGATCGGACCACTTTTTGGTTGTATCGGGTGTGTTTAGAGCATCTAGAAAAGGAAAGCATACGTAGTTCGAACGTCCAGAATTAGGGTAGATAAAGTGGTGCATAATGGTGCGAAAATGAAGTATGCAGTTGCTGTGCGTAAAAATTTTAATGTGAATGAAGCAGTGTGAAACGAACAAATAAAATATGACGCTGAAAGTGTATGGATAAGTTTGACAGACTGTGTTGTCAACTGAGCCGTGCAAATATGTGGAAGAGCGACTATAGATAGACTGAAAAATTGTGCTTGGTGAAATGAATTGGTAAAAAAGAGCGACGGAGGCAGTGAAAATAGTAAAGAGGAAGTGATGGCTGTGGAAGGAAAGAAAATGCAGAATGATTTTGAAGGAAACAAAAAACTCTTCTGGAAATGGCTCAAAATACAAAACGAGACATAAAATAGAACTTTGCAAGAGTGATGGCCAAATACGAGTAGTATAGGACGATTGTGAAGTGAAGAAATGCTGTTAAGAATCTTTCGGGAAGTTGTTGAGTAGTGAGTAAAATAAGACTGAAGAGCTTAATAAGAAGAATATGGAATGAATAGTGAATCTAACTGAAGAGGATAGAAAACGGTAGGAAAATTGATAACGGAAAAGGAGCAGGCTTGGATGACAACACTGGTTAAATGCTAAAATATGGGAGTGCAAAGCGTAGGTGAATATTGTGGGAATTATTCAACGTATGCGTGTGGAAAAGTGCCGAGTAATTGGAAGAGCGCTATCATTGTACCACTGTATAAAGGTAAGGGGAACAAGGGTGATTGCAAAAGCTACAGAAGAATAAGCCTGCTCCGTATTTAGGTAAAGTATTTAAAAGAGTACTGATTGATAGAGTATGTGAAACTACCCAAAGTAAGATTCGGGATGTGCAAGGTGGCTTCATGCCAGGGAGAGGCTGTGTTGATCAGATGGTTGCTCTCCAACAGGTTACCTAAAAGTGTTAAATGTAAAAAGGAAGCTGTACTGTGCGTTTATAGACCTGTAGAAAGCATGTGACCGAGAGAATAGGGAGAATCTGTGGTAAATATGGAATAAATATAGCGTAACTGAAGGTCTAATAAACGGAATAAGTGCAGTATATAACGGTAGCCGGACATGTGTGAGAGGAGGTGTGAGTGAATACTATAATATCGAGCAAAGAGTGCGACAAGGATGTGTGAGGTTACCGTAGTGGTTTAACGTATATATGGATAAATGTGTTAGGCAAGCATGTATCGATACAAATGATGTAATAGTTGGTGACGTAAACATACGAGTTCTGGTGTATGCAGATGACACAGTCTTATTCAGCGAGAATGCGGATGAGCTTCAAACTGCTCTGAAGAAGTTTGATATAGTCTGTGAGAGCATGGACCTAAAGGTAAACGTGAACAAAACAAAGCTTGTGGTGCTCAATCTGGAAGGTGAAAAGGAAAGTAGAGTAATTACCTTGCATGATGAAATTGTGGAACAAGTGGTATATTTGGGTAGAATGTTCACTGCAGATGGTACAGTGGATGGCTAGATTGGACGACAGGCCACCGGTGGAAGTAAAGTAATGGGAAGTATATGGACGATAATGAAAAACGAAAGCATGAGCGAAACGAACAATCTGTATCGGATTGTTTGTCCCGTCAGTACTGTATGGAAGTGAAACATGGTTATGTCAAAAAAAGCACGAAAATAAAAAATGCCGTGGGCATGAGATTCCTGAGAATCGCATGCGGTAAAACGGGAAGGGATAAGATGAAGAATGAGTGTATAATGAAGGAATCTGGCGAAGAAAAGACGATGATAAATTGGTATAAAAGTAGTACACTACGTGGGTTTGGTCGCACCGAAAGAATGAGCAACTAAATATTAACAATGGAAATTTATGTGAGTGAAGTTAGATGTAAGGCCGGGCCTGGTAGGCCGCGTAAAACTTAGCTGAATGCAGTAGAATGTATGATAAAATAAAGGAAGATAAGGAGTTTTAAAAATAAACGGGCATGTTGGAGACAATGTTTGAATCCTTGAATCTTGCAGAAGCTAGGGCTGGCAGGGATAGGAAAGCATGGAGAAAGATTTCTAAATAAACGAGGCGGGGATTATTTTGCCTACCACGCAAGAGAATGGCGTGACTGTTATTTTAAAGAGTTTCTAATTTTAATACAACGCTGTATGTGATTCAGCATATGGTCCGAATATCGCTAACGTTACACATACGATAAACTCATGGTTTTATAATAATTTGTAACAACAAATGCCGCCAAAGTATAACAACAATTATTAAATGGCGTCAATATTGTAACATTAATAAAAAAGCGATGATGTAATAACCAATTTTTAATTGATCAAATAATTTTAATTAATATAAAAAATTACCAAATAATCGGCTCATCGGTAGATTGAGATAGGGAGAGTTCTAATTTAGAGTTTAATTAACATACCTGAAATACTGCCTGCTTCTCATAAGCTTAATTATTTTCACTTATACTTAATTCATAAAAAAATGTTATCTAAAAATTATGAAAAAAAATGATAAAATCTCGAGCGCCATGTTGTCTTTTTTTATATATATCTATAGGAACAACAAAACCTAGTTAATGAATAATAATAAACAATTTATCAAAATGAAAATAAAATAACATGATATACATAAGTTTATTCAATTTATGATTGAAAACGTAAAAAATCAGAAGTCATATACTATTCTAAATTATATAAAAATATTACCTTTTAACGGTTCTGTACATACACTGTAACTGGTAACTATGAAGCAGAATGGTGAACTTGGTGAGGTCAATGTCTTGCTTATTTCCTTTATATATTGTGTCCATAACTGTATTGAATTTCTTTGAAGTTTAATTCGTCAAATTTATTTATAAAAGTATGTAGAACTTGCGTTGTAAAATGTAATTCAAGTAAAATTGCTATTTAAAATAATAGAATAGTAAAATTACTGACTTATACGTGCCATTAAAAATAATTATTATAAAAATGCCATATAAAAGTATGCATTAAAAAATATGAGTAAAATAATTGCAAAGTAAGTGCAAGGTAAATGCAAAGTGAGTACTTAAAAGGTGCCAAATAAGTGCCTAAAAAACAAACAAATGCTTTAGTTTTAAATATAATGAGAAAAAAATAACTTACCACCAAAATCTGATGGCACCAAATATAAAAAATCAGGTAAAAATCATGCTTATTGCTGTAACATTCAGCATTAAGTGAATTAAAAAAAAAGGTTTCAGAATAACTCAAGTGTATTCCCCCTAAAAGTTTTCTTGCGTTGCGCGGATACCATAATATAAATCCAATTTTTTAAGAAAGGGAACTGTAACTCTATGAAATATTACACCCAAAAGATTTGTTCTAGGAAATGCCAATTAAATTGCCATTCTCAATTCTACATATTACTAATTAAAAACTTTTCTAATAATACGCCAAATAAAGGAACGATTCTTAAATTAATGTACTTTTTAATACAACCACAAAAAAAGGTTGTTACAAATTGCCATTTTCAAAATTAAATTGGTACTAAATGGGTATTACATTTTAGGAAATCCGTATAAGACTTAATTTTAACATTTACTGATATTTTAACACTACTCCAGAATCGCCTTTTATAATAATATAGAACACTCGGTATAAGCTATAAAAACTTCTAAGCAAAACAATTTCTTTCCTTTTCCGTGTGAAATAAGTTTATTGATTTTGCAGAAATCTCTAGAGAGAACATTTTCAGTTTTACTTTTTAAATTCAATTACCACATCTAGTAAAAAGATAAACATTTTAAATGTTAGTTTAAAATAGACATTTTTAAACGATTGTGTACATTATTTATGTTATTTAATGTTACACACACAATGTTTAATACATTTTTATTGTACGAACTATCAAATAAATGACCTTAACACCCTCTTCATAATCAACTTTAGTGTGGTTCCTTTCTATAAATTTTTTAAATAACGCTGCTCACAGTTTATATAGTATTCATGATACTTTTGCCTTTTTTTACAGCTACGGTTAGTTATTTTGATTTATTGAGGTTATCTAAACGTACAGATTTATGTAATCTAGGATTCACACTACACTTGTGTATTATGAATTATTTCAAAACGTAACATACATCGAAACTTTAGCTTTTCCAATGATCCATAAGTAATTAGATGGAATTTAGTATCATGTTTTACTGTTTAAACATACAAATGCAAATGTATTCTTGAAGTAAATATAAAATCATTCGGAAGAGGGTTCTTATTTTCTACTCAACACAGATTTGCTGCTTTACAAGATTAATTCAATATTGATTTTTGAATTCAAACAGTAAGTTATGGAATATATTAGGTACATTGATATCTTTTAATCTTTAGCTTTTCCATATTTCTTTGCTTCAAATTCAATTCAATCAATTTCTGGTCGTCCTTAATAAAAGTATTTAGATGTTTCATTAATATATCATTTGGTAAGGTTTCTGAGACCGTGTTACATTAATTATGTATGAAGCAGTAGCAATTCGTCAATTTGTGCTGCGATACACAACATTCTATGATTTACAATAATTTTTCATTTTGTGATGTAAATGGTGCTATATCATTGCATCAAGTTACTCTCATTTAACAACCTTTTCTCTTCATTTCCATCTTGTCTTCCGCATACTCTATCAAGGCTAACTTGAACCAGCTACAACGTAAATACCAAACAATATTACAGTACAACTACAAGGTGTAATAACTAGCAATCACAACAGATAGGTTATAATAAGCTAACCACTAACTAGTGACTCCTGGGACTAGATTTTTCTTTGATACGACCACACTCTGCGAGCCAAGCTCACCGTGAAGCGACAAGATAGTCCCATTCATTTTCAGTCGGGGAACGAGTTCTAAACCTTACACCAATCTAGGCCTGAGATCGGTAATTTTGAGTGAGTTGTTGCTTGTAATTGACGACGTCCAGTGGAATGAAAATTAATGTGACAGAAATTAGATCATCTGCCCCTTGCGATGAGAGATACTATCTCGTGTCTATTAGATTAGAGTGAACAATGAAGGAAAACCAACCTTAAAGTTATAAATGAAATTTCAATTTCTTAGTAATTCTTCAAGGTGTATTTACGCACTTTGTAATAGTTATGTAACAGAGAATCATTACATTTACATTATTTCCGTCGTACTTATTTCAACTTATAATATTAAATGATTTAAAACGTGTTCACCAATAGTATCCGGCTTACAGTGAATGTTGCACATTACGTGAAAATGTTCCATATTAAATCTAAAAATCTATAAATACATATTTAACATGTTTAAGAGCAAATAGTATTTTATGATTATTTTTTCACAGAAGTATTAAATTTTAATATTAAGACAATTATGTTTTTTTATGAAAAGTTAAAAATGTCAGTGGTATAGAGGCACCTTTCGCTGCCATTTTGTTTTTTTGTGACGCCACAAGCGCCCACCCACTGGGACACCTCAACTTCCACTTTTTGTACATACCCACGTGGGAGACGTATTTTTGACCTTGAGTTGGCCTCAAGGCCGTACTTGAGTTGGTCTTGGTGTTGGCCTTAAAGTAGGCCTTGTGAATGTTTTGTATTCTAATAAGGGGCCCTAATGCTAACTTGTAAGACAGCTATAAGAACTTGGGTCATGGTCTGCAGCCTCTTGTCGTGCTCCTGCATAATTATTCTAAAAACGTTATTAAAATTATTACAGGTAGCGTAAGCCTAAAAATTAAATATGAATGAAAATGATTAAACCGTATTACTGACGGAAGCACGTGGCTTTGGAATTTTTTTAAAATTAAGAGTGTTTATGTCTATTTCTATCTAACATCAAGATTAAATGTTGTTCCGGCAGGGATAGCTATTTTTGTTTTACAGTGTGATTTATTTTTCGTACCGCGTTTATTATAAAAGAGCTTGCGTAATTGTTATTAAAATTATTATATTTCTTTTAAGTTCCATTTGTAGGTTACGATCTTATCTACTTATATGAATTTTATTTACACACATTTTAAAAATAATTAATTGATTGTGTACACTCAGCCTTCAGCAGCAGTATTTTATAATATGTATACTCACAAACCTCTCCTTGAGATTATAAAAACCAGCCTGCAACTGTGTTTTATATTGTATACACACACACACACAAATTACTTTAAAATAAAATGTGATAAATAAGAGCTCGTTAACTATCATCAAAATTTTATCACTACTATGATACACGATTTGAATACGTGTTGAATGCAATAAATATTTTTTAAAAGGAAACAATAGGATCATTGATATTAAAAAGGTAAATAAAACGACATTCATTGTCAGTTTTGGACGTTTACATTTTAGAAATCAATTACTTAAAGACAAACAGTCCTTGAAATTACATAAAAGGCAGACAAGTCGACTTTCCAATTTTGATAATTGCTTCTACCAACCCGTTCGATTTTAACACAAAAAACAAAAACAATGTGGGAGTGCAGGATGTTGATTTTAAATCAGTTTCAGCCAACCTTATTCTATGTAATACAAAACAAGAACAAGATACAAGTCTAGGATGTTGAACTAATTATTCAAATTAGGACGTTGATTTGTGTTTGTGTTTGTGTTTGTGTTTGTGTTGTGTTTGTGTTTGTGCTTGTGCTTGTGCTTGTGCTTGTGCTTGTGCTTGTGCTTGTGCTTGTGCTTGTGCTTGTGCTTGTGCTTGTGCTTGTGCTTGTGCTTGTGCTTGTGCTTGTGCTTGTGCTTGTGCTTGTGCTTGTGCTTGTGCTTGTGCTTGTGTTTGTGAATGTGCTTGTGCTTGTGCTTGTGCTTGTGCTTGTGCGCTTGTGCTTGTGCTTGTGCTTGTGCTTGTGCTTGTGCTTGTGCTTGTGCTTGTGCTTGTGCTTGTGCTTGTGCTTGTGCTTGTGCTTGTGCTTGTGCTTGTGCTTGTGCTTGTGCTTGTGCTTGTGCTTGTGCTTGTGCTTGTGCTTGTGCTTGTGCTTGTGCTTGTGCTTGTGCTTGTGCTTGTGCTTGTGCTTGTGCTTGTGCTTGTGCCTGTGCCTGTGCCTGTGCATGTGCCTGTGCCTGTGCCTGTGCCTGTGCCTGCGCCTGTGCCTGTGTCTGTACCCGTGTCCTTGTCCGTGTCCGTGTCCGTGTCCGTGTCCGTGTCCGTGTCCGTATCCGTGTCCGTGTCCGTGTCCGTGCCTGTGTCTGTGTCTGTGTCTGTGTCTGTGTCTGTGTCTGTGTGTGTTTGTGTCTGTGTCTACGTCTGCGTCTGTGTTTGTGTCTGTGTATGTGCCTGCGCAGATGTTGATTATCATAGGCTTTAGCCAGACATTTATTGATATCTGAGTTAATACCGTCAAACTGACGAACCAGTTTTTTTCAGAAGTTTTATTACTATCCGGGTCTAATAATGTGGAATCAGCGGAAGGTTGTGTACCTAATAGGTCACCGAATAAGTTATGTTCCCGCCCAAATAATACGTAATATGGAGAACAGCCAATCACTTCGTGCCTTGCAGAATGGATAGCACAACCAATTTTATATAAGCTCTAGGATGGTATTTGGTGTTAAAAAGAATAGTGGTTCGATAATCGCAGCATAATTTCTTAAATTCTTTACTGCGAAACTGTACATCATTATCGCTGATAATGTACTGTGAAGCAGCAAACATAAGAAAAATGTTGTCTCCCACGACTTGACACACAACAAAAGTAGTAGCATGGCGTAAGGGAAAGAAACAAGCAAATTTGGCGAAGCTGTCAGCTACACCTAACACAAAAACATGTCCTTTGGAGGATCGACGATATCCAAACATAAGATTTGCCAAGGTTTAGGCTCTGGGTGCTAGAAAACCAGGTGGAGCAGACTGTTCGACTTTATGTGCAGAACAGACAGCACACTGCCGAATATAGCGAATGACATCTGCACGAAGTGCAAACCAGTAGTAATGTATATCAATTTTAGCAAAGTGTTAGTAACTCCAAAGTGACCAGAAGTTAGAAGATCGTGGTTTTCAGAGATAATGCGTTTCCGTTGTTCTTTATTAACGACTATTTTCCAATTAGCCGAATGAGAATCTGAAGAAGAAGATTTGGAACGTTTATAAAGTAAACCGGCCTTTACAAACCAAGAAGGATATTTTCTAGGAAACTTAGAGATACGAGAAATTGTTTTCAGATACCATTTATCTTGGACAGGTAAAGTAACTAGAGAAGTTGAAGAAGTAGGATTAATATAGTCAATTTTCGGAACAGCTCTCGACAGAGCATCAGGTACAAGATGTTATTTGCCTTTACAATGAATAATAGAAAAATCGTGTTGCTTCAGGCGAATCGCCCATCGACAGAGACGTCCAGTAGGATTTTGCGAGTTATTTAGCCATATTAATGAATGATGGTCCGTAATGACAGTAAAGTGAGAGCCCTAAATGTAGGAGCGAAATTTCTCAATATCCCATATAACAGCCAGACACTTTTTCTGTAGTGGAATAGTGACGTTCAGCCTTAATTAATGATCGTCTAATATAGCAAATTACCTATTCGCCAGTAAGAAATTGTTGGCAGAGTACAGCACCGATACCGAAGTCAGATGCATCTGTTTGAGTGACAAATGGTTGTGAGAAATCAGGACAAGAAAGAATAGGAGCTGACACTAAACATTCTTTTAAGGAAGTGCTCTTTCGCATTCAGAAGACCAGACGAATGAAGTATTCTTTTTAGTAAGAGCAGTTAGAGGTTTGATGACAGAAGAAAAATTATGTATGAAGCGACGATACCGTCCCGCCATACCGACTAAGCGCCTTACGTCAGAAACATTTGTCGGAACAGTTATAGAGCAAACTGCAGATACTTTATCTGGATCTACTAAGAGTCCATCTTTATTGACGACATATCCCAGGTATTTTAGTTCAGGACGGCAGAAATGACACTTATCCTGTCTCAAAGTAAGACCTGCAGAAGACAGACGTTGAAAGATTTTTTCTAGAACTTTCAAATGTTTTTCAAAAGTGGGTATAGCCAAAACGATGTCGTCAAGATAAGCAAAGCAGTACGGTTCTAAGTCTCCCTCCAAAACTCAATCAATTAGTCGTAAAAAAGTAACCGTTGAATTGTTTAGGCCAAAAGGCATTCTAGTAAACTGAAAAAGTCCACGTCCAGGGACGGTAAAAGCAGTCATAGGTTTAGATTGGTCCGACAGAGGAATCTGCCAGTAATCAGAGCGAATGTCCAAGCTAGATAGGTAACGTGCATTACGTAAACGGTCCAAGATAGAAGAAATGTAGGGTAAGGATAAGCATCCTTTTCCGTTACCGCATTAACTTTGCGAAACTCGACGAAAAACCGATAGGGGTTATCTTTCTTTTTAACTAAAACAATCGGACTAGACCAAGGACTATTCGAAGGTTCAGCGACGCCTAATTCTAGCATAGAGTCTAACTCAGCATTAGCTACCTGTTGTAAAGCAGGAGAAAGTGGGTAATAGCGCAGTTTAATTGGTTCAGCATTAGTTTGGATTTCATGTTGAACTAGAATAGTACATCCTAATGTGTCCGAATTTTGAAATGATTTATCTTGTAAGGTTTTCAGAGCAGACTGTTGAGTCAAAGGAAGATCAGAGAAAGAGCTTAAATGGTCAGAAGAAATAGTTGCTAGGCTAGTATCGTTACCAAAGGTCCACTGTCCATGTCAAAGATCAGGGACGCAGTTAATCGTATGATTAACATGATTGTTAACATATTGGTAGAGTAAGTTGACCAAGAATATTACAGGTATTACCATTCGCAAGAGTGCAGGCAGTAAACAAACCCACGGATAAAGATAAACCTAGCCGTTGCAGTATATGCCAACCCGAATTTCCAATAATAGTTCGTGAAGCGCCAGAGTCCAAAAGACCCTGAAAAGTACAACCAAAAATATTGACGTTTAGGTATGGTCTTTCATCGTTTCGAACGCTAGTAAAAATATAATCCAGGAGAATGCGACGCTTACCACAGCCATAACAATGTTTTTTTTTTTGGGTTGTAGTCAACGTGGTGAAGTATGCCCACTCCCAGAGCAACTCCAGTAGCGTAGAGTAACAGTAGTCGAAGATCCATTAGAAGGTTGAGAGACTGCAGTATTAATGGTTTTCCCCGATAGTGGTTAAGAAGGAATAGTAGGTTTGAAGGAATCAGAAGGTGAATCAACGTAATCCAAACTAGGTTCTAAAAGTTGCGAAGTTTTCCTTGACGGAGGAGGTTTAAAAGATTCCATAGAATATTTATTTTGTTCGATCTTTTTCCCCAAAGTTATTAATTGTGAAAGTGTAGACAGTTCGGTTAACGCTAAAGCATTTAGATAGAAGGGTGTTAGATTACAGGCAGTGGAACAGAGAGTCGTTGGAAAAGACTTCGCATGACAGCGACATAGACACTTTTGGTTTCTGAGGCACCCATAGTTCTAGACTTAATCTCGTCCACTAACCGTTCATCATAGTCTAACGGTAGAAATTGCGGGATAACCGAGAATAAAAATTTGTGAGTTAACCCACGAGAAGTACTTAATTCTTCTACACGCGTCAGAAAATCGAATAGAAAGTCACTACTGTCGCCAGGGAAAATAAAACCAATTTAGTGATGGAAAAGTGACTTAAAGAAGGATTAAAAGTAGAAGGTGAGGTACCCGGAGGTACATCAACATCGTCATTCGAAGAAATAAATGGTGGTTCTACGTCCATTGGTTCAGATTCGCCATGAACCGTAGAATTTGCAGATAGTCCAGCTATTGGTGAAGAAACTGTATCAGAGAATGTAATACATTTACCCTTTTTCATTTTTTGTCTGTCTTATATGTAATTTCAAGGACTGTTTGTCTTTACGTAATTGGTTTCTAGAATATAAACGTCGAAAATTGACAATGACTGTCG
The DNA here is from genome assembly GCA_036346205.1 of Vesta saturnalis. Taxonomy (NCBI): domain Eukaryota; kingdom Metazoa; phylum Arthropoda; class Insecta; order Coleoptera; family Lampyridae; genus Vesta; species Vesta saturnalis. The sequence continues at coordinate 222,483 of JARFJB010002483.1, read as the reverse complement.
CTGTATTTACCTTTTTAATATCAATGGTTCTATTGATTTATTTTAAAAAATATTTACTACATTTTTAAATCGTGTATCATGGCAAATATAAAATTTTGACGATAGTTAATGAGCTCTTAATTGCCCCATTTTATTTTGAAGTAATTTGTGTGTATATACAATATAAAATACAGTTGAAGGCTGGTTTTTATAATCGCAAGCTGAGCTTTGTATACACATTATAAAATACTGCTGCTGAAGGCTGACTATACACGGTCAAAGTGAAAACCATTTTTAAAATGTGTGTTAATAAAATTCATATAAGTAGACAAGGTCGCTAACTACAAATGGAACTTAAAATAAATATAATAATTGTAATAACAATTATGCAAGCTTTTTTATAATAAACACGTTGCGAAAAATAAACCACACTGTAAAAAACCGGTTATCCCTGCCGGAACGACAATTAAACTTTATGTTAGATAAAAATAGGCATAAACGCTTTGTTAACATTAAAAAAATATCAAGACCCTCTGCTTCTATAAGATATCAATAATACGATTTAACCAATTTCATTGATAATTAATTTTTAGCCTTACGCTGCCTGTAATAATCTAATAACATTTTTAGGATAATTATGCAGTCTCTTTATAATAAACGCGTTAAGAAAAATAAAATCACACTGTAAAACAAAAAAACAGTTATCCTTGTCTGAATGACATTCAAACTTCATGTTGGATAGAAACAGACTTAAACGCTTTGTTAACTTTAAAAAATATCAAGGCCATCTGTTTCTATCAATAATGCGATTTAATCATTTTCATTCATTCATTCATATTTAAATTTTTAGACTTACCTTGTGTTATATTAATAGACATAAATAAATGTATGTTAGCTTAAATATTTCCAGACCGACCGCTTCTATAAAATATCAATAATACAGGGTCATTTCAAATACCTTGAAAATATATATGTGCTAATCTTAGCGGTTCACTAAGTTGGTAACAATAGAAATGTAATAATTTTAATAACAAATTATGCAATCTCTTTTATAATAAACTGGTTGCGAAAAGTAGAATCACACTGTAAAACAAGAACAGTGATCCTTGTGAGAATGACATCTAAACTTCATCTTAGATAAAAATAGACATAAACACTTTGTTAACTTAAAAAACCAAAGCCATCTGCTTCTATCAATAATACGGTTTAATCATTTTCATTCATATTTAATTTTTAGTCTTACGCTACCTGTAATAATGTTAATAACATTTTTAGGATAATTATTCAGGGGCACAACAACAGGCTGTAGACCCTAACAGTTATCTATAGTTATCTTACAAATTAGCATTAGGGTCCCTTATTAGAACACAAAAAATTACTGAGCCAAGGTCGAACGTCCTTCCACCACTTATGATGGGATCTAAAATTGCAACGCTCCAACACACAAACAGGAAAACAAAGTCAAGAGTTCATGAACATCTGTACTTATTCGTAGTGTTGTTCTCTCAATAAGTTAGTAATGTTGGCTTACCTTAATTGAAAACAACTAACACTTTTACTCCTTAACCCTTAATTGTCAACTTCGGTATTTAATCTGTATCTAAGAGCTGTATCTTTACAAAACGCGAAGCGTGAAATAAAACACCTTTATTGATCTGTGATAGAGTAGCAGTACAGTCTATTTCATATTCGTATCTTCACCAATTTTGTAAAGTATAAAGCTGTTACCATAATTTACACGACGTTTGGATTTACCCTTAGATCTTCAAAACAGCTATCGAAAACAAAGTTATGCACTTAGTGAGTACTTTATTATAAACGTCGTCGCCATTAGAACGTCGTAAACTGCCTCGAAAATTTCCATATTTATATCAATTCAAAGCTTAAAATACACCTAGGAAGAAAATTTAGACTTTTCTTCACATGAACTCTAATATTTATAAAATTTTTGCAAAAGCATCTAAATAGATAATAAGGAAGAACAATCAAATGCAATAAGGCGTTCTACGTAGACAATATAATTTTACACTTTCCTGAGCTCTCAACAATCGAAAGTTTTACGTTTGAGTCAAACAAGTTACCTGGACTGTATCACTTCAAACCACACACAAAAGTCCCTGCTGAACTGTTGGTCCCTCAGACATCAATCATTTTCGATACCGCTTGCCAATTCAATTACCAACTCCTCAAAATTATATCCTATCTTATAGTTAAGTTTCAAGATTAATAAAAAAATAATCCTTTTCGATCACACACGCACGCGAAAGTGTTGCCATCGCAAAGTTTGGATGGTTTTAAATCCTTGTATTGGTTGCGTTACGTTTTTCACATATGAGCTTCCATTACTAAACCATTTCCGGCTTTTAACTTTTATCTTGAAATAAACTACTCCCCGATCACAATTTTATATTTGTTCACGTATCCTTCCTTAACTTAAACATATACTCAATGACAGACTCCACTAGAAATATTTTGTGCATTTGCAAATTGAGGATAATTTCAAATAAATGTTCCGAGTTTTGACATGCTTTCTCAATAAAAGGAGGTTTATCTTACTGCCAACTCACCCAAAATCGGAGCACGCGCTAATCTCACAACATCATCTTTTGATAGCTATTAACCGATTCCACTTACTGCCACAATTTCGTAAGTTTCGCCATTAAGTACGAAAGGGTTATGGTCAATTACAACCACTATAATTAAAAATGAAAATACTCCTAACTCTTCGATGTAAAACGTACCAAACCGATCTCAAAAAAGCTTGCGTGCGTTTCCCAACAGAAGCATAATCTTTATTACACTATAGGCGTTAACTAACTATACCCTTATGGCTTAATTTCGTACACTTTCCATGTCACCTTTGTGTGCTAAAAATTAAGTCGCCAACTTGATTGTTTGCAGTAACAGGACTGTCAAATAATCATCTATAGTTTACATAAAGTTAGAAGAATTTCGTTTACTTTGTAACTATATAGGTTATCAACACTACCATTAAAGTGTCAAGAATATTAAACTTCTTCAAAAATCAGCATTATCTTCGAAAAATAATCTCACGTTATTCGTTCAAATAAATATATGCGTTTTTCTTTTAAATAGCGTAAAAAGTTTAATTTTTCACCGCTGAATTAAGAAAACTTGGTATCTCGAAAATAATAGGGTCTCTGGTTTAAAAAGAAACGCAGTTGTAAACTCTAAAACATCGTATAAATGTTACTGTACGTAATTTTAATTTCTGTTATACCAATAAATTGTTTTATTCCTTTACTAAACCTGTGGATCTTATAGTTTTAACGTCATTTAGATTATTTTCTCAAAACGTACAAAACCAAACCTAGATCTATCAATTCATTTGCGAATTCAGCGTTGCGAGTTCATATTTAACAGTAGGCCTTGAAATATACTGACTTCCATAAAATTGCAACACCTAGAATTTATTGAACGATTTTATTGAAATTTCCGTCAACGATGTCTTTTATTAGAACAAACGATTACAATTTGAAAACAAAAGAACAAAAACTAAAAATGTTTTTTTCAATAATGAGTTGCTCCGCGACGATTTGTAAGCAAACGGCGTGGCATGCTATCAATCAAGTGATCTACAGCTGGCTGTGGTATATCAACCCAAGCTTCTTGAATCCGTAGCCGGAGATCGTGTAAGTTATCTGGAGGGTGTGGTAAACTACCCAGTCGCCTATCGACCTTATCCCATACATGTTCAATGGGCGACAAATCAGGCGACCGAGGAGGCCATGGGAGGACGGCAATGTTAGCTTCTTCCAAAAAACGTGTTGTAGCTCTTACCATATGAGGAGGCGCATTATCCTGTTTGAAAATGGGATTTTCCAGCCCCTGAAGATATGGAAGCGCAACGGGTTCTAGCACATTGGCAATATAACCAGCGCCGTTTAAGTTGCCATCAATGAAGACCAAGGGTGATCTGGTACCGTAACATATTGCACCCCACATCATCACTCCTTGTGTGAGGGCTGTTATAATGTTGTATAGAAGTGCCAGGTATAATAATATGTTTATGGTATATATAATATAGGTGTAAAATTTAAAAAGGTATAAATCAATGTTTTAAAGCGTTCTCTACACAAATCGTTAAAATAACTGGAGATACATACCATTCATTAAAAGATAATGCCGTTGACTCAGAAGGTAGATTAATTCAGGGCTGGTTCATGCTTTTTGATTTGCTTAATTACCACAAATTTCTGCTTAGTTATTTCCACTTAACATCAATATAGTAATTTCAATGCACCAATAATAAAACTATCACAGACGCAGACGCCAAGTTATTTTTTTTATTATGCTCGGAATAACTAAACCGAGAAATTCACCAAAATGTCAAAATAAAAAATATACAAACTACGTTTATTAAACATTTAAATTTAGTTTTATATAAAATAAATCTTAAAAATAGCCTTATACCAAGAAATCATTAGAGTATAAATACCTGTTTAAAAAGGAATGCGGTAATGTTAACCAAAGATGATGTAATCTTCGTATCAATGTTGCGCAATATATCGTATTTTCAATGCTGTACGTTGTAAAGTATACCAAAATTGAAATTACTTCTTACAAGTTTATATTCCTTGAAATTTGAATAATCCAAAATTTATTGCACTCTTGAAGGTTCAAATAAAAGGTGTGATCTCAATTTAGATCTGCATCAAATGAAAAATGCAATCATAAAATGAAAGTGTACGTAAAATTAAAAATTAAAAGTTAAAAGTAAAAGTAGGAGTGTACTTAAACGTAGTAAAAGTAGTGCCTGCAAGAGCAAATGTTTTAGATTTTAATATAATACGAGTTAAATGTATCTTACCATTTAATCAATGGCACTTTTCACAAAATTTAGGTGGAAACCAAAAACGGCTTCCTGCTCCAAACTAAATACATCAAGCAATCTGAAAAGGACGCTAATTCCATCAGGTGATGTCGCGATGCGCGAGAAATGTGGAAGTATAAACCTTTAAGGAAATATGCAAGTTACACCAAAATGCAAATTATGTTGCCTACCACAACTTATAAATCATTAATAACCAAAAACCCTTTTTTTCTTATATTTTACAACTAAATGAACGAAGAACGTAAAAGATTCGTTACGCTGTGTTGCGTTCCACAAAAAATGTTGGATTTTACGTTCTCCACACATCCTTCTGACTATCCTACGACCATCGTGGGCTCACAAGCAAAATCGGGACTCGTCACTAAACACAATTCGATGCCATTCTTGCGCCCAATTCGCTCTTTCGTTGCTCCATTCTAGCCTGCGTAGACGGTGAAGTGGTGTAAGAGGAAATCATAGAAATGGACCATATGAACGCAGCACCTTATCCGGCGATAAAATAGATGACACTAACATCCTGGGTCCTACACCTCTCATCCAATCATTTGCAATCGATCGAGTTGTTGAAAATCTGTCTCTTGTGGCCAAAAGCTTTAAGCGACGTTCTTCGCGATTTGTAGTCCTGCGGGGACGTCCAGATGCAGGGCGACGTTGTTGGACCCCTTCCTTTGACCACTTGGACCAACATCTCAATACCGTTGTAACATTTCGGTTTACATGACGAGCAATTTCTCTTAGCGAAAGTCCGGCCACTTTTATACCAATAATACGTCCACATTCAAAATCAGTCAATAGGGAAAAATGTTGATGTTGACGTACTCTTGGTTCAGAACGAAATTGTGAACAAACGATTTGCAAAATTAACAGTTAATTACACACTGATTGGTTTATTTCTTCAAATTTATTGTTACTAAGTGCAAAGGAAAAAACAAAAAAAAACTACTACCTAGATTTTATAATCGTTTGTTTGTTCTAATGAAAGAGACATCGTTTGCGAAAATTTGATCGTTCAACAAATTCTAGGTGTTGCAATTTTTATGGAAGTCTGTTACATGCACATAATTGTTACGAAAGGCTTATTCAACGCGTTTACATACTTTATAGATTTGTTTGATGCTTTGATTACTTTTAAATCTGTCATTACTACCGATGGCAATAACTTAGTTTAATTGATCATAAAAATACACAATTTAAGAACCCAAAAAAGATAATTATTTGTAAATCAGACCAAATAGCGTATGGAATTGATTATCTGATAAATTAAGATATCTTTCTATATCCAAAAAATTTCACTCAGTAGCTATAAGTATTTCTAGAGGTTGAATGTACTATTTTGTTTAACAGTACATGGCAAAAAACGCTTTAATCGACTTTGTGATCTAATGTCTGACGAAAAATACCAACCGCATTCCGGAGTGAGTAAATATAACCAGATAACGCCAAACGATAGGACGTATTCAAATTAAAGCAATGACTGTCAACCATCTTTAAAGCATCTAACAAATTTATTTGGATATGTAAAAAGCAATTTTTAAGAGAATTTCACATTAAAAATTAAGACAGAGAGGGTAAGTAATAAGTAAACGCAACTAGTAAGTTGGTTTTTGAGAATGTACCATCCCAGTATGGAAAATGAATACACAACAATCTAACTAATATATTTCTTATGATAACTTTACTATAAGCTAAAGCAAATCCCTTATACTTTATGCATCTTAAAAACGCATGTAACAAAGTAAGCATTCAGACACGTCTGTTCCTAAACATATAAAAACGCAAAAACGTATGCATGCAAACCAGCAACCCCCAAAACAAATAATCTAGCTAACAAACATCCAACCCACCAAACTTGCAGCAATCAAGCAATAAAACACCAAAGAAACTAAAACGAGCACACACATACTCGAACAAACATGTACACGCAAGCAAAAAAATTTCCATAAATTACTCAACAAATATGGAACATTCACCCACAAATTCCCAACATGCACAAAATTAGTAAGAAAACATACCAACGAAACTGCAAAATGTCCAAAAACTAGTAACCAACAAACACGCAGACAAGCAAGCACCTAAATCAAAAAAAGTAACAAACAAGTAACCCACAAACATGCAAGCACGCAAACAAAGAACGTATTGATCAAGTAAGTTTTTAAATACGAAACATGTAAACATGCAAACACGCAACTCCCTTGTCAAGTTAGACCCAAGTATACAAAACTTACGCAAAAAAAGCAAAAAACATCCAAAAAATTAAAACGAATACCCTTCATACACATGATCAAACAAACACGCAAACAGGGAAATTAGCAAACAGATAAACACCCAAACACGTAAACCCGCAAACATACAAACACGCAAAAAAAGTGTTTATCGAGTAATAAGTAAAGCAAGTACACTCACAAACAAGCTGCGCAACAAATACACAAGTAATTCAACGGCTAAATATGCGAACACAACTTCTAAAACAAGAAATCTTGTGAACAATTACACTATTAAACCCTTAAGCACGCAATTATCAAATTCAGATTATCTATATGCACACCATCATTCTTTAAATATTTAACGCCTTGTAGATGCAAATGCTATTTACCTCGTACGTGTTTATGTCGCACCTGTGTTTTTATCAAATAGGTGTGACCTACCCTGGATTACACCGGTGTTTTGACTTTATTTTTCCTTAGTTTTGGTTGTCGCACGTTAGCTAGATTGCTCGTTCGTGTGTTTGCATGTTTCAGGGGTCAGGGGCCTGCTAGCTAGTTTGTCAGTGTCTGCGTGTAATGTGTTTAAATATTTGTGTTTCCCTGAGTGAGGATACCGTGTGTGATTATTCAATAATTTACTTGTTTGAAAGATACCATGTGTTTGACTAGTTGGCCTGGTGTAATTGAGTGCCTCTTGTCAAGTGTACATGTCTGCAATTTTCCTTGTTTGTGTATTTGTATATTTGTCGGCTTGCGAAGTTTGTGCTTTGCTGTTTACTTGTTTCTTTGTCTGCGCACCTGTACTATTTGCGTATGTTTGCTAGTTTGCGTGTTTGAGAGAGTGCTTGTGGGATGGTTTTTTGTTTTATAAATTATATGTTTCATGTTTGGACGTTGAATAACTTATTTCTTTGTCTGCAGGAGTATGCTGGTTCACGGATTTACTTGTTTGAACGCTTGGTCAATTACCTGCTTGTTTTGCATGTTTTAATTTCTTCGGTATATTCTCTTGCTTGTTTCATTCAAGATAGTGTGGTTGAGTGCTTGTTAGTTAGTTTCTCTGTTTTGGAAGTACCGTGTTTCTGTGTATATAATTATGGATTTGCTTGTTTGTGCTTGGAGACATACTTGATTGTTAGTTTTCTGTATAGGGTTTGAGTGTTATCGTTTGCGATTCTGCTAGTATTAAGTACGATGTTTACTGCTACAGATCAGTTGGCATTGTAAATTTTAAATTACGATTTACTATTGGTCGATACTAATATTATGTATTACTTTATTTCATCACACTCATCGGTTTACAAAAGAAAATAATGGTCGCTTCTGCTTGGAGTGTTCACGGATCAGTTTCAAGATGTTGTGTAACTGAATTAGTTGGCGTTTTCAAACGGTGATATTTTGTTGTATAACCAGTCGATTCTTATATAGCGGTATTTACCGCAAAGTAAGAGCGGACAAATGACGTTCCACTCGCGCTGATTATTATCGCAGACTTGTGCAATCGTTCGGGGTGTACAACGTAGTATTGATGTAGTCTACAGCGAGTTCGGATAGCAAACGGTAAAAAAACTTAGCTACGATTGCGGGATGTTGTCGATTAAGACTACACATGGTATACCAAACTTGGTGACAACTTCGTCCTAAAGACAATAGCGACGGTGGCTCTTCCTAGTGGCTTGCCTACTACCCACTTTGTTAAACGGTCTTGAAAAACGGCCTTTAGATAATTTTAACCAAGTAGGTCTCAATATAAACAATTCTAATACAGCCGCATCCGCTATGCAGATCGCTGTTGGGAGACTTCATAATTTTGATATAACGGACAGTTTCGGAAATAAAAGTTAACTTTTCTGACCAATACAATTGGTGGTGTTAATGCTTGTTAATGATACTTATATGACCAGCGGTATGAAAATCGTCTTTTTCTTGAATGATACAGACACGTTGGGGTTTATCCACACACAGTTTATAAGAATCGCTAATTAGTTCGACTTTTAGCTCGTTAATATGTACGTGATGATAAGACTGCGTTTATGTATACAATAACCCAGCAATTCCAATTGCAAGTATGGTAACTACTACGTCGGTTATTATACCCTTTGGGTGTTTTCTTCAAATACTCTTCTTTGCTACACGACTGGCAGTACCTATGGGATAGAGCAAGATCTGGGACTGATGATAGGTAATAATTGTCATTAATTTCTCAATTCTAAAAACAATAGCAAGACATTATGCATAATACGGGTGGTATAGGCAATGGCGTCATCTTCGTTGTTGAATGTTTGAGTTAGGTGGACACTTAACTACTTTGTAATACATGGGTTTTAGGACAAAGGTGACACTCAAATTTGAACAGGTAAGTACAGGCGTATTGATTAAAGCTGTTGTGAACTATTGGAAAAGGGTAATCTGTTCGTCTAACCATTCCCAGCAAATATTTTTGGTGAAACTTATTGACTGCTCGGAAACTGTAAATAAACCCGCGGCATAAGAAATAATCCCTAGTAACTTCCGAAGACTGCGGATCTAGTGTGGGGGTAGCATCTTTAGGATGGCACCATCTTTGTCGTGATCGGTTCGAATAACACATCACCTACAACGTGACCCACATATCATAATGTCTTAACTCAGAGCTGATACTTGTTAGGATTTATTTGAAGATAAGCTGCTATGAAGAGCTGATTTTTTAATTTTATGTCGAATGTTGTCCTCAACACAATATCTTTTGCAAACGCGCAGGGTTTAGTCTCAGATCATATACTACGACCCTACAGACACTGAAAGGTAGCGGTTGCCAAGTGAAGCCGAAATATAATTATACTAAATTAAAATAGACAATAAACATAACCATGATGTTACATAATGTGCTTTACACGTCTGTATTGGGAGATTTCGTATTTTACTAGATCGGTAGCACCTGGTATGGATTGAAATTTGGAGAATTCAATGCGCAAAAACACTTTCAACTGCATTTATTCAACAGCATGATTATAGGATAATGACGTAGTGCTTAGTAGTAGTCGATGTAACGTTTGTGGCTTCAGAGCAGTGGCGTAACTGCAAAATTTGGGCCCAGAATTTTGTAAATGGCCCCTGTCTTTATAGCAAAGATAATAGTACTAAAAAAGGCAATTGCTAAAGGGGCCCTGTAATAAAACAATTCCTTGCAAGTCAACACGATGAAAAAATTGACTGAATTTTTTCAAAATTCGTTCGAGGGCCCAAGGCCCTCAGTATCGATGACCCCGACGCAATCCGTCCTTTTGCGACTCCGTAGTTACGCCACTGCTTCAGAGACAAGTCATTTTTCAAGGGATACGTTTCCAGACTTTATATTAAAGTCTTAACTAGTCTATCCCGAAAAGCACTTATAAAATAGTAATATACATGGTGTGACAGAAATTACTGCATATTGATAACATAGTTACCTATTATTATAAGTTTTTTTATGAACGAATAAGTTCAAAAGTAATTAAATATTATTATTAATTTTATTAAATACATAAACAAAAATTATTATAAGTTTTTGTTATGAACGAATAATTAATAAAATTAATAATAATTTTCAATTACATAAATAAAAAGTTTACCTCGAGTAGGATTTGAACCTACGACCTGTACTTTGCTGAGTACCGCGCTAACATCTACGCCATCGAGGTACAAGCCTCAATCGATGCAACTTTGTCTTTATGTATGTAGAACTGATGTAATTTCTTAACATAATGATCAGTTCTACATACATAAAGACAAAGTTTGCGTCGACTGGGGCTTGTGTCTCGATGGCGTAGATGGTTGGCGTTGGCGCGGTACTCTAGCAAAGTACAGGTCGTAGGTTTAAATCCTACTCTAGGTGAACTTTTTATTTATGTATTTAATAAAATTAGTAATAATATATAGTGAACTATAGTTGATTAAATAAGAAACGTATTTAATAGGTACTCTTAACTTTTAATCACATATGATATACGTATACATGTTTTTTAAACCATGATATTTTTTTCAAAATTCTATTTCATCAGTAAAAGGATAGTGTGGCATTCCTTTTAACTCCAATGCTGCTACGGCACGTGAATTACAGTTAAAACCATCGAGTACTGCTACCTCTTCGTTATTTAATCGAAAATCAAAAATGTTCAGATTCTCAGCTATACGGTTTTTATTGGATGATCTGGGTAGTGGCACAGTACCACTATCAATTAAATACCGAAGCATAACTTGACCTGTTGATTTTCCATATTTGTTTCCAATATTAACAAGTCTAGGGTCATCAAATGGCACAACAGGATCTCCTGGTTGGACCCATGGCCTCGTTGGGGAACCAAATGGACTATAAGCTGTTACTTCAATATTACGTTTTTTGCAAAAGTTAATCATATTTTTCTGATTTATGTTTAAATTAACTTCAATCTATAACAGTAAATAGATACATTATGTTTAAAACAATATTTATAAGTGCATTTTACCTGATTAACTACAGGTTTAATAGAAGCAGTACTTAAAATCCTCTCAATTTGTTTACTATTGAAGTTTGATAACCCAATTCCTTTAGTAAGTCCTAATTTTACGCATTCCTCCATTCCTTTCCACGTATCAGTATAGTCGTAATCTGTGTAAACCGCGTTTGAAAATGGGAAATCGATATTCAAATCTTCATTATATTTTTGGGCAACTGGCCAATGCATCAGGTACTGATCAATATAATCTAACCCAAAATTATTTAAAGACTTCTTACAAGCAGGTACTACCATATCTTTCTCGTGAAATGTGTTCCACAGTTTTGTTACAATGAACAGATCTTCACGTCGCACCACTCCTTCTGCAATCTTTTGACGGATTGCCTGTCCAACTCCACTTTCATTTCCGTATAAAAATGCACAATCGAAGTGACGGTAACCAACATCGATCGCAAATTTAACAATCGTTTCAGTTTCTGCAGAAGGTAACTATAAAATGTAATTGTTTTGTTGAGTGTTGCGTTATCACACAAAAATTAAATATATAGAAAATATGAAAAGAACCAACCTGCCAAGTGCCAAAACCCAAGTTTGGCATTTGCTGTCCATTACTAAGGATTATACTAGGAACAGTCATGATACGTTTAATATTAAGTGCACGAATATAATTGAACGAAAATATACAAGCACATCAAACGGAAACTGATTACAGTCAATGTCAATACATGTCTGAGTACTTTATGTTAGAACGATTCTATTTTTAAACTTATAATTTTTTATCTCACTGCATGACATAACAATAATTACTGACCTAGATTACCTTGAAATAAAACACTTGTTCCTAATTAATAAATTTAACTATAATTGGTAGGAATATTTTATAAAGGCTCAAATTTTTCAAGTAGGTAATTGAACACTTAGATATGTGCTTAGACTAGGTAATATAGTGGACGTATAATGCAGCGTACGCATCTGTTACCATTTGGGACCAATGCCACGGTGTCAGTGGCGTAGCGTAGAGGATACGTTAACCATAAAATTAAGTTGTTCTCAAGTTTAGGAATTAATAAAACACCCATATAGAAAAACATTTTTATTGTGATTACAAAAAACGTTTTACTGACCTTTAAATAGCATTAATTTCGTTAATTTGCTTTGTACAGAATCCTCCTGTCGAGACTTATTTTTACAATGAAATGAATTCTTATATTTACATAATTTGTGCATATAGCTTTTATTAAAAACTAAATATGGTTGATTTCATTTTCCAACACATGCTTTTCTAAACATTTAAAAATATTAGTACCTAAACGCTAGAAACTATTTTATTCATAAGCATGGGAACAAAATTTTGATTATTTAAATTACATTCATTGATTCTCAAAAAATGTTCGGATTTCAAACAAATATTAATAACGTCATCTGAAGGGTATGTAAGGCTGCCATGACTCTTAAATTCAATTAAAGAATAATAAAATATCAACCACTTTGCATAAAAATTCCTATTTGTTATTTTAATCTTAGCCGTACGCCACTGGTGACAGAGTGAAAATAAGCATGAGAACGCTACTTTAATAATTATGCCTAATAAGATTTCAAACCAAAATATTATAATCGGCTTCGTATATCTCTATTAATACTTATATTCCTCAAATATAATTGTATAAAATATAATTTTCTAGATATCCGAGATAAAAAATATTTGTGAAAGAATGCAAATTTTTATTCTCCTGTGAAAGGAAATTTCAGGATCCTTTGAACTGCTGTGGCTTTTACAACCATAAGCTGCACATCCAACCATTACTTACAACACAATTTTAAATGGAAAAGTCTTAAGAACCACAAAAAATCACAAGAAAACTACACCGTACCAAATCCTTTGTTTTCCACCAAAACAATGGCGTCTAACCGATTTTGGTAACAGAATGTTAACCTTTGCGAAATGCGACAAACGGCATCCCCTCTCTTTCCTAATCTAAGGATATGTGAATGAAAGTAGAGTGATAAAGGCGTGTTATGATTGATGTATTTGTAAGTATATTATCGGAATGAGTGTAAACATATATGGGTAATGTGTATATATACTACAACCTTTTACTATATATAATATACAAGGAAGAGAAAAATATTATTTTTCCTGGGGCGCAATTTACATTCCGATGGGTACAAAACCAAGGTAAAAATGACATTTCATGACAATCAGTAAAAAGGAAAACGAACAAAGTATTATCACCTTGGCCTTAACATGCTATTTTAGTCCCTATTTTGTCGTCACCGAAAGACTATTTACTCTCACGAGTGCAGAAACAGTATTTATTAGCATATAATATAACCAAAAATGACCTTCACCTATTAAAAATTGTTATAATTTACCGAAAAGTCGCAATATCAGTAATAATTTAGAACACTATTTAGTACTGCTTAACATTATGTTTAAGTAATATATATTAAATCATTTTTATGCAGTAGGGAGATTTAGCTAATTCATTACGCATGTATCTTTCACATCCTTCATTTTCCAACAAGATACTGCATTCTACTTACTTTATAACAATGGAATTGTGTTAAGTGACTTTCTTTATTAAGTCCTAAACATATTAGTACAAATGAGGGCATCCTGCCTTTCACCTTTTGATCTTAACTGGATATTACAGTTGACCGAAGCAAACATGATAGCTGAGAGGGCGGAACTAGCGCTATCGTCTTTTTCAGAGTACATTCAGGTTAAGAAGTATTTTGGCGGTAAATTTAAATATTTGATAATATAGAACCGCAACACAAGTAACTACGAGTAGCGTCTATTTCCAGTACTTTACAAATGAACCCGGCCGAACTTCGGGCAACTAAATAGAGTAAAAAAATAGAAATGAAATCTACGGCAACCTAGGTTACCGTAGATTTAATTTTCATTTTTTACTTTGATCATACGCAATGCATAAAGTTCATTTGTAGAGGACAGAAAATAGACGCTAGTGTAACTACGTAGAGAGCATAAACAGATGTCCAGACGATATTATTTTCTACTAGAAATACAGTCCGCGCGGCCAAAGAATGCGAGGTCGCGCATGGGTGTTCATGCATTCGGCCCCACTCGTTTACGCAATAGCGACTGAAAGCATTACCAGTGGCGTCGGTGTCGCGTTTTCAATTATTCGTCACCAAACCACTAGAAATTTTAAAATATTTTATTTATTTGAATTAGTAGTAATAGTTTAAACATATATAAAATAAAAAAATAACCATGTTGACAAGTAATAAATTTTATGTTTGAATTACAAATGAACACAACAGTTCAATCGTTTATGAAAAGCAAAAAAGTATAAGTTCGATTTTTAATTATAGAAACAGAATAGGTTGTATTTTAAAAGTATTATTCAGGATTTAAAAAAATTATGATATTTCTTAGGTAATCAATTTTTATATTTCCATACACTTTGTGGAAAAGTTACTCAAACGGCGATAATTACCTACCATAATAATATTAAATACTACTAACAAATAAGTCACACAATCATTCATCACTAGACCAGCCACTTTCAGTTTCTGAATAGTCCTCCAAATTTATCACCAGTTTTTCGACTTGTACGTCAATCAGTATTTCGTTCTCTAAATATTTTTTTTTCGATTACCTTCTTACCACACTTTTGCCAGTTTTCTTGAGTAACAGCCGCTAATTATTCTTCCAACAATCTTCTAACGTGGTTGAAGTTAAAGGTGGTATTTCTCTTTGCTGCATTATTTTTCACTTGAGCCTAAATCAACTCAATCGGGTTTAAGTCAGGGTGATAGGGAGGTAGTCGCAGCACCGTATGTCCTTCATTACTTAATATACAATCAAACTTGTACGTTATATGTTCCTTTTTGTGTAGCTTAATTATTTCATAAAGTTGTGGTCTGTACATCAAAGGAGTGAACGGTATCTTTTTCTCTATTAACCACTTCACCATATCTGCCTTTTTCGAATTACTTGTTGGAGCACGATCCATCTGAATATTATGGTACGGCGCATTATAAATAACCAAAACCGATTGTGGAGGTAAGTTTGGTCAAAGTTTCTCACGTAACCATTTTTCCTCGTTGCTACCATTCATCTCGTCGTGATAGTCTCCGCTGCTAGTTTCTGATTTAAATATCAGACTACAACCTGGTAAAAAACCTCCTGCATGTACCACAATCATTCTTGGTCCTTTGGAAATTGCAGACAGCAGTCCGTTAGTTGTGCCATCATTCCACGACGTTGATTGTGTGTGTCCACTATGAACATACGTTTCGTCCATGTAGATAATTGGACGATTTAATTCTAGGTAGAATTGAACTTTTTGTAAGTAAGTAATTCTTAGAGCCCTTATATCGTTCTTCTCTATTAAAAGTTTTCTATTATTCTCAGTTCGATGCCATTGAAATCCCAGGTCTTTTAATATAACACGTAAAGATGTAGCACCACCGTGCCAACCTAAGTCATTGTGGAGTTTCTCGCGTAGAGCAGGAATTGTCACCCGTGCACCCTCGGTCTTGTGAAAATTATATACTATATTGCGAAAAAGGCTCTTTTCGAAATCTTCCAAGTCGGTCACAGGAAACGGACGTGTGCGTTTCTTGCCTGGAGTTGAAAATCTTGGTTTTCCCTGTTTCTAACACTAGGTCCCCACTTCTAACTGGTGACTCCTTCCTCATTTCTAGAGGCTAAGGCAACGTGAGGCTCCCATTTCTAATAGAGAACATTTCCAACGTCAGGACCATCTTATCTCCGTGTGCCATCTTGTTTCTGTGAGCCTTTTCGGTTTTTGTTCTCGTATGTCTTTGGCTTAAAGTCCTTGGAGCGAAATTCAATATCTGAGACTTGCATCTTAAATTTTGTGTTCACGTCTGGGGCCATTTTGGCAGAAAATGGTTTGTAATCAATGCTTCGGAGCTTAAATCTTAGTTTTGCTTTAATTTATTTTTTTTTTGATGGAAGCTCTTTCAAATAGACATCTTGTAGTATATTTAAAACCTATTTACAAAATATTGTAATATAATAAGAAGTTAGCACACGTAACGTCGTGTACCTACAATATACCAGATTTTAGTTAAATAGAAGGCTGGGCGAATAATAACGAATTAGTTAGTAATACCGGTAGGTTGTGTTTACACCGAATATTGGGGAGTGGTAGTAAGAAAAGAAGTATGTTTTCAACAACAGACGTTACAGTGGATTGCTGGATATACATAAATTGTGACAAATGGGCGACGGTCGCTTAGGGTTGGGGCGGCTGTAAGGGAGAGAGTTACTGGTCTCCCAGAAATCTCTAAATTGATGCCGTAACCAATGAAAACAAAACAAAAATTAGAGATAACGTTTTAGTCCTGCTAGCCGGGTTTACTGTTACGATACCAGTAGAGGGCGTTGCCCGTAAATTAACTAGTATATTATGAAAATATACACTTTCACGATTATTACACATAATTGAAATATCTTTTGGATAATAATCGTGAACTTTATTTATTTTTATAAAAATTTAAACGTTTCGATAACAGTTACAATTATTGTCCTCAGTAAATGCTAATATCTCAAGTAATTCTTAAAGATATGGTCATTTACCATATAACTGTAATTGTTATTGAAACGTTTAAAGCTATATAAGAGATAAATGAAGAAAATACACGATTTAATTCTCGAAACATTAGTATTTTAACTAGTAAATTAAATTACTTTGGAACATAAAGTAGCTTGAGTACCTGTTCTAAGAACGAAACGCGGTCGCTAGTACCATCAAACGGTATGCTCCAGTGACGAGTTTTAATGTTTGGTGTTGCCATGGCGGTTAAGTCGACACTGGTAACATTTTATGGTTTTACGATATTTGTCATCGTTTGGATCCAAAATTGTCTGTATATTTATACACCCAATTCATTGTAAATTGAGTAAATCCGTTATTTTGATGAGTAAAACAATATTGTGTGCCTTTGCGTTTCCGGTTGTCATTTGAGACTACAGATTCCTGAAAACTTATTCACCAAATTCTTTGTGAAAATAGGCAAACGCGTTGTTTCTATAGAGAAAACTAAATTTTATGGTGCTGAGGTATTCATCATCCCTTGAGATCAAAAGAGTTCCAAGATTTTATTTGTTCATGAAATTCGTTAGGAACTGACTAAAAGCATTATCACATTGAAAAACTACTATTTATCGGTCTTCAGTATCAATCATTATGTGAGATCACACTTTATGCACAAAATTAATTGAGGAAAGGACCAAACTTTGTTTGTACACGAAATTCCTTGGTGAACCACAAAAGGCATTGTTTCGTTGGGTAAAAACTAAATTTTATGGTTTGCGATATCGGTCACCAAAGATGCCTAAAACTATATATAGCGAATGAGTTGTAAATAATGGGTCAACACTAAGCTGGTTTAAGAGGTACAGGGTGCCGAAGATTTAAATATTATTCTGAAATTTCTGAATAATTGAGAAAGCATGAATCTCAAAATTGGTAGTGTTGGGTTTTATGTTGGGAGAATTACGAATTTGAAGCTCCTAGAGAGCGCTAGTTTCACGGTATTATTTAGGTAAATCAAAACATATCCTTTTTACCAGGTAAGTTATACTTAAAAATGTAAAAATCTAAAAGAACGTTCAATTCTACATAAAAAAGGTATTCTTGTTTAGGCCGCTTAGGCGTAAATTTTTTGATACCATTTTTAAAATCGCCTTATACTCTTACCTATATCTTGAAAATCTGAACACCTTCGCTTCCATAATAAAGAAAAAAAATGGGGTTTTTCGAAAATGAAAATTTTTGATTTTCTCCCTGTATCTACGTAACAGTATCGATTTGTAATAATATAAACTTAGATTATTTTTAGGCAGACCAATATTCAACTTTTCTTTCAGTTAACCGGCTTGGCATCTTCAATATCCCCATGTATACCATTTTGTACTGGACACACCATTTATATATATATATATATATATATATATATATATATATATATATATATATATATATATATATATACATATATATATATATATATATATATAACAAACTTCATTGATGATAATACAAGTTCTATGTACATTGAAACTTAAAAATACGTATAGAATTAGAATTCCTCGAGTGGGATTTGAACCCACGATATGTTCTTTGTTAAAGAACCGAGTTACGAACTATGCTATCGAGCGAACAAATCTTACTCCATTTAAACTTAATTTGTTTGTACTTTTTATTAGTAATGATGTGTGCTAATTTTTTATTTATTAACTTGGACATCATTACTAATAAAAAGTACATACAAATTAGGTTTAAATCAAGTGAGATTTGCTTCCTCGACAGCGTAGTTGGCAATACAATTATCTAGCAAAGAACAGATCGTGGGTTCAAATCCCACTCGAAGAATTCTTTCTTTGTGTCTATTTTAAATTTTAATATGTAGTTATATATATATATATATATATATATATATATATATATATAGAGAGAGAGAGAGAGAGAGAGAGAGAGAAGGAATTATTTATTTGAACTGAAATTAGAAATACATACAGAAAAAGAATTCCTCGAGTTTGATTTGAACCCACGATCTGTTCTTTGCTAGGGAACTGTATTATGGATGATGACTCTATTGATCCTGTAGATTTAGATAATTCATATATTTTTAACCATGCTAATTAACCCATATATATATATATATATATATATATATATATATATATATATATATAAATATAAATATATATGAATTATACGCAATTGTGACATTTTGAGTATTCCTTTACACATAACGTCTAGATATGAAAAATGGCCACATTATTCTTGTATGAAAGCATTTACCGGTGGCGATTAAGGCTATAACATATGAAAATAAATTTAAACACATTGTCAAACAGCATCTGATCTCTAAGTGTCTATACAGGGTGTCCCATAATTAATGGTACATAGAACCATGGAAGAATCTTACCTAAAATTATGATGACTTACCAACTATGACCTTAATAAAATATTGATAATTAAGAAGTTGCAGGGTGTTGAAGTTGAAAATAATTAAATTGTTAATGGAGCTACCTTTTTTAATACCCTGTATTTTTGTACTAAATTTAGTGGAAAGTTTTACTGACCTAAGGCGCACTAACCATAGAACAATATGTGGAATCGCTCTTACCAGTGGTGTACAACATGAATGTTAAACCCATTCACCCCTCCTAAATATTACGCCACTGTGCGAATATCAATTTCAACTATAAATTCATATTTTCCAATGTTTTGTACGTAGAATATTAAGAACCCGAAAAGTGAATAATTATCGAGATATTAACCATTAAAGTGGTAAAAACACAGTAATTATAACTTATTTTTCTGCCTATCCACAGTACATTTGGTAGTAAAAACCAAAACCATGTTTTATTATTATTTTCTTTATTTTATTATTCTGGATTCCTAACAAGAGTCCACAATTTTAATATCAAAATAATGAATTGTAAACAGAACAATCCTGACTTACTACCAAATATACTATGGATAGGAAAAAAATTTAAAATTACAGTGTTTTTACGTCTTTAATGGTTAAAATAGCTCGATAATTATCCTCTTTATGGATTTTTAACAAGAGCACATATTTTACGTACAAGACACTGTAAAATATGAATTTATAGTTGAAATTGATATTTGCTCAGTAGCGTAATATTTAGGAGGGGTGAAGGGGTCATTTATGTCGTACGCCACTCGCAAAAGCGATTTAAAATATTGTTTTACGGTTGCGTGCGCCTTAGTTTAGTAAAACTTTTCACTAAATTTAGTACAAAAATACAGGGTATTAAAAAAGTTATAGCCATTAACAATTTAATAATGTTCAACTTTAACACCCTGTAACTTCTTAATTATCAACATTTAATTAAGGTCATATTTGACAAATCGTCATACTTTTAGGTCAGGATTCTAGCATGGTTCTATGTGCCATTAATTATGGGACACCCTGTATAATGTAAATGATTTCTGCAAATAACCAATTTCTTTTTTTTTGTATATTGACAATGTCGATGTTCACTCTGTATGAATTACTGTGACAATAAATTATTTTTATTATTATACCCAAGAACGTTATTTACACACCAACTGGTCGGTAAAACCATCGACTGTGTTGCCCCAAGGGGCAGAAAATATTTACGGTGCATTTGCTTCGATGAAAAAAACTTAATTTTGATTAATTCAAACTCTGTTACTTGTTCGCAAATATGACCTTTGATATTTACGTTCTTATCAAGTAACGCAAGTTACCACTATTGGAAGATATGTCTATTTCAACTAATATAATTTAGGTATGAATGATCTCGGATTTCAGAATTAATAACAAAGTTATAGTATTTATCGAGATGAGATGCATAAGTATGTACATACATTGAGGTAACTAAACATTAAAAATTATTATTAATTTGATTAAATACATAAATAAAAAGTTTACCTCGAGCAGGATTTGAACCTACGACCTATACTTTGCTAGAGTACCGCGCTAACCAACTGCGCCATCAAGGTTCAAGCCTCAATCGATGTAAATTTTATCTTTATGTATGTAGAACTGATGTAAATTCTAAATGTAATAAGATTACAATCAAATTACTTATATTAATTAATTACTTATTTAATATTAGTCAAGTTGCTTTGGTATGTGTTAATCCTTGCGATATTGCAGGCTCATATTCCATGAATATATGTAGTTTGATTGTAATCTCATTATATTTAGAGTTTACATCAGTTCTGCATACATAAAGACAAAATTTACAGCGATTGGGGCTTGAACCTTGATGGCGCAGTTGGTTAGCGTGGTACTAGAAACAGATCGTAGGTTCAAATCCTACTCGAGGTAAACTTTTTATTTATGTATTTAATAAAATTAATAATAATTTTTAATTACATATTTATCTTTGAACTTATTCGTACATAACAAAAACTTATAATAACTAAACGTTCTTTTAATATTCTGTTAATTAAAAGTTAGTCACTGTCATCGACAGCGCATCTTGCTCTATTGTTGGTAGTTTGTTTTCTTACATCAGAAATCCCTCTTGGATTAGATATACATTTAGATCTACTGAATCCAGTTTTAAAACTCTTGTGATTCACGAACGGACCTCCAACAGAATGTGAGTAAGAAATGGTTCTTTCGCCTCTTTTGAAATTAACTTGGGTCATAAATTAAAATTGGTGTTATTTATTAACTTTATATTGAGAGGTGTGGTCTTTCCAGTTATATAACGAATTTTTATTCATCTGTACAACGTTGACGCCCTTATAAGAATTTCGCACAGGTTCTAGGTAATCATTGAAGTCGTAAACTTTACCTTTCCTTTGCATGATGAAATGAATCTGTGGCCATAAAAGTATGACCCGATTCAAAATATTTCAGCTCCATATTATTAAGTGCAACTTCATCACAGTTAACTATATATAAAAGGAAACTATAAATAGACCAATTTTTGTACTGGGCCGAACAATTATCTACCCATAGTACCACATGTTTCGCGTGACGAATATGCAAAAAATATTTATAAAAGGCCTTATGCCATACTGCTGCAAAAGGTCATATTTTCGGTTTTTTCCTTCCAGGAATAAAACTTTCATTGTAGGCGACTAATCTAGGAACAAACATTACTTCTTTGAAGGTGTCACAGCGCGGAAGCATTATTGTCTAAAAAATGTAAAACGAGTTAGTAAAATATAAAGATAATTGTCTTAAATTATTTGTGTGCATGTATGTATAAGGCTTATCATTCCTTTCGGATGGTAGCCGCTCCTCTCTGGAGCTCAGTAGATTCCTTATTCGCTGTGAATCACTTCGCTTAGCCTTCTAAATTTTGCCTTCCTTAGATGTTGGTATGTCTTTGCCTTTTCTGTTACTTCCCTCCATTTTTTCTGTCCTTAATAGTATTCCTCCAGTATATGATTGATTTACCTTCTGTAAACGCACTGTGACGATTACCTCAGATTCATCTCAGTCTTTCTGATACTGTGCTCTTACAGATTTATATTTTATCGTGATGTTTACTCCAGGCTCTGCATTCATCACATTCTAGGTTAAGACTTTCCTTTTTGTGATCGCTATTTTTTTAATGCTTTAAGAACACTTCGCAGGTAAAGTACTTTTCGTGCCTAAGTTTCGAAGAAGAAATGTTAAGGCTACTAACAACTTCCCTATAATAATTGAAGTGTATATTGGGATTCTTTTCCTTAAAGTCATCATACATCAACTTTATTGTTATATCACTGGACAAGTATTTTGTACAAGGAACATGCTCACTGCGATAATGTGCAATATAGGGTTAGAATCATTCAATGTGTTTGACAATCAAATTGTTTATTATTTGGTTTAACACGGCCAACAGTTTTTGGTATAATAGCATTTTTGTAAGTTTTATCAAAAACGCTTCTGATTAGTTTGTCGTTAGTTTTCTTAATACTGAGGGTAGTTAGAAAAAATGTTTTGCACAATTCAGTTCTAAAGCCATTCTCGTCTTTGAATGTGTAAGTCCTTGTTTTGCTTCAGCGTGATATTCGTGCAGTAGATTCTCTTTTCGTTAATGTTCTACATACACTATTTAAAATAAAACTCCATTGGTTTTTGTTGGTCATTTTCCAGAACCCTTCAGTTATTAACAATTGTTGATTTTCAGATACCTTTTCGTTACACTTTTTTAAGCTTCTTGAATAGAATGTAGCTGTATTAGCTTTTTTTTCTAATATTTCCTCTTTCAGATTCGTTACAGATAGTAGATATTTTTTACGTTTTCTAGGTTTTCCATCCTTTGTAAGCATCTGTAGCAAAAGAAATTTTTCCACATTAGATCAAATTGCTTCACAAGTTTCTTCTACAAACTCTAGAACTTCATTATTGTCATTATGGGTTAAGTTTAACTGACTTACGTCTACATCTAGTGTAGAAGTAGATGGATGTATAAGAACGTTACTTATGATATTGACTTTTTTAATAGTTTGACTAACTGCAGTATGTGAACTAACTAAAAACCGCTGCCAAATTATGCTGCGATTATCTGCCATAATGTTTTCTCATATATGTAAATAAATAATTTCAAAGCCCACAATACCTGAATTTGAATCATATCGGTTTTTAAACACGATAATCCCCCATTCTTGATCCGCCATTTTAAAATTTTTTAATTTGACAAGTGATTTATTCTTAGGGGTCTTAAAAACCCACAATGCCCCACATTCAAAAAATCGGTTGATAAATTAAAACTGCACAATTTTGCACCCTAAAAACTGTGCGCCACTGGTTATTATAATTGTTTTTATTTTGAAATTATATAAAATAGTATTAGCTTGTTATTTTAATTATGTAACTTTTTAAAATTTAAAGCTTGATACGTTTTTTTCAATATTTAATGCTAAAAATAAAAGTAGCTTTCCGCTATTCATTATTACAATATCCAAATGAATACACTACGCACACAAACATTACACATTGAAAACGATGTAATCATAACCTCAATTTCTTCCTAAAAACTTGCACAATCGCATATTAATAATCTGCAGCAGGTATGCCATTTAGTTCTAACACAGTATATAAACACGACCTATTCAACTAACAAAATCATGTACGCCTTTTTATCTTCCAACAGCAGCAGCATCAGGAATTTTTGTGCACTATCGCTAAATCGACGTATTAGCTCATTTTTGAACTTTTGGCCAAGTTTCACCAAGATCGGTATGTTGTCTGGATGTATCTGTGCATGTTTGTGTGGATGTATCGACGCTAACTCCAGAACGAAAACACCTACGTACTTGAAATTTGGTATTTTTTCATTTTTCATTTCACACGGAGCAGATTAGACTTTGGGAGAAATCCAGCAGCGAAGAGGGGGGTTTATTAGTGGCAGTTTTTGGTTTTTATGAAATATTTTTAAAACAGCTGCATATTTCAATGACATATCGATTAATTATGATCTATCGTCGTTGGTACTGCAATTGGTCGTATGTCAAATAATGTAAATGTGTAGGAGAGCGGAAAAACCATTAGGCGTTTGTCTGGAACAACTAAGAATGCTCCTATTTACTTAAGTAATAACGAACCAATTTTCTTTTAATGTGAAAACTACTCTTAAATTATGCTATGACATTATGACGAGAAATTATTATCGGTTATTTAATTCTTTGGCGTTTTACGTGACATTGCAGCTGTTTATTGGATACAATTAGGTGGCATACGAGTAATGCTTATTGCACGTGAACGATTAGATAATAATTCGCTAGCTGAAATTAAACTAAAATACCGAATAATACACACTGTTTCATTGAAAGCTTTTATAGTTAAGGAAAATCTATATGTAACTGACTAAAACACAAACTAACTAAAAAATGTATGCATAATAAAGCAAACCACACGCAGATACAAATCAAAACCAATGATAAAGATGAAAAACTAAAAAATCTACTGAGGTATTTAAATATGACAACGTAATTAAAAGTATTTATTTTAGGATTTAATGTATCCTCATTCCTTAGAGGTGGCGTAAGGTATTATTAAAGCTGTGGTAGTAGTGTTCAATAATTGACTTTAATTCTTGAAAGTGAACAAATTTTGTTTCTTCAATTAGAGGTGGCGACGAATAAAGGGGCTCATGGTCTATTGGAGTATTGTTTGTCTTCCTAGATGGTCTACGAGGTAATTCTGCCCAAGAATCAGAGAATTTTAATTGTATTCAATACTTCCTTCTGGCAGATATTGGAGTGCACAAATATCTGTAACACATGGATCCCCTTTAACATTGCCAGGTCGAATGCTGGAGTAAATACCAGTGTTATGCTTAAAAAAAATCAATATTTCAAAAATAATACGTTATAAGGCGCTGGCTTTTCTCTAGCTGTCTTGATGATTTGAACATAATCAGCTGGGACGGATACATCTCTCTTCCTTCCTAGCTTTCTTTCGATCACACTATGTATGGAATCGACTTCCATTTGCGTGTGACCGACTTCCAAGTATTTCTGTTCAATGATTAGGTCTTGTTCCATAGCCAGTTACAAAAGTCCGTTTGACATATTGACATTCCGATTTTTTTAACAACATCCGTCACTCCAAATTACAATCACGGATGGATGATACTGGTCTATTTCACTCCTAAGAAATTTTATCATATTCGATACAAAGATATCGCTTTCTAATCCCCCATTTCCTTCATGCCAAAGAAAATATGATACTTCTTTGTTGTAAAGGTTGTAGTATGTAAGATTATGTACTTATAATTTCTGTTTATAGTAAACCGCGGAGGCTGGGGTATGAGGGCATAACAACACAGCTTGCAAGTCCATTGTGTAAATACATTTATTATTATCAGCTTCTTTGGTGCTTTCTTTGTCCTTGTTTTTTTCGTTTCTTGCCCGCTCTTTTCGGTCAACGTAACTATCATAGTCAGCCTTTTTCAAGTTGCCCTTCTTGTACATAGTGCATTTGTTACACTGGTCTTTCCTTGGAATGTAAATTTCTAAATTCATTGACCTGAACACTTTCATGAAGCTTCGCCAAGAGCATTGCTTATAATTCTCACGCTGACAGTGGTTAAGGAATTCACGGTGCAAATGCCTGTAACTATTCCAAATAGGTTCTAAATATAATTTTCGAGTGGAAGCCCTGCAATAATGGAAACGCTCAGAGTGATCAGGAATTCGGTCCAGAACTTTTCTGCGAAACCCACAGTTGAACAGTTTTCTCCCCAGTTCCAAGCGTTTTTAAAAACATAGATTTACAGACTTGCTTTCTTACTACTCTATTTTCATTTTTCAACGATAAATAATATTTATAGCTAAATTTCGTTCGTGACTCTCGTGGTGTGGTTTCGCGTCTTCTGTGCTGTGGTTGTGAATGCAATACAACACCAGACACATAAATCTGTTTGGCTTTCCAGATCGGTAACCTCAAAAAATAGTCAAAAACACGTATACGCTCTTCTTCAGAAACAGTAGAAGATTCAAATTTCTGATGCGGTCCTCTTGTAGTTTTGTTAACGTTATGGCCTTTACAGCGTGGCTTCATTTGGCGTTTCTCTTTAAGTACTACTTGCTGATACTTTCCCAAGTTATTCTTGTGATACCCCATGTGTTCATTACCTTAAACCCTAGCCTGGGCACTCTTTACCCTTTTCCACGTTTTACGTTCACCTTGTCCTTTGCTTTTGCGTTTTCCTTTTCTTCCGTCCATTCTCTCGGTTTCCATTTCTTCATTTAAATTAACTTGATCCTATATACCTAGCGTTTCTTCATCAGGTTCTCTGCCCCCTCACTTTTTTTTTCTATATTATCGTCTTTCTCTTTGTTTCTTTCTTCATCTTCTACGATTTGTACATCATCATCAGTAGGTAGGTAATCACTATCATCACTTCCTTGAACATGTGTCATTAGACTCAGAATCATGGTATAAAGTTGACTGTGTTTTCTCTGTCTGGTCTTCTGTAATTTCATCAACTTTATCTTCTGCTATAAGTTTATTTGGCAGTGTAAGATCTGGCTCTATTAAGACACTTTCATTGGTTGGTTTTTCAAAATCATGGTTTCGTCCGTTTGTTTTTTTTTTTTTTTTTTGATGATCATAGGAGGTCAAAGTTGTAAGAGTGGTATATTTTTTCGAGCTTTCACCAATTTCTATTGTCGACATTTTTGACGTGAACTTATGGTTATACCCATCTTCATTGAATTGAAGAACGGGCATTAAACTTTATCCAAATCCGATGTTTTCCGCTTTTTCTGTAGCACCGTCTAATTTAGAATCAAGTAAACTTAACGATTCCAACGGTTTTGAGGAGTAGGATTCATTGAAGACTAATCCTACCATTAATTTACCTCTGCTGCTCAAAATTGTATAAACATTTATTATTATGCATTAATATTTTAATAATATATATATATATATATATATATATATATATATATATATATATATATATATATATATATATATATATATATATATATATATATATATATATATATATCAAGTAACAAAAGTCTTACCTTTTTACACTAAAAATACCGCATAAACCACATACGACTAATTGCAGTATCCAATTCCGTGCCGTTGGTAACATAAGACAAATTTCAATATCGAAATATCTGTTTTCTGATTGGCCCATTCCATATGAGGTTTTGCTGTAACGTAAAGTAGGCTATCCTGGTTACCTAGACATACAAAACAGAAATTGCATTTTTCGTGACATACGACCTATTGCATTATCAACGACGCTATGCAATTTTTTTGATACGACCTGTAATTTAGCTGCCAACAATTCCTAAGGTAGAATTTAAGTGTTAGCTCAAATTTTTTCAATATCTGAATAACGATTAATTTTATAAATGTAATATAACTTTGGTTCATAATGTTTCTTAATATATCGTAAGATAATTCTAAAAATTAATTAAATATGAATGAAAATGATTAAAGTGTATTATTGATATGTTATAGAAGCGGGCGGTTTTAGAATTTTTTTACTTAACATATATTTATGTCTATTAATCGCTACCTGACATGAATTGTTAACTGTCAACTAGTATGGTGATTTTCGGGTCACACAACCAGTATCGTTGAGTCAGAAATGACCCAGTCCTATTCTCAAGGGAGGGGGAGCATATATTTTTCATCAACATGATAAAATGCGTTGTGTAGGTAAAAGTAAATATCTGGTGTGGAACACCACACGACCTTCCAACCCACAAATTTAGATTAGATTTTGAGATAAATCCAGCGGCGGATAGGAGGGGTTTATTAGGGGTAGTTTTTGGTTTTTATCAAATATTTCTAAAACAACTGCATATTTAAAAGATAAAAAATTACCTGAATATAGACCTTAAACATATCGATTAATTATGTTCTATGAAATTTTTTTATATGACGCGTAATGTAGCGGCAAGAAAATTCCTAAGGTAGAATTTAAGTGTTAGTCAATTTTTTCATTATCTGAAAAACGATTAATTTTATAAAAAAAAAAATGTAAACGAATTTTTTAAAGAAACTTTTATTTTACATAAATTTTCTTTGTAAAGTGTTTTAATGTAAAGCGAAATAAATGTAAAAATTAAATAAAAATGATTGAAAATGCTGAAGCTATATTTTTGTAGAAGCGGGCGGCTTAGGAATTTTTTACGTTAACATCTATTTATGTCTATGAATCTCTATATGACATGAAGTTTTAAACGTCATTCTGACATAGAGTACTGTTTTTGTTTTTACAATGTTGCCTGGTTTCGTTATGAACGTATAAAAAAGAGGTTGCATAGTTATCCTAAAAAAATTGAAATTAAAATTATTCCATTTTTTTTATTTTCTAAGTTGGAAGGTCGCGTGGTGTTCCCCATCAGATATTTAATCTAACAAAGATGGCTAATTTGTAGATACGCATTTCTTTAAAAGCGAGTTATCGCCTACACAACGTGCCCAAGGAACTTGAAAACTGTAAGAGATACGAAGGCGGTTAAATTAGAGAAAAGTTGTATAATCTAGGGCATGTTCACATGTAGTTTGCAAAAGTTCATTTTGCGATTTTTGGGTTTTCATTTTTGCGTAATTTCTTCATTTATTTTAAAAGACCTAAAAAACCAAAGGGATTTCTTCATTGTCACTTTTTAAATTCTATTAGATGGCGTTTTAAAAATTTTTATCCGACGTTTCGTCTCCGACAAACCATCATCAACTTTTATTTTTTTATATCGCCGCAACCAACGAAACACCCTGTATTCGATAGTATTTTTTATTACGAATTTAACTATGTATTTCATATTATGGTTTTGAAGCTGAAAAATTCGGATTTTCATTTTTACATTTTTCATAAGATATCAGTTAGTATTAGAAGGGTTTGATAAAATAACACTTTTTATTTTATTGTGTTGAGATCGTTGTTGTTATTTGAATTGTACGTATTTTAAGTTGTTTTTATTACCATTACTTCGTGGGTTGGTTTTTTGGTTTTGTTTAGTTAATTTATAATTATAATTAATCAATAAGTGTATTTATGGATCGACGAAATGGTGACATGCTACATCTTGTCCCACATAAATTGTGTGGTTACTAATCTAATGTGTTTGGATAAATATCCTGAACCAAGGCAACCTGATAAATCCATTTTTAGACCTTTGGGATCTAATTTAAAAGAATTTGGTTCATTAACAAAACCTCTCTCCCGTTAAAAACAATCTGATGACGAAAAAGCTAATACCGTTTTACAGGCCGTTTTTGAAAACTGAGAAATATCGACAAGACAAATTGAACATCGTACTGGTATAGCTAAGTCTACAGCACAATTCATTTTAAATAAAAATAAGTGTCATCCATATAAATTTCGAGTTTGTCAGAGTCTTAGAACAGCTGATAAGGAGCGACGAGCAGGCTTTTGCGAAAGGTATACTAGAAAATGTGACGAAAATCTAAATTTTCCTTTTAAGATAATTTGGTCTAATAAAAGCATGATAACCAACAATTGAATGTTCAACCGACGTGAGAAAGATTATTGGGCAAAACAAAATCGTTATTTAAAAAAAGAATCAAGACATCAACATAGATTTGGATTTGATATGTGGATGGGCATTTTGGGACTAATAATAATAGGACCTTTTATTTACCACAACAATTTAAATGTCGAACAAGATCTGAACTTGCTAAGGACTGATTTGAAAATGCTTTAGATAAATTACCTCTAGCACTTGTTAACAACTGTTGATTTCAACAAGATGGTGCCCCAGCACATAATTGAAGAAATGTACAGGACTATACGGTTTACAGGAAAATGGATTGGAACTTACAGTGCAATAGCTTGGTCAGCCCGACCACCCGGTTTAAGTCCGTTGAATTTTTTTTATAGGATTACCTGAAAAACCAAGTGTATCGTGGTAGTTTTGAAAATGAAGAGCAGTTGTTAGTCTCGGTTATGGCACCAGTTAATAGAATTTCGACAGAAATGCTAGACCGTGTCTTAAATTCTTCAGTAAAGAAAATAACGGCAACCTATTTGAACAGTTATTGTTGTTATTTAACTTTAATTAAATAGGTTTAAAAGATTAGAGTTGTTAAATCTGTACAGGCTGTCCCAAATTTGAGGGCAAGCATGGGGATCTCGCTTATTATAAGAGATAGGATATAGGTTTAAATTCGGAATTTTTGCTAAATTCGATGCCGAGTAATAATCTGAAAAGAAATTTGAGCTAACTCGAATGGATTTGGTTTTATGCTCAAAAAACTAAAAATTTCGATTTTCGTTTTTCGCATTTGGCCACCTTATTACTAGGAATTTTCAAAATTCGATTAAACATTATTAAGGCACCTTTTTACGCACAATACTAATACGGTATTAAAAATATTATGTGACGTTTCGTTTATTCTGAACCATCATCAGATTTATTTTTCTTATGGGGTTAAGATATGTTTTTATGTCGTTGGATGGAGAATGTTATGCTGATTTTAGCAATATATAACACTTTATGGTTTGATCGACTGCGAACTGAAATAATGAGAAAAATACGAAGAACAAGATTCCGCCTTCTTGGATCCAGCAAGGAATAATTCCAGTAGCTCTACTTATTTAAGTTGTTAAACTCGTTAGAACATCAAAAAAAATATAAAAACAGTTAAACAATTTAAAAAAAAAACATTAACAAACAACTCAAACAAGTAGGTCTATGTAACACGGTCATAATAGCGACAACGCAAATTTATCGATAGGTAACAACAAAATAATTACACAGACAAACAAACAACAATTATTATAATAAATGTTCGAACAAGTTTCCTCCTTCTTGAATACAGTAACGAATTCTTCTTCTACAATTGTTTACGCTTTTTTTAATGGTTCGCCTGAGAATTTGACGAAGTTCATTAACAACCCTATTCTAGAATTCTTCTTTATTTTGCGGTGGCGTCTTATAAATCATATTTTTTAAATAGCCCCAGAGGAAGTAATCTAAAGGGGTTAAATCTGGACTTCTTGCTGGCCACCTAGGTGGTCCCCTATTTCCCATCCATTTATCATGCAATTCGCCGTTAAGATATTCACTTATTATCGCAGCATTATGAGGAGGAGCTCCGTCCATTTGCCACCAGAGAATCCATCTTTCGTTTAGCGGAACATCATCCAAAAGGTCTGATATTTCGTGTGTTAGAAATGCGAGGTAGCGTTGAGACGTTAGGATACCTTCGTAAATAATTGGCCCAAGGAGCCTATCCTTCCAGATTCCAACCCACACATTAAAGGACCGGTGGCCTTGTCCTCGCATTTGCCTGTTAATTCGTGGATTTTCAACGGACCAGTAGTGCTCGTTATTATGATTAAACATTCCATTAGTGGAAAAATTGCACTCATCCGTCCAAATTATTTGATTGAGAAAGTTACGATTTTCCAGCATTTTGGTATTAAGTTGGTTACAAAAATCCAACCGTCTCATATCGTCCCCAGGCCGAAGAGTTTGACTAACGTGTAACTTAAATGGTTTATAACGGTGTTGCTTTAACACTCGCCAAACTGTCGTTTTTGGCACTTCAATAGTTTGCTCTATTTCTCTGGTACATGTTGAAGGATTTTCTTGAACCTAAGATGGATAACATAAAGTCATAACTCTCCAAAAAAAGTGTCTGTTGAAATTAGCAGTGAAGTGAGTGGAAATTCTTATAATTAGTATAATACTAACAAATAGTACCTGATGTAATATTTCTTCTTCGGCATCTCTGTCTAGTCTGCTACCATATGCGTTTCGAGGTTTCTGAAAACATCCAAATTTTCGCAAATTTTGGTCTAATTTTAAAAAATATCTCTGGTTTGGTTGCTGCCTCTCCGGATATTCCTCTAAATATCTTTGTTCTGCTCTGACACTATTTCTATTGCAGCTACAAAATATCCTTATCATGTCTCGTTTTTCTGAATTTGAAAACATTCTAAAGAAACTTGCAAATTTTAAAGCACTAACACGAAGGATCTTGCAGTTATTACCCTTTTTACAATTAGAAAATGACATGGCAAAAGCCAACTCCTGAGTTTTGTTTGATTCATGGGTATCGTGATAATGTAATATTTAGTTTTTAATTTAAGAGTATTTTAGTTCGCAGTCGATCAAACCATGAAGTGTTATATATTGCTAAAATCAGCATAACATTCTCCATCCAACGCCATAAAAATATGTCTTAACCCCGATAAGAAAAAATAAACCTGATGATGGTTCAGAATAAACAAAACGACGCATAATATTTTTAATACCGTATTAGTATTGTGCGTAAAAAGTTGCCTTAATAATGTTCAATCGAATTTTGAAAATTCTTAATAATAAGGTGGCCAAACGTTTTTTGAGCATAAAACCAAATCCATTCGAGTTAGCTCAAATTTCTTTTCAGATTATTACTCGGCATCGAATTTAGCAAAAGTTCCGAATTTAAACCTATATCCTATCTCTTATAATAAGCGAGATCCCCATGCTTGCCCTCAAATTTGGGACAGCCTGTACAGATTTAACAACTCTAATCTTTTAAACCTATTTAATTAAAGTTAAATAACAACAATAACTGTTCAAATAGGTTGCCGTTATTTTCTTTACTGAAGAATTTAAGACACAGTCTAGCATTTCTGTCGAAATTCTATTAACTGGTGCCATAACCGAGACTAACAATTGCTCTTCATTTTCAAAACTACCACGATACACTTGGTTTTTCAGGTAATTAAAAACAAAAGTGCCGAATTTAAACCTATATCCTATCTCTTATAATAAGCGAGATCCCCATGCTTGCCCTCAAATTTGGGACAGCCTGTACATAAAAAAATATCAAATATTAATATTAATCCAAATTTTTCTTAAAATTAGCTTTAAAACCATGTTTAAATTCGTAATAAAAATACTATTGAATACAAGGTGTTTCAACAAATAAAGTTGATGATGGTTTCTCGGAGACGAAACCTTTGGTTTTTAAAAATTTTTCAAAATAAATGTAGGAATTGCGAAACAAGCAAAACCCAAAAGACACTTTTGGTTTTAAATCTCTTTTAAATCTCTTTTGCAAACTACATGTGAACATACCATAAATTATACAACTTTCACAGCCTTCGTATCTCTTACTGTTTTCAAGATCTCCATGCTGTTCATCCTTATCTTGGGCACGTTGTGTAAGGTTGAGATACGCAATTTCTTCTTAACAATAGAGAGTACTTTTGAAGACGATTCTAAATTATGACGAATTTGCAGATACGCCCTTTTGAATTAACACGGCCGAATTTGAGAGACCAACTCAAGTGATCTTGATTTACTTGTTTCAAATTGCGATATGTTTGACACCAATATTAATGATTAAAATATTTATTTGTGATCAAGGAACAGGGGTGTCTCCTAAAATTAACTGTATTTTGTTTTAATTAACCTATAAAAACTACGGTGAACATAATATTTTTTATTGTATACTTTTACTATGTTACCTTAAAAATAATCACATTTATTTTCATGATCTTGGACATAAAATAGTTTATTTTTATTTTATTGTTAAAATGTAAAAGAATTTTTGCCTTTTGAATTTACTTCGTACCTATCGTGTATTTAAACGTTTTTTTTTAATGCACATTTACTTTTATGTGTAAGCAAAAACGTGAGATCTTTCATCTAGTTACAGCAATTCTCGTTTGAAAAAGAGAGCAATTTTATTTTATACTCATTTTAATACACTATTTTTGGAGACGTATTATGGCAGAAATAGATTACATAAAAAACGAATATGTTCAAGTGGAGTTAAGAAAAGTAAATTTTGTCAATGTTCATAAATTAATTATACCGCAACTTAAATGTTGAATGAGTTATGTACGTCTCTCGTTACTTGACATACTTTTTTAAAACACACTAATAAAATATTGTGTACATAAAAAGGAATATAAACTATGCACGAATCGTTCCAAGGTCTAGTTCGTAATATTAGTTGTAACAACAATTCTGTTCTAAATATCTTTTCAAGTAATTTGTTGCCATCTTCATGGACACATATTTTTGATTTTTTGTTATATTTGTGATTACATTTATATATTACAATGTAGGTACTTAAGTTTATTAAATATGTTATATACACTCATATATATATATATATATATATATATATATATATATATATATATATATATATATATATATACAGGTGTTTCATTAAGGCTGGCCACCGGCCATATTTCAGAAACTAGTGGACATAAAAAGTGGAGAAAAATATTCATTATAAAAGTCACCACGAGAAAATCCTGGAAATTATTTTTAAGTTCCGTAATTCATCGCAAGGGGGCGCAATTGAAAATTAAAAAATAAAATTATAAATTTCTCCGAAAATTCCCACATTAAGGCATACCTTTGGTAACATCGTTAGAAAGCTTAGACAATTCTGCATCATTTTGGTCTAAGGCTCATTGGCGTACCGACCTTAATAAGAGTGGGGGAAGCTATTGAATGTGTAATCATTTAAATCGCTGTTATTTTTAAACTACTTATCCGATTGTAGTAAACCTTGGCTTGTTTAGAAGAAAAAGCTAAGTACTTTTAACTGTCGCATCATTGGTACGCGATAGCTCATAATAAAATTGTTAGAGGGCGCAATTTGTAATAATACCAGTATTTTTGATTTTATTCAGAAAAATTAAATCATACGGTATAATTATGACATCATAAGCGAAAAGTAGCTTAAATTTGTAACAAAAAACGTAAATAACGCAATTTGATATCTTTATTTGTTCCAGAGTTATGGCGAAAAGGAGACTCTTTAACCGTTTAATTTAATAATTGATTGTTGCTATGGTTTCTTAAGGTGTATAGGTTGGATTAGTAATGAGGAATCTGCATTTATCATAGTCTGTGCCTCCCTTCACACTCTATCTAGGCTTAGGGCTAGTCCAAACTAAGCAAATTGCAAAATTTGGAGCGTGTTTAGAGGCCAACGGGCCATAACAACGATATCAAAGTAATGATTGATTTTTGTTTAAGAAACTTTTCAATAGAATGGTAAAAAATCATGAACAGCTGTTAAAAAACAAGTGAAAAGCTATAAATGTTCAAATTGACGGCCGTTTTGTAAAAAACAACTATTAATTCTTCTTCTGTACGTTTATAACATCATATAAAACTTCTAAGGCATAATTCTAATGTGGTGTGTTTTAAAATAATAATCTAATTTGCTGCGGAACAAAGTCGGCTCGTTTCCATGGAGGTAAATAAATTGAAAAAGTTGTCAACGTACTTAATTTTGATTGATGTTGTGTTGTAAAAAATTTTTCCTTCATTAGTTTTGGGTTTCATTGTACCTTATCAGAAATTAGTGCTATCCTTCAAAAATGTCGTATACCAATGCCGAGGCTTACGACATGCTTGCCGTGTATTATGAATGTTTTCAAAATGCAGCTATTGCGTAACGACAATACGCTATCAGATATCCTGATCGAAGGCACTACACTAGAAAAGTGTTTCGGCGAATGGCAACACGTTTAAGACGAACAGGAAATGTACGACGTATTCCACTTCCTGTCAGAAGACGTCGCATAAGAAATGAAGACAATAGTATTAATGTTCTTGCGTACGTAGAATCGGAGCCTCACGTAAGCATCAGGGAGATTTCCACAGAACTAGGTGTAAGTGTTGCTTCTGTGTTCAGAATTTTAAGGGATTTTAAGCTGCATCCTTATCATCTAGTTTTACACCAGGCTTTATCAGACACTGATTTTGACAGGCGGCTCGACTATTGCTATTGGCTGAGAGACATGTATAGTGAAAATCTTCGATTCCTTTCCAAAGTTTTATGGACCGATGAGACTACTTTTACTAGCTATTGGTCGCAAACAAATCCTCACTGGATGCGCGAAGTGGATCACCAAAACAGATGGAGTGTAAATTTGTGGTGTGGTGTTTTAGGTGACAGAATTATCGGACCATTTGTTTTCATGGACACCTAAATGGTGAATCTTATTTAAACTTTTTACAAAATGACTTGCCCAATCTTTTAGAAGACATTCCCCTTGACGTGAGAGCATCCCTGTGGTATCAACATGATGGATGTCCTTTACACTATTCCCGAAGAGTCCGTGATTTCTTAAATGTTAGATACCCAAATCGCTGGATGGGAAGGGGTAGTTTGTTTCCGTGTCCACCTAGATCCCCGGATTTAACTGTATTAGATTTCTACTTGTGGGGAAGAATAAAAGATATTGTTTACGAAACGAGACCAACCACCCGAGAGGACATGATTCACCGAATTGAAATTGCAATAAATTCGATTCCACGAGACGAAATCAAAACAGCTGTTTCCAGTACAAGAAGAAGAATTAATAGTTGTATTTTACAAAACGGCCGTCAATTTGAACATTTATAGCTTTTCACTTGTTTTTTAACAGTTGTTCATGATTTTTTACCATTCTATTAAAAAGTTTCTTAAACAAAAATCAATCATTACTTTGATATCGTTGTTATGGCCCGTTGGCCTCTAAACACGCTCCAAATTTTGCAATTTGCTTAGTTTGGACTAGTCCTAAGCCTAGATAGAGTGTGAAGGGAGGCACAGACTATGATAAATGCAGATTCCTCATTACTAATCCAACCTATACACCTTAAGAAACCATAGCAACAATCAATTATTAAATTAAACTACTTATCTTTTTTGGGATTTTTTAATGGTGTACTTTAAATTATGTTTGAATTTTTCAAATTTGACAAAATTGTTTACTACATCTTTAACAATTTTTAACAAACATTACTACTGACGAAGATAACTGTAAGTGTTATCGAAACGTTTAGATTGTATAATTTAAAGTACACCATTAAAAAATCCCAAAAAAGATAAGTATTTTATTATGAGTGTTAATGGTGAAAGTTTACATTTTCATATTAAATTAAAGGGTTAAAAAGTCTTCTTTTCGCCATAACTCTGGAACAAATAAAGATATCAAATTGCGTTATTTACGTTTTTTGTTACAAATTTAAGCTACTTTTCGCTTATGATGTCATAATTATACCGTATGATTTAATTTTCTGAATAAAATCAAAATACTGGTATTATTACAAATTGCGCCCTCTAACAATTTTATTATGAGCTATCGCGTACCAATGGATGCGACAGTTAAAAGTACTTACCTTTTCTTCTAAACAACCTAGGTTTACTACAATCGGATAAGTCGTTTAAAAATAACAGCGATTTAAATGATTACACATTCAATAGCTTCCCCACTCTTATTAAGGTCGGTACGCCAATGAGCCTTAGACCAAAATGATGCAGAATTGTCTAAGCTTTCTAACGATGTTACCAAAGGTATGCCTTAATGTGGGAATTTTCGGAGAAATTTATAATTTTATTTTTTAATTTTCAATTGCGCCTTGCGATGAATTACGGAACTTAAAATAATTTCAGGATTTTCTCGTGGCGACTTTTATAATGAATTTTTTTCTCCACTTTTTATGTTCACTAGTTTCTGAAATATGGCCGGTGGCCAGCCTTAATGAAACACCGTGTATATATATATAGGGTGAGTCAGTTTTTTGTAGACAAACTTTAACAGGAGATAGAACACATGTTTCTAAAAAGAAAAGTTCCTATAAACATATGTCGTAGAAGGCTTCGTTTCCGAGATACAGGGTGTTGAATATAATTTTTTTTTCTCAAATTTTATTATAACTCATAAACGAATGCTTAGATTTTTTTCATGTTGGGGGGATAATGTCTATTAATTAAGGGACATAAAAGAAGCGATAAGAATGTTCACAAACTTGCACAGTGGCGGAGTGGACGGGGTGCTTAACCCCTTTCATAAACAGAACTTCTACGCCAATGACTATTTTTTA
Source organism: Vesta saturnalis (assembly GCA_036346205.1). Taxonomy (NCBI): domain Eukaryota; kingdom Metazoa; phylum Arthropoda; class Insecta; order Coleoptera; family Lampyridae; genus Vesta; species Vesta saturnalis. Next base: position 184,202 of record JARFJB010002483.1, on the reverse strand, counting down.
AAAAACTGTTATTTTCATTATCTACATACAGTTTAACAAAAATAATGTACCTTCTTCTGTTTCGAAATTGCTGTGCGTTTCCGAGTTATTTTGATTTTTAGTGTTTGATGTAGTACTAAGTTAAGTAATGTGCTTTATGTGAATAATTGAATATAAAGTTTTTAATAAAAAAGATATAATAAAACATTTAGAGCCATTTTAGTACCTAACGATCGTTTCTTTAAAATTGCAAATACATTTTCATTTATAAATAGGTAGGTTATCGGTTTTTTAGTATCCATTGTTATTATCCTCGTATAAAAAGAAATGCACAATTATTATTGTTATGCGGTCAATACTTTCTGTATAATTATGTATGTATCAATTTCGCCATAAACATGTATGTAGTTTTTAAGTGAGATTCTAATAAGTTATAGACCGTTTCTCACTTGCTCTCATTAAAGAGCCGCCACTGTATCAAGCCATACTCAAATACAAGACTTTTGTAAATTGAAATCTGTTTAGTACACTAATTTTAACAATCCTTATTTATTATTGTAACAAGACAATTAATAATTGTGAAATTAATAAGAATTCTTAGCAATAACGATTTATAAATAAATAACAATGACACTAGTATAATAAAATTAGACACTTTGTTCAAAATGTAAACCGTTCTTTTCAATACACATTTCACAGCGACGTACAATAGAACGTCTTAAGTTAATTAAGTGATGCACCCTTATTTCATTGCAAGCATCTCTGATGCGATTGTGAAGTTCTTCAAGTGTATTAACCGGAGTGGTATACACTTTTTCCTTCATGAATCCCCATACCAAAAAGTCAAGTGGCGTTAGATCGGGGGATCTAGGAGGCCACGCCACTGGACTTCCACGACCTATCCTCCTCCCCAGGTAGTTATTGTTTAGCCAATTTCTTACATTTCTGCCATAATGAGCCGGACATCCATCAAGCTGAAACCAAGAATGTCCTCTTAAATTCAAAGGAATGTCTTCCCACATATTAACATGTTCTTCTAAAAATTGTAGGAAATTTTCTGAATTTACACGTTGTGGCAAGAAATAAGGTCCAAACACGTGGTTGCCGTAAATTCCAATCCCGACATTTGTACTAAATTCATGTTGAAAACTTCTTGGTCGAATGGCATGTGGGTTTTCATGTGTCCATATATGCAGATTGTGAAAGTTTACGATACCACGACGAGTAAAACAGGATTCATCAGTCCACAGTATGTTGGATAAGAAATCTCTATTATTTTGAATGGAGTTAAGAACCCACCTACAATAATTAAGTCTTCGTTCGGCGTCACCTGGGCGTCTGTGATCCCGTTTTAAAACCCGGGAAACTTTACTTTGGGAAATACCAAGAGCAACAACAGTACGTTGAGTACTTGTCGTGGGGTTCCTATTAAATTCACGCAATATACCCTCTCCAATTCTATCTCGTCCACGGTTGTTCTGTCGGCCCCCATCTACATTTTTCAAACCCTGATTAACAAATCGACGATGGATACTCACAAAAACGGAATGATGAGGTTGTCGTCTATTTGGAAATCTTCTCCGATACTCCCTAGCTGCATACCTTGAGTTCCCATTTGCGAACCCATAAATAAAATGAATGTCGGCTTGTTCGCTATTTGTAAATGTAAACGGCACGTTACACTAATTAACAGCTGGCAAATCAAATGAAATAACTTTTTGAACTTAAAAAGAATAATTAATAACAGTGAAATTATTCAAGATGAAGCAAGTGTTTGTAAAAAGTCAAACTGTCGTTTCAAAATATAAAATTTAGTACTTATTTGTTTTCCAAAGAGTATCATATTTTGTTGCAATGAAATAAGGGTGCATCATTTAGTTAACTTAAGACGTTCTATTGTACATCGCTGTGAAATGTGTATTGAAAATAACGGTTTACATTTTGAACAAAGTGTCTAATTTTATTATACTAGTGTCATTGTTATTTATTTATAAATCGTTATTGCTAAGAATTCTTATTAATTTCACAATTATTAATTAAGTCTTGTTACAATAATAAATAAGGATTGTTAAAATTAGTGTACTAAACAGATTTCAATTTACAAAAGTCTTGTATTTGAGTATAGCTTGATACAGTGGCGGCTCTTTAATGAGAGCAAGTGAGCAGCGGTCTATAACTTATTAGAATCTCACTTAAAAACGACATACATGTTTATGGCGAAATTGATACATACATAATTATACAGAAAGTATTGACCGCATAACAATAATAATTATGCATTTCTTTTTATACGAGGATAATAACAATGGATACTAAAAAAAATCTTATATCTTTTTTATTAAAAACTTTATATTCAATTATTCACATAAAGCACATTACTTAACTTAGTACCACATCAAATACTAAAAATCAAAATAACTCGGAAACGCACAGGAATTTCGAAACAGAAGAAGGTACATTATTTTTGTTAAACTGTATGTAGATAATGAAAATAACTTTTTTTCTAAAAAAATAGTCATTGGCGTAGAAGTTCTGTTTATGAAAGGGGTTGAGCACCCCCTCCACTCCGCCACTGTGCAAGTTTGTGAACATTCTTATCGCTTCTTTTATGCCCCTTAATTAATAGACATTATCCCCCCAACATGAAAAAATCTAAGCATTCGTTTATGAGTTATAATGAAAATTTGAAAAAAAAAATTATATTCAACACCCTGTATCTCGGAAACGAAGCCTTCTACGACATATGTTTATAGGAACTTTTCTTTTTAGAAACATGTGTTCTATCTCTTGTTAAAGTTTGTCTACAAAAAACTGACTCACCCTATATATATATATATATATATATATATATATATATATATATATATAACATTCAGCAAAATGGGCCACCCTGCATATGTAGAGAAAAGAGTCCGCAACCTGAATGTAGAAATTAAAACAAATCCCAACATTTTATTCCGATATCTTTCGAGATGGCGGTACAACAACCCACTTAATTGACTAATTTTTTACATAAAAATGTCAATAACCTAGGAATCGTTAGTCATGGACCCATAGTACCTTATATCATCTTAATAATAAATATATAGGGTGTTCCATAAAAACACCAGCTTAGTATGGTGCTCGAAAATGGGTCATTCTGTGCATACAAAAATATTTGTGAAAGATGCTCCTTGTTGTTGACTACAATAATCTGTTAGACGTTTGTTTTTAAACCAACAGTATACGCGTAAACTTCCACCTCCAAATCATTGGGATACCCTATATATATATATATATATATATATATATATATATATATTGTCACGAGAATTGCAGTATATAGCATTTATACCAGGAATAACTACATGAAATATTTGATTAACTGGCCATTATAACCTAAAACTTTTGCAGATGTTTAAAACGATTATGCACTCTTCATCCGTAAAATGGATATAACCCTGGGTAAAGAATTTTGTCGTTGCCTTTTTGTCCATTTTGGCAATGAAACATTATAAAATTTTGAAAACATTGGAATCCTGTGTTAGCAATAACGTTGAGAGGACTCAATAGTCGTTGGAAGTAAATTATAGCTTACTATTTCACAGGATCAATCAGAACACTTAGTGTGTACTTAAAATTGAATCCTGATTATTGCTTTAACCTATATTACCGTATCATTATTTTTATAGTGACGCTTAAGCATTTTTTTTTTTTTTTTTTTGTAGAAGTTATAATCTACCATTTTTGCTGAACGTGTTTATAACTAAGAACCTAGGTTGGAAAGATTAAAATATATTACATCTACTTCATAACTACTCAAGTAAGGAGAGAAATAGCATGCCACACCACATGAATTAACTTTAATTTATTTAGGAAGTTTAGGTTAAGGTATTATTACGTATTTTCACTTTTTTTTTCCATAATTCACCTAAGTAAAGTTCTTGCCAATTTCTGGACATTATCAACTTCAAATTCTTAGTTACGTGGTATTAAGTTGACATAATCCATTCTGCAGTTTAAGCAGTAATGATTTACATACAGATTTTTAAGTAGGATTAAAAAAATTAGAGAAGTAATCAGTTTGACGATTTTTACTATTCACTCATTAGATCAAATGTTGTTGGGCCAAAGTAACTGCAAACCAATAGTTGTTTTAATAATGAAAACAAAATATGTTTATGTTTTTAACATGTATTTGTAGTTAATAAGTAATGTAAGAATAGAATGTAATACAAATCTATTTTCAGATCCCAACATACCAGAAACAGGAGAACAAAGAGTTAAGTCCTCGCATGGAGATGAAGACTGTTGTTATACGCACTGTGGCTCACCAGGCAGAGGGTTGTGTGTTAACTGTCCCGGGCGGCCTTCCAACGACACCCCAGTGCCAGTGCGGTGTGCGGCCGGTACCGCCACCAAGACCTCCGAATGTAAAGTCATCGCGCTTGCCAACGCCGCCGCAAGAACTTATAATAAAGTGTATCCTTTATGGACCGCATGGAATTTATTAACATTAACACAAATATGGATTATTAATAATAACATATTAAAATGTTTGTTGGTTATGTGCGCGAACAGTGCGCGGACATTGTTCAGATGGATTAAGACTAAATGGAGACCGTGCTCATAGAATTAGGAAAGTTAGGCGATATGTGTTCTGTTCACTTACAAGCCAATGGTTAGTTGGGATAATACGTTGCTCATACCTTACAATATTCCTTACATTTATGGTAGATACAGCTTTAACTATCCAAAAACAAAATAACTTTAGTACAAACGTGTTTGGGAGGTATTGTACAATGCCAAACTATAGTTCCAGGAAACACGGAACCTCAAGATCAAAATTGGCAAACGAGAGAGTTCGTGCTTTCAGGGTTCTAAACAAACTGAGCAACTGTAAAATTATTTAAAGTAAATAATGCGGAAAGTACAAGATCTGTGATTTTGAACCAACGGTGTGATTTTTCTTAATCCGCGTTAAAGCGGATGAGGGCTCAACTCATTGAGTGGGGTGGGCTCTAAGGACCTTGTGTGCCTTAGAAGCTCCTGTGTTTGGGGCTTGTTATCACTGTCCTTATTTTACGATTAAATTACTTTCAGGCTCAAAACTTTCATCGTCATTGTTAATAACCATAAAGTTTTCACTAAAAAAAATGTGTATTTGCCTTTGAAATTACTATTCTTCACAAGTAAGAATTGTAGTAATTTACTTCAATTACCTTTCACCATCATAGTTTTAATATTAGAGCTTGCCTTGTTTAATGCACAATATAACATAATGGAAAGTTGTCCGAAGATAAAAATGTGCTTCAGTTTGTTTAGCAACCATTCTGTCATTTAAAGAACTTGACATATCAGACGATAAAATAATTTCACTAAATAGCACGGTATTAAAAAATGACTGCAATAAAATATTAAATAAAAAATTTTAGAAATATTTGCGGTATCGTCTAGAATTTTCCCAACTGATCAGAGACGTAGGTGGACTTTCTTAGAAGAAATATCTTCATGCACATAGAACTTGTCTAGGACTGCAATGCAAATGTGAAGTCAGAAAAATACCGACGGAGTGTCAATTACAAATTTTGGAAATTGCGTACCCCTATCATTGTTTAGGAAGTTATCGATTATCTAATTCGAAATTTTAAAACAATAAAATGATTGGTATTAACTGGCTCACATTTTTAAATGGCTGTTGCGAAGTATATGATTCGCTACGAAGATTATTATATATTGTTGATGTTGAAGATACATGATATATTATTAATTTTGATTGATTTATTTTGATACTAATAAAAACTTTGTTGCAATCTTTTGTATTATAACGCGCGGATAATTTTTTAAATACATTTGTCATCGACAGTTAAAAAAATGATGAAAACTGCGCTTATTAGTAAAAAATTAATCACAAAAAATCGTAATAGATTTTTGTGGTAATTTTGTTTAATTAATTTATATATCAAATCTGTCCGTAAAATAATTATAACAGACCTTACGCAATATACTTGCTAAGCAGCCAAAACGCAGTCAAAGATTATATAGAAGCGATCCATCTTCTGTTTGTATCAGTTTATATTTTACTGTTATAGTTAATACAACGTATGGCAATTTAGACGTATGCAGAACAAAAGTTGAATATTGTTAAACGTGAGATCTTCGTAGAAGTTGGGAAATAGCTAATCTGAACTGATTGTAGCAAATACTTCAATAGAACACCATTAAACTTTTTGTTTGGTTTTGGATTTTGGTTCGGTGCGAAAATGTTTCCCGACTGCCATCATTGTATCTCACAAGTGCTTAGAGAGTACCTACCAATAACTCTTAGTGTTATTTTAAAGACTCCAAACGTCAACGATAAAAACACAAATTGCACAAGTTCTTCATATCAACAGTTTCAACATTACTTGGCTTTATTTTCAATACCGAAAGTATCAGACAATACTTTATTAAGTAATTGCATTGCACGTATTTTTGGCTCAAGATAATAAAACAATCGTCGCGACGTTTCGCCAACATCATATTAACAACAAATAAGGCAAATTATGGAGATAGATTTGTATGAGGACCATTTTGTAATTAAAGAATAAAAATTCAAAAATAATTTTTGAATTCAGCCATGTAATTATATTTGCTTCAAAAAAAAATAATTAAAATATTAAAATGTTGACCAAACCAAAAGAAATCGTTAAAGTATTGTCTAGCACTACTCTTGATGACTGTGTAAAATAAAGCTGCAATGTTTGTAAATTTTAAAACGAGAAACGAGTATGCTTCGCGAAACCATGAATTTTTATAATAATTTTAATCAGGGTATATTTATGTATGTACATTTGTTGTACTTATAATGTTGGTATTTATCATGGCGACTTATTACGAATACTCCTCTAGATTTACGAAGCTGCTACTTTATATACACAGTCATATTTGTTAACAGTTTTTACTACATAAAATAGTATACAATTTTAACAGCCATATTAAATTATTTATTATTTACACTTTAGAGGATAACTCAAAGTTTGTATACTCCCGTTACTCAAATATTTACAATGTAAAATGTATACACGCTCAACATGCCAATCATGAAAATTACTTTAATTTCAGTGTCATTTTGATATGTTTACGTAGCTTGAAACGAGTATTATATTTTATAATTTTGTGCATTATCTGATATGTAAATGTTTGCCTGGCCTACATTACTTTACTACATTAAGATGGGCACAACTTTATTGTACTAAATTAATAACTCACTTCATTGCAAATTTATATTTTAATTTCAACTTTTATGGTCATTACTTCCATTTGATTTTGCCGATTCGTTATTGCCAATTCGCCGTAGCTACAATCGCCGTTTACTACAAGTCAAGTTGATAATTGCATCTAGGTGAAACGTGCATGACATATGCTGATATTAGGGTAAAGTGGGGTAATACTGGCCCCCTAAGGAAAATCTTGAATATCTCAGAGATTTTTAAAATCTAAAAGGAGATTAGTCAGTCTAAATGAAAGATATCAGGTTCGAAAGCAAAATACTTATTTATTATAAGTTACAAAATAAGGTTAAAAAATTTCAAGCCTTTTTGAAAATATATGAGTGGGCGGAATTACCCACCATCTTGGAGGTAATAGCGACCACCATTATCCAACATGTTCACATGCAGAAATCTCACACATAGCTTTCCTTTCTTTCTCCATTTGTGTAATCACTGTGAGCCCATCCAGAACAGCTCACACACCTCAGCCAAAGTCCCCGGTTTTTTCCAAATTCTCCTCAAATAGAGCAAATGTCCTCAGTAATTTGGACGTCGGACTTTTCGTCTTCATCTTCACAGTTATTGTAGGTTACCTTATTTTTCTTTCTTAGTTCTGGTTTCTGTTGCATGGAAATATTGGTATCTTTATTCACAAAAGCGTTGGTGTCATCAAAGCTACCGAAAACCTGTTTTTTTACTCTTTTTACTTTTGAATGACCATCATTTGCCTTCTGCCTTCTTTTTGGCTTTCTCTTCCAAAATTTCTTTCATTGGCGTCGATGTAAATGGGAGTATTGCTTATTCGCACCTTTTATTTCTTTTTCATTATTAGTTCGAGAACATCCGGGAACAGGTATTATTTCCCTAAACGATATGTTCTGTTTTGTTTCATTTTCGTCAGTGTCCCTTTCGGTTCTTTGTTGTCCTACATCTTCTTCCCTGTCCTCTTTTCTATTCTTTTCTATTTGTTCATTTCTAGGAATCAACTCATTTAAGTTTGCAGGTTTTAAGTTTTCAGCGGGGGCAAAATCTTCTGCATTGAAAACATCAGGATTGACAGGGAATATTCCCGTTACTTCAAAACCTTTAGTAGCTTTTTCTACAGTTGCCACCCTTCCGAAAGCTTTGTTGAATAAAGCAGCAACTATGTTGGGCGTAATTTTTTCGCCCGGATGATTCCTCATATACTTATCGCATTCTGAATTGTATGCTATCTTCAACGGACCATAAAGTGTAACATCAAGTGGCTGAACTCTGTGCGACGTATGGGGAGGAATCGTCAGCATAATAATTCCGCTTTCCTTGCAGAAATTGCAAACTTTTAATGAGAGTGGTTGTCTAAAAACAACAGAACTGGATCATATTCAGAATTTTTAACACAACGCTTGAAGTGATTTAACCATTCAATGAACAAATCTTCGGTAATACAACCATTATCTGAACAGTGATAAATGGCGCCTGGAGGTCCGTTATTTTTCAAATGATCAGCCATTCGTTTCCTGGCATAAATGAACATAGGAGGAACGTAAGTTTCAGCTGCTCTAAATGAACACAAAACAGTAGTGGTTTTTCCCTTCCCCCAACTTGTTAAGGAGCCCATTCTTTTTTGACCTTTTTCAACGTAAATTTTGTTAGGATGCTGAACTGTTGTAATACCGGTCTCGTCAACACTAAATATTCGCGTTGGAGAAAATTTGTATTTTTCCATGGGAGTGCTTAGGTTTACAAAAAAAATCCCATTTCTTCTTTGTTGAAAGCAATCACACGATTCGGGTTTCTTTAGTCTAACTTGTGGATTAGGTCGTAGAAATCCCTCTAGCCAGTCACGACCAGCTGACATTTTTTCCTCACTGAACCTATTTTCCAAATTATTTAATTTGGAAAAAGTGTAGGCGCTCTGCTGAATCTGTGCTGATGTAATACCAAAAAAAAGTTTGAAAAGATTAATTATATGCTCCGATAATTCACGCTCCTGTTCTTCAGTAAACACTGGTCGTCGTCATAACTGAGGTTTCGATACTCTGCTGTTCTTACGATAATCTTGAAGAGTAGCTCTTGGAATTGCAAAAGTTCTTGAAACTTCCCGAATATAGCGCCCATTTTCTGTTGCTTCACGAGCTGCCTGTAGTGTCTCGGAAGACCAACAGGCTCTATGAGATTTTCGTCTGTAAGTCCGCGGCATCTGAAAACGAGCGAAAATTTTAAACAATATTTTTTGGGGTAATATCGGTCGTACCGGTTTTACCCACACAATGATGGCCGCAATTACCCCCAAAACAATAATCTAAATATCAATAAATTATTTAAAAATACCTAATCTTACGTGGTTTTTGAGTAAACTCAGTGAAAAACAATAACATTTCGTTCATTTGCACTCATACAAAATATCTCTACGACTTACCGTTATTGAAATACGCAGCCTTAAACACACACCTTTCTTATAGTAACACGTGCTCTTACGAAAAATTCTTCACAAGGCTATCGCACTGCCTAAACAATACTAAATGTTAGGTTCGTTTAACTGCTTGATCGGCAGATGCCAGCAGCTCCAGAATTCTTATTAGGGTGGGAGAAACTTGATGGCCGGTATTACCCCCACGGCCGGTATTCCCCCACTTTACCCTACTGCTTAATTCTTTAAACCAATTGTAATATCCCGATTCAATTACTATGTTTACACTTACTTTTGATGTCATATGTATAAATGGATTTATTAATGTTGATTATTGCGGTTCTAAATATTCAAGAGCATCTTCTGTAAGCTCTCCTTTAAAATTTGTGCATTTTTAAATTGTTGATTCAACTATATTCTTTTGTTCGTGAAATGAGGCTTTAACCTGTTGTTATCAGTTTGTACATTTGTCATCAGTTTCAAAACAGTCAGATTTCACAAACTAGTTCTACATATTTCAGCAATAACGAACAGACGGTAAAACTAGAGCTCGTCAAGGTTTATCATAATACATTTGCTTTTATTTCATAATAAATATATGACATTTTTTTCGATTTTGCTTAAGTTTTTGGCGACAATTATCTGTTGGCCACTGGCAGGCTTTTATAACGTAACATTCAAACATGAACATTGTTTTCCGAATTTGCTCATATAGTTCATAAAATGGATGTTTCAATTTCTGACTATCGCTTATATTTATGCTACTAACACATTTAAATTAATAATAATTGTAGCGGAGCAAGAAAACTACTCTAACCGGTTACAAATTCAATTCTCGGTTGAACGGTAAAAAAGCCTCCTGACTTGTATGTGCTGGTAACCGTTTCCGGTCATGTCGCAACCACCCCACTTGAGGCTGAATAAAAAAAATAATGAACAAGTTTTAATCGTGCTGATGTAAGCTCCAGATGTATTATTTAATTGATCGTAGTTACTTTTAACTTAAATTTGTTTAACTCTCTCCGATGAATATAAAATTATTAGGTTACAAGAAAGATAATCCATATCGGAAATTAAATTGGGGTATGAAAATAAAAAAACTGTGCAACTAAAACTTTCCCCAGACAATTGCATAATAGAAAAACTGAAATAAAAATCTTATATAAAGCGAAATTAACTGATAAGTATAAATTAAAAACTAAAGACGTAAAAATGAAAATAGAGAAGGAATGGCCGTTACCTACAAACGGTAATAGTAAACAGTTCAGTAAGTTTCACATCATAAAAAAGTTTTTTTAAGATTTTTACTGGTTTTTTTTGTGTGTTAGTTTAAATTATTTTGTCTGTCTGAAGATATGGGCCAGACTATAAATCAGTCTTGTTCGAACAATTACCATTGAATATAGAATGTAACGGTTAACCGCTTTACGCTACCGTGGACTTCGGTAAGTTCTACTTATATAGTGTGGACAAGTAGTATAAATATTAGCGTTAATTTGCAAAACCGAAAGACTTCATTTTCGAACTTCACCTGTGTATTTGTATTATACTTTGCATTGTGACCATCTTCAATATTCAATTTCTATTACCTACATACGAATCATATTAAGGCGGTTACTTCATATCAATTCAAATTTTTAATTGGCTTGTATCATATCTATAGGTGGAATTACCTTTTCTTATTTTTGGCTTTCCAATGAACATTTCAAACTTTCTGCTTTAGCGATTTTAGATTGAAATGTCAAAATTAGTAGTCGGAATGTGTATTCGTCTTATTGTCAACAAGTGGTATCAACTTGACCAATAAAGGGCAGTGTTGCCGCCTGTCAAATTTTTTCACCTTACTGTATAATACCCTTACAGTAAAATAATAATTTTTTTAATTTCATACGAATTAAATTTAGCAATTACTTCTGTGTAGTTGAAATGTTTGATTATTTTATACCACATATCCGCACAAGTACATTCTCTTTTCCAATTTTCGCGCTATATCTTTGACAATATTGATCTAGGATTCAGTGACATTCCAAGCAACAATGTTAATAAATCTAATATAATTTGTTTTAGTGAATATCATGCACTCCATATTCTTCATCTTCTTTAGTCTCTATTGAAATTTCAAAATTACTCTTATGTACCTTTTCAACTTGAAAGTTGATTAGTATTAAATAGTTGGTCAGCAAATCCATTTTCTGGCAAAAAGGAACGATAACAAAGAGCATTGTCATTTGCTTGAAGGGACTTTCGTCTAGTTTACTGAAGGCACCTCTTCTAATATCATGGTCAATTAAACCCCGCGTTCCTATGTGATCAATGATAAACACAAATATTTGCTCTTCTGCTGCTGATCGACATAAATGTTCCTTTCTTAGAACACTCCGTGAGACAAATATTATTAAATTTAAATTGGTATCATCCATGAGAGTAATGGAAAAAATTTCTGTTTCATATTCCAAATGTGCATATTCACGGCTTTTGATTTTATTACCTACGTCCTTTTCAGCTTTCTTGGGTGAATCTTTTAACGGAAACATCACACCGTCCAAATGTTTTTTCTTGCTGAACTGAAGTTATTGAAGATTTTCTTCACCGTACTGTACCATAAACACATGGCGTTCTCCTTTTCTCCATAACGTTGTTTTTTTGTTCCTTTACTGGTCAATCTGGTGATAAACAGTGGATAAGGTACCAACAAATATATTGAGCCATTACTTATAACCAGTTTAATTTGTTAGCAGTTCTGTACCATATCGACCACTTCTATCTACTTAAATTTTTTTTTTTTTAGTAATCTTCTATATTCTAAATCTCAGGAGTATATTTGCATTACTATATTAACTATATTCTATATAAGGAACTGCATTACCGTTTTTTAGAAACATTTCAACTTACAACAGTAATTTTACTATTTTCTTTTTGATTTGGTGCCTACGAATTATATTGTGCAATTACTTAAAACTAGTTTAATTTTTTAGCAGTTTTGACTACTTCTATTTAAAATTTTTTTAGTGATCCTGTATTGTTTGTATCATTGTTGCTTGGTTCTTCTAATTATATTATATCTTATTATATTATATTATATTATATAGCTCTTTTCTATCTATTCTTACTTTAACAAATTGACGCCATTGACTGAATTAAAGCTTGCAAAATCATCCACTTCATACCTATTTTGAATTTTCTTCTTTAATTATTTTATGTTGTAATTTTAAAATTACTGCCAGGAATACTTAAGTAATTTGTGTTACTATATTAACTATGACCAATATAGGGCAGCGTTGTCGTTTTTCAAAACATTTCAACGTATTACAATACTTTTACTATTTATTGACCAGCTATTAAAAATGTTCTTCTTTAGTGATCCTACATTGTTTGTATCACTGTTATATGGTTCTTTCAACTATACTCGGTAGAGATCAGCATTGTTGTTTATCAAAGCTTTTTATCTTAATAAAATGCGTTCAATTTTAATTTTTTAAATGGAGTACATGCTAAGTGTCCGATTACTTTTAATCAGTTTAAGTTTTTAATTGTGTTGTACAACATTCATACATTGGTATACATTTTCTTTATCTATTTTTGCTTTAACAAATCTTACGCCATTGATCTATAATACATTCAAGCCAGGAATACCAATCTCACATTGTTAAATGTAATAAAGCTTGCAACATCATCTACTCCACATTCTAAATTGTCTTCTTTGATGATTTTGTATTGCATTACTGTCAGGAACACGTAAGTGTATTTATGTTAGTATCAAGACCGACATATGGGCAACTTAATATACTTTTACTTTTTATTTTTTCTTTTTGGTACCTACAAATTATTGTCAACGATTACTTCCACCATATCGACCACTCCTAGCCATTTAAAATTTTCTTCTTTAGTGATCCTATATCGTTTATAACACTGTTATTTGGTGCACCATAGCATTGTTGTTTACATAGCTTTGCAGCTGACTAAAATGCGTGCGACACTGTTCAATTTTTTTAAGTAGAGTAATCAGTTTAAGTTTTTAGTTATGTTGTGCTGCATTCATACATATACATCTTCTTTACATATTTTAGCTTTAATAAATTTGGCACCAATGATCTATAATACAGTAACATTCAAACCAGCAATACTAATCTCTAATTGTTTTCTGCAATAAAGCTTGCAACATCATCCACTCTATATTCTGGATTTTCTTTTTCAATAATTTTATTTCGCAATTTTAAAATCACTGTTAGGAATACTTAGTATATTAGTGTTACCGTATTAACTATCACCGATATAGGACAGTGTTGCCGTTTGTTAAAACATTTCAACGTACTATAATACTTCTTATTTTTTCTTTTTGAACTAGTACCTAAACATTACGTTTAGCCATTACTTCTGATCAATTAAAATTTTTATTTATTTGTACCATATCCATTCAAATTTGCATTACGTTTCATTTTCTATGTTTGTGTTAATATATATTTTACGCTATTAACCAATCATCCTTTAAGATTCCAACCAATAATATTAATCTTCCATTAGGTGTAACTCGGCCTGCAATATCGCCCATTCCATATTTAAAGTTTTCTCCTTTGGTGGTTCCATTGTTTGTGTATGATACGTAGTCCAACGGTGGTTTACTTCTGTACCACGACTGACATTCACTGGCTTTATGGAATTTTAAGGTATATATTGTCGGTAAAAATAAATATACACACATGTATAAAGCTCAGCTATAAAAATTTTTATATTGTGAGAGGTAATAGCGTTTAAATGCTGATGCATTAACTTCAAATGCGCACGCCATCTATACGCTGCGGTCCAGAAGTAATCCAGCGTTATCTTACTTATAATACGTATACAATTGTGAGTCTACACTAAAATTTTTTAGTTTCTTATGCAGATGTGTAATAAAGGCGTAAGTGTGCTTATCTTACTGTTATCTAATCATTTAACCAATGGAGGACAGCGATACCGTTTGCCAGAAGTTACTATTCTACTACTACTATATTGAGCTATTAGTTCCAATCACTTCAAATTTTTAGTTGTTACATATACCATATCAAAAGGTGTATGACTTTTTTATTTTTTGCGTTCATGTCTTGGATGCCATTGATGGATAATCTAGTGACACTCCTACCAGAAACATTATTTACCATTAACGAATCCTGGAATATCATCTGCTCCACTTTATTCTTCAGTAATTACGTACAGAAATTGTTAAATTGTATTACCATGTTGCTACTGGTGCATTTATTTCCCCTTTTTGGAAATTTTTGTTTTTAACACATCTCTGCTTCATGACGTATTGTGTATATTGCTTAAATTAGCAACAAAGTAATTTATTGTTACTGAATTTTTGCTGATTCTCATATATGAGAATTAATAGATTTTCATAAAATGAATGGTTACCTCACTCCTATTGAACCATGTTTAAATGTTGCCGTATAATACTGTGGAATGTTTGGCTAATACATAATTTTTTACTCCCTGTGAATGGCAACGCCTTTAAAGTGCCAGGTGAACTTTGAATTCCCTTACATCTGTGCGCTCGCTCTCTTTCTACTAGTGCCTAGGGTAGTTGCGTGTGACCGATAGATGTATGTACCTACAAAAAATATTAGACTGTTTTCATTTTTAACAATTTTCTGCTGCATGACGTATTATGTGCATAACTTAAATTACCACTTACAGTAATTTGCATTTACTTAATCTTTGTTTAGCTTGTGTGTGATGATATAGTTTCATCTGTTTCTACATATTTCATCAAATGAGTTATTTATGTCACCTCATTCCTAATACTATTCAACCACGTTTAAATGTCGTTTATATAATACAATTCATTTTTTTTATAGTTTATTTTAGCTCAATTTTGACCACCAGATCATATGTGTACTCTCTTTCTAGCAGCACCTTGGTAGTTAAGTGTAACCCTTTAACCATATCAGTCAAATAGGTCCACGTCTGTTAGCATATTAAAGACGTGAAAAATAATTAAATTTTTTTTTGTGAAGTTATATAATCAGTGGAAGTAGGTCTTCAGACCAGAGGCCTTACAGCCTATTGAGGTTTATGTTGTATTTAATGTGGCTCGTACTTATCCTTTTTTATGTGAGATTAGGTTATTCTCAGTATTAAAACTGTATAGTTATTAAAGGAATGCACTCATTTTATTGCCATAAATGGATTAATTATATATACAACCGAAGAGTAGGGATAATTTCGTTAGATGTCTGCACTATAAAATTAAAGTATTTACTTAAAACTTCACTTCTGCTTACCTGTACATATCCTTAACCCTTCATTCTTTTCTTAACAAATTCCAAAATGCAATTCATAAAATATTGTTTTTTTTTTTTTTCTACGTTCAAATTTTTTAACAATATCTACTTTAGAATATTTTTACCTAAAATCCTTTCTTCTTCATCAAAAAAAAAACCTTTTATGGTTACGAAATATTTCTATGGTGGTTCAAGAAATAGTAACTTTTTGTAGACGAGTCGTTGTTCTAAAATACGTATCATTTGTTGAGTGGTATTATTGATGCCTAACTTTATGTTAGCTGCTAATGTTACTTTTTCAGTAATGTTTGGATTTGTATAATTTACAAATGTTTCCTTCTACTGCAAATGTTTTGCAGTATCTACCTCATTTTTAAAAATCCACACCGATTGCTGTTCTAAATGATTTTGTTTGTGTATTTTTAAATGAGAGTCATAGCCACTAATGTTCTTTAAATCTTTGGGACACTTTTCGTCTACCTATCATGTAGCAAACCCACTATTAAATTCATTTTAGTATTTTTTCATTTACTATTTATGAAAATCGGTCCTTTATAAGTTTCTATCCAATTGTAATTTTTCCAAATTAGATAAGCAATTGTACCTTGTTTTTCGTAGAAACATAATCGTAATATAAGAACTACGGTTTTTCTGTATAATTTTTTCTAATGTCATAATTCATAAATTGTGTTCTTGGACAAATGCTTCTATACTAAAATGTACACAGCGCTGGCGCTGATTTACTTATTTTCCATTGTTAATAAGGACAAATTGAGCCTTTTAAATTAATCTGTGAATAATTAAAATAATTGTGAGAAAGAGGCAATTGATCATGAACATAATTTTTCTGGAAGTAAGATCATTGTTTCCATTCAGTAATGTAAAACCAAAAACAGGCAAAAGAAAATATTTAAAAAGAAACCTTGAGTTATCCTCTTGACGGTAGTTAACGCACCAAATATAAACATAAGCTTTATTTTTTAAGACATCAAATAGCTTTCACATAAAATACGCCAGATCACGTTGTATTATTAAGAAGAAAAAACATGTGAAAAATGTTTGTGTGCGTATGTTTTAGTACAGAAATCAAAAATATATATATTAAAATATACATAATTATATTGGGAATGATTCTACGTAGTTCAGTTCTAGATTCGTCCGCAAAGTACGAGTGTTTACTAGCTGTGTTCGGTAGAGTCTCTGCAAACCCTGTGAAAAGCAAAGTGGTGTTTGTGGTGAATAATTTATTTTTAAAGTAAATAAGGGCAAATCAAAATTAGCCTATTTTAATTTTTTTGTTTCAGAACTGGAACCAAGTACAAAAAAAATCACAAAAAATAATAAAATTGCAAATACCACTTTGTTACGATTTTTTATATTGTAATATGGTGTGACGTTTCCATTAAAAACTATAAATAGATTACGAACACTTAAATTTAGTTTTATCTATACGAAGGGACTCTAAAGTATTAGTACCTATAAAGTAAATATCCGACTCAAACGGTACTAAAATAGATTGAAATAAACAATGCTCATTTATACTACATTTATTGTTATAGAATAAATGTTAATAAAGGAATATGTCAAAATTCTCATGTTTTTACTAACACACACACTTAACTAGTGTGTGTTCGTAAAATTTAGATAAACTTAAAAAAACATCTTTATCAAAAGTTGTATTAAAAATTTTAACATATTTCTCAAAATGTCCAAAAACGCAGGATTTTCTGCAGTATGAAATAGCTTTTTGTAAAGAATAGCTCAAAATACACGTTAAATGTAATTTTACAGTTAACGATGCAAAGCTGATTTTTTTGTTCTTTTAGTTTTTATGCCACACTTTTCTTTAACAAAAATTAAAATAGGGTCCATTAAAAATAATTTTACAAAAATTTAAACGAGCAATAAATACAACGTGCACACTTTCAGATCAGCTTCGTATCGTTATGTTTGTTATGTTGTTCAAAATATATAATATAATTATTGTTGCTATTATAGCGTTGTTGTTGTTGTTGAATTTAGAAGATGTTAGCATATTTTATTTAAAAGGCCTTTTACATACTATTTATTAGAATAGTGAACTTATAGCACAATTTTTATAGAACAAATGCTATTTTATTAAAAAGTAAAATTAACTAAAATGATTTGTAAGCGTCCGTTTTTGTTTGTCTTTTATGCTCGTCGGCTTTTTAAATAAAAAAAAGTCGAATTTGCTGTCGAATTTTAGTTTAAAAAGTTTTTAATGCGCGCTCTTATATTAGTGATGCCCGCATAAAAAACTTATAAATGTGTCCTTTTATAACGCCCAGAGATTTGATTTGACGGAATGTATGTATGCATTTACTGTCACTTTTTGAGAGCGAATCTGTGAGTGTTTATATCGTAGTTTTTACAAATCAATTGTTATTAATGTAAAGTTATAGATTTAGAATAATAAGAAATATTGACTGGTGAGAGCAGAAATTATAATATACGACACCGTTATAACTTGTACATGATTGTATATGTGTCTTCGTTGTTATGTCATAATGTCTATTACTTAGATATGTCAACATCTAAAGTTATTACAGTATTTTTTTTTCTTTTTATTACATTAATCGTTCATGTAAATATCTCACTTCACGGTAACAAAATCTTTCACAATCGTTCAATCTTTTATTTAAGTAAGCCTAAGATTAACAATCGATAGTATTCTTAAACTTTCTTACGCATAACTTTATACTAAGAGATGTTACAAAATTGATCATTCCATACTGTAATAATTTTTCGTTGATTCTTTCACTGTTGTAACACCAAATAAAAAGAGTCGGATATTTGCGACAGTGATAGTTGCTTTACCACTTAGATTGTAAAGATTTTTAAGATATTTTTGTGGAAACGTTACTTGTATGAAACGCTATAATTAAGTTAACGTTGCAGAAACTTAAAATAAGGTTTATCTAATAAGTCCCATGAAAATTGAGTTAAGGTTGAAGTTTTTTTATTAGTGCAAAGTATTATAACATTGAAAAAAAACGATGAAATAAAAAATTTAAACTGGCCCTGATTCATGCTGTTAATATTTAACATACAGTTGACAATAAAGAGCATTTCGGGATATTTCTATTCATATATAATTTTGTTTTTTGCATTTTTTGTTTATTATTCGTTTAATGTTTTTATTTTTCCATCGCTAATTATTCACATTTTTATCCTACAACCCAAAAAGTGAAAGTTTTTCTTACCTTTATTGTCGATCACTCACCAAACTCCCTCTATATCTCCATAATACAAAAATAGTTTAACTGCAATCTGCAATATGTCGTAGCAAAGAATTAAAGATACAAATAAGGTAAAGTAACCGTCAAACAATGTTAATGGAACCGATCAAAAAAATATATGACCTATTTCTGACTGGAACCTATAAGCTACCATAAGCCAGATTCAAGTACCATATTGGCTCCGCCCCCGACTTGGTAATAAATATATTGGAATGACAGCATTTATATGTACCTATTTGTTCTTCAAATATTTTCGTTTGTACCTTAAAAGCTATCAAATTATTAAGAATTTAAGGAGGGGGAGTACAACCACATAAATGTAATAGTCCCCCTCCCCCTCACTGCTAATTGAGGAACGAAGACTTAGTTTCTTCTTCGTTAATACCTGATTGTTCATAAAATATTAACGTTTGTATCCGAACATCTGATATATTTTCAATTTAAGGCTTAACTTGTTACGTGTATGCAAGTTTGTTTCTAAATTTCTACCTTAGTACTTCAAAATTAGATTTAAAGGGAGGGGGAGGGGTTTGCACCGGACACAATTGTACTCTCGACAACATTTAATAAATGTAGAATATGCTTGCGATCGTTCCTCGTTAGTACTCAATTATTCCTTAATTTATACTTTAGTACTTAAAAATTAGCGAAGATATACAACTTAAAGTAGGTAGGCCACATACACTATAGCACCCCACTACTTCAAAATGAGCAAATAATAACACATTTAACGTGGAGAGACCACAGATACGATAGCAACCACACGTCCTTTTAAAAATGTAAAATATGCATAACATTTTTTGCACCCTACTTAAATTTCTACTTCAGTACTTCAAAAATGGCGCAGATATTATCAATCTAACGTGAGAAGATATTAGCACCATCACAGTCCTGCCTTCTTGTTTAGGAATATAACATATACATACAATTCTACCACGTTGGTACTTTCCTACCTTAGTGATACAAAATTGATCCAGTTGCAACAAGACTAAATTGGGGAATTGCAAACCCGACAACATCCTTAGCATGTATCATCTAACTTGGATGCAACGAAGCTCTTTATTTGCCTTTCATGAATATTAGAATATGGCTACCTCGTCTGGTCACTGTTACCTCAGAAAGATGATTAAAAGCGTTAAGGGTGCTTTCTGAAGTATGTCTTGTTGAGGATCAATGGAAGTTATCCACAACGCTGCGTTAACCATAGCACCCTATCAGCAACAACAAGTACTTTTTCTCTATTGGTTGGAAAAGTAATATTAACTACCAAATTGATACACAGTGAAACAGATTCAACGTATTACTCTTAACTTACGAATAGATTTGGTCTGCTCTAATCCTAAGTACTAGCTAATCAGGTGTACACTAACTGTATCTTGTTAACCCTAGAGCTACAGACGATTTTTTTCTTGTTGTTTTAGCACTGACTACTGAAGGGTTACGGGAGTAACCCCACTATAAATAGAAATAGTAAACGATGAATCGAAGCAGATCTGTTGATTATATATGCTGCTGTGTGAGCATCGCTTGCATCTGTTTGGTCGTGTGTATTATCGGCACATGTTTTTCGTTCTCGGATTTTGTTTCGTATTTATTTCCCAGTATAACTTTGTTGGTGCAACACGTATATTTATCCGATTTCATTTTTTTTTTTAGAATTTTTGTGATTTAAATTAATTTCAATTCAGGTGTGTAAGAATATAAACATTTTCAAGTGATTAAAGGATAAATTATTAATATTTTTTGTATAAAACCAATTATTTTAAGTGGTTTTTTAGCAAAAAAGTGAAAATGAGTGACCAAGAAGGTCCTAGTACCTCAACCAGAGGATGTTCTGTTCGAATTCGCCGGTAAGAATTTGGTCATTTTTAATTGTGATATGTTTGTTTATGTTTTTTATATTTGTTATTGTTTATTGTGATTGTCAGTTCGTCTATTGATCGTCTAGACCGTTTACCGCTCATGGCCGTTTGCGTATGGAAAAGTATGTTTTTTTATACCGTTTTTTTTGCTTACGAATGCGCGTCACATTATTTTTTGTTTACAAACAGATTGGCCCAAGAAGATATAGATCTTCTTTGTGAAAAGAGTGACTCCGAGGAAGAGACTGGTTTTGTGGATGATGTCGGAGACGACGATGATTGGGTTCCCCAGCACTGCGATGCATCAGACGCGGAGAGTGAAGTCCACGAAATGGAAGTGGAAGCTCTTGTTCCTGATGAGAAAGCATAATGGAAGAGAGTGAGGACGTCGATATGCCCGAAGCTGAAGCAATCCAAGGCCCTCTGTTTATGACGTCCAAAGATAACATCGAATGGAGATGTTTACCTTTCCCATCTGGGCAAGCAAGATCAATAAATATCATGACGAAAAGAGGTAAGGATATCATAAAATATTTAATGATTCATTTACTCATTAATTTATTTTCTTTCAGGCGGAGTTGACCAAGGATATGTCAACGTTACCATGAAAAAAGCAAATTTTCTCTTCAATATTTACGGAGTCGATGAGGTCCCAAATTATTCTTTGGACCAATAAAAGAGAAGAAAAAGATGTCACTAAATATAATGAAAAAAATCCAGACAAAACTACACGGGTTTGGCAGATTCTTACTCCAGTTGAATTAGATGCCTTTATTGGTCTATTATTATTATCAGGAAAAGATAAATGGAACGACTATGCATTGCACGAGTTATGGGGGAAAAAGCGTAATGCTGTATCGAGCCGCGATGAGTAGAGATCAGTTCGTTCAATTATTGAAATACATTCGTTTCGATGACCCCTGAACTCGAAATCAACGGATGGAACAGGACAAATTTGCACCAATATCGGAGCTATGGCTGATGTTGAATGACCGCTTGGGTAAAATTTACTTCCCCAACGACTCCATAACTGTACATGAACAGTTATTCCCGTTTCGGGGTCGCACCCGTTTCACACAATACATGCGCTCCAAACCAGCCAAATATGGCATCAAATTTTGGTGGGTTTGCGACTCCGACACGGGATACCCTCTACGAGGAGAGGTGTACCAAGGAAAACAGCGAGACCAAGCACCATCAACCGGCCTTGGAGAATCGGTTGTAAAGAAATTGGTTTCTGCTTATGCAGGATCTGGAAGAAATGTAACCACAGACAATTTCTTCACGTCATTCAACCTAATGAATGCTCTTTATGAGATGAAACTAAGTTTAGTCGGAACAGTTCGCCAGAATATAAGCTTCATCCCACAAAAACTGACGCCACTAAAAACGGATGACGTCGGTACAGCCCGATATGCTTTTGGGGAACGGTGTACTATGCTTTCGGTCGTCACCAAAAAAGAGCGTGCTGTTTATCTCCCGAGCAGTATACATCGCACATCAGGCCAAGTACGTGAGATGGTTCGTCATAAAGAAAAATTCATTAAAGAAATAAATGACTATTATAACGCCACGAAGGGAGGCGTTGACATTTTTGATCGGAGGTTGAGCAACTACACATGTAAGCGCAAAACAAATCGATGGCCACTAGCGGTTTTTTTCAATACGTTGGATGTGGCAGCTCTTGCGTCTTACATAGCCTACAAGGAGTTACATCCACATGAAGTCAACAAAAAATACCGAAAATATTTTTTGACTCTATTGGCCAGAGAACTATGTATGGAAAACATTCAATTTAGGGCTTCGAATCCGTTGGTTTATTCACGTGGCACAACTCGCGTTGCCATTGAATGTGTGCTTCAACGAAAACTACCTTCTATTGTCCCACTTGCTCCTACTGCTGCCCAGGCTCCACGTGAGCAACGGGCCCCTAAAACGATTCAAGGGAGTTGCCACCTGTGCCAGTCGCTGGAGAAACGAAAAAGGAAATCAAAGAACCTATGTTCAAATAGTTCAAAGCCTGTTTGCAATGAACATGCAGTAATTTAGTACCGTTGTAGTCATCCTTGTGTTACTGAATAATCATTTTTACCTTGTATTATTATCTTTTTACCTTTTATTATTATCTAATTATCAATAAAGATAGTTGAATTAATATTTCATTTCGATTTAATTGATAAATAATGTGTTTTATATCTTAAATTACTTGGGGTTACGGGAGTAACCATCCGTATTCTGTACTATTTTTGGGCAGGGTTTTGGAAAAATTAAATTTTTGAAAAATCTAAAAAAATATAGTAATAGGAAATGACTGAAAATTGATGACAAATACTTTCTTTCAGCTTTCTACAATAAATAGATTTTTCAATATTCATCACCAAAGATATCGGGGTTACTCCCGTAACCCTTCAGTAGCTCTAGGGTTGATAAGTATAACTGAAAAGGTACTAAAACGTTCTTAGCTGCTTGTAACTGGTTTATTTTCACACTTATTACCAAACTAACCACGACAAAAAGATGTACAAGGCATCCACTACAGTAGGAGGATAATAGGTATCATTAATAAAAAGTATAAAAACTACTGCTGTTTTTCTTTTATTTATTAACAAAAAAACCTACATTGGTCTCCCAAGGTACAAGCTTTAACCCAGTAGGATGTAAGGTTGCAGCTAGGTTCTCCTTAAGCTTAAGAAGCTGACTAAGAGACATAATCAAACATGGCAAACGTTCCCAGTTTTCCCCTTCTGTGACGACACCAACTACTGTTAACCAACTAACTATTTTTTCAAAAACTCAACGATTCTGCATCTGAATTACTGTTGTCAAGACAGAAACCTATATAGTACAAGATTCACTCCGCTCTATAGGCTACGCAGCAATAACTACACGACTTCTAACTCCTGGTACACCAACTGCCTCAAACTCCACCCAGGCGCAACCCTAGGTCCACGTGTCCTATTCCTACATATCCACTTCCTCATCCTTCTCTACCTATATTTTTAAACCTATTTACTCTTGCGAGCAATCCCACATCTCATAGCCTATCCTATATTACTTTTGCACCCAGGTGGGTCACGAATCACACAACCCTTTATGTGATGCACCTCTGAAGATTGCACATATTTATAATCGTGTAAGAGTATTTTCTTTTTTCTAATTCGTGTGTGTAAGGACTCTTAAACGCATCGTTTGTAGTGCGTTCAGAAGCTTCTTACAAGCATCGTGTCTGGTAACATGTCTGCTGTCTTTTCTGGTGTAGTAATATTTTCACATGTCAGTTGGTTGGATCTAGCTTGGATATTTAATCAAAACTTATAAGATGCGTAAACTTCGACAGCAAGTTAAAAAGTTAATGTCATGAGCGTTATAATTTTACGGAAATCTATTAAATTTAAAAAAAATACATGTTTTTAAATATATAATTAACTCAGAAGGTACATTTTCAAGAATAAATTTACTATGTATATAGGTATGGTTTTATGATTTTTAAAGAATTTTTCTAAAACAAATATCACTTTTTTCAGAAAATACTTTAGGAGAATATATAATTGTCAAATTTTGCGAAAGTATTCAATATGTTTTAATTTTTTATAAGATAATTCAATGGGATGCAGCTACATTAGTAGAAGGGTGCCAACGACGCCCGACGTCGCAACGCCTGGCGTCTGAAATTCGTGCAATCCCCGAGTGGTGTCGGTTGTTTTCGGAGTCCATTTTCTCGGAGGCACCGCCCATTTTTTTACGGCTTGTTTTTGGGGGGCCTTTTTCATCCCCTTAATGGAATTTTCAACCCCATTGATGTCATTTTAATTTTAATTAAGGCTGTTTTGGCTGTATTAAGAGCACTTTTGTCGGTCCAAGGGTTGTGGTTAGTCCAGATACATCTTGGTTCATCTTAATTCATCATCCTGAGTCCTTTTGGCGTCGGCGTCTCTCTCTCTCTCAGTTCTCAGTTCTCAGTTCTCAGTTCTCAGTTCTCAGTTCTCAGTTCTCAGTTCTCAGTTCTCAGTTCTCAGTTCTCAGTTCTGTTCCAGCTTTCCTAAAGTTAACGACGAATTTCATAATGTCCGATAAATGTGCAGTGTATCTAAAGCTACCAACCAAGTTGACATAATAGCAACTTCAGAAACTTTTTAAAACCTTCTTTATCTTCAAATTTATTCGAGCTTGAATGTCATAGTAAACAAGGAGGAGGAGTCACAGTGTACGTTAACAACAACTTACAATGTGATATTCTCCATACTTCACACAACAATTATTCAAATAAACCGGAATTTATAATTTGTGCTCTAAAAACTGAGAAAAATAAATTCCTATTTAGTGTAGTGTATAGACCCCAAATCTCAAAATTTAAAAGAATTTTTTGAACTAATTGAAAATGCGACATTACTTTTTGATAACGTTCTGATTGTGGGTAATTTCAATGCCAATATGAATGCAAATTCTAACAACGCATATAAAAACGAACTACTTAATATATTAATTGATATAGACTTCTAATGTATTCCTCTAAATCCAACATTCCATTTTAACGGTGGACGCTCCACTCTAGATTTAATAATCACAAAAAATTTATCTAAAATTCATGTTTCTGGACAGAATTGAGCCTCTGGAATATCACTCCATGATATAGTTGTGTGTTGCATCAATATAAATCCGCCACCTACAGTACAAAAGTCTGTAAAATATCGTAATTTTAAGAAGGTAAACTAGAACGCAGTCTTGACAGAAGTAATAAAATTAAATTTCAAAGTCAATAAGTTCACGGATTTGTGTCACCTGGTTTTGAATAAACATTTTCCGATCAAAGAGTTCAGAACAAGGCGAAAACCATCACCGTGGCTTAAAGAAGAAATGAAGAAATCGATGAAGGAACGTGATAAGTTATTAGCAAGTTATAAAAGAGACAGCACAAATCAAAAATTGGGACAAATATCGAATCCTCAGAAATAAAATAAAAAATTGGGTCAGAAACGAAAAACACAAATTTCTCCGGAATGAATTAAAAAATATTAAAATAATCAAGAATTTTGGAAAATAGTAAAAACTCAAGGAATTACAAGAAAAGACAATAACAAAGTTAATCCGATAGTGTCGCTGAACGATTTCAATTCCTATTCCTGCTCCAGCACGACGTATCTAAATGCTTGTGTTAATGTTAATCATCAAGCAGCAAATACTTCTAGTGCAAATGTGCATACTTTCAAGTTTGTGAAAATCACGATCAGTGACGTTGATAAAGCTATAAATAGTATCAAGTCAAAATCAGTGGGTCGTGACGGAATCCATATTGACTTTCTAAAATTGTGCAAAAATGAAATTATTCAAGTGTTATGTCACCTTTTTAATGTATCAATCAATACCTGTTCTTACCCGGATTTATGGAAGAAAACTTATATACGACCTCTACTTAAAAAAAAATTCTCCAACCGATTGCTCATCTTATCGACCTATCAATATAATTTCATGTTTACCAAAAATTTTTGAGAAAATAATTTTTGACCAAGTATCTAATTATATAAATGGCAGCAATATCCTTAATAAATTTCAATCTGCGTATAGAAGCGGGCAAAGTACCGAAAAGACACTTATCCGACTAACCGATGACATTAAGAGGAACATGGATGAGTCCAAAATTACTGTATTGCTTTTTTTTGCCTTAGGGAATCTCATTTTTGTTAGCACAACAATATTTAGGAAAATAATTATTTTCGTTTGGGCATTTCCAAACACGTACATACATACTTATTTTGTTATTGTAGAAGTTAGGAACTGTATAATATTTTTTTAGTTATATTTATTAGTGTTTCTCGTAAAGTTGTAAGAGAGGTCTATTTAGACCTAAACAAAACGAGACCATTAAATAAATAAATCTAAATCTCTCTCTCTCTCACCATCACTCTCACTCACTCTCACACTCACTTTAACTCTCACTCTTTCTCTCACTCTCACTCTCACTCTCACTCTCACTCTCACTCTCACTCTCACTCTCACTCTCACTCTCACTCTCACTCTCACTCTCACTCTCACTCTCACTCTCACTCTCACGCTCACTCTCACCACTATCACTCTCACTGCCACAGTCACTCTCACTCCCACTCCCACTTCCACTTCCACTCCCACTCTCACTTTCACTCTCACTCTCACTCTCACTCCCACTCCCACTCCCACTCTCACTCCCATACTCCACTCCCACTCTCACCCCCACCCCACTACCACTCCCACTCCCATTCTCTCTCTCTCATTCTCACTCTCACTCTCACTCTCACTCTCACTCTCACTCTCACTCTCACTCTCACTTCCACTCGCACAACCACTCCTACCTCCACTGCCACTTCCACTCCCACACCCACTTCCAATCCCACCCCCACCTCCACCTACACTTCCACTCCCTATATTAAGATTTCCTTTTTGGATGCCAAGACATTACATATTCTTTAAAATAAATTAGAATACATGGGGGTAGTTAAACTAGTTTACAGAACTCCATAATTATGTATAGTAAATTACAAAGTCTGTTTAGTAGAAATTCTACCTTAGTAAAAATAATGTGCATGGTTATTATCACTTGCCGTCGGTGCTTGAAGAATAGTATATTATGAAATTCGTTTATAACGCAAGGGATTGTGGCAGGAGTTTCCATTATTGGTTGAGCGGAGCGAAAACAATAATGGAAACAAACGATTTTCAAAACTTTCGGCATTCTTGAAAAACTGTACTGTTGGGTACATACCAGGGAGGTCAATAGTATTTTCAAAAGAGCACTTACTTAATTTTTTTCTTGAAGCACCAAGCAACAAATACTTACTTATGAAGGTAAATGTTTACTTTTAAGATTATTCTATATAATATGATTACATTTTAGGTAGATGCAATATTTGGGGTGTTTCGCATAGAATTGTACAATCAGTGTGTTGGGGATATTAAAGAAGAAGGTTCTGTCTTTGTGGTTTATATTAGAGATCCAATACACATAGACCCAGGGTTTTTACCACATTAAACGATGACAGTAGACTAAATTGTACTTAGCTCATTAAGAAGTACATGAGTTTAAGACCGAAGCATGTGGAGATTGAAAAGTATCTTTCATTCTGCAATGGGTGTAAATGTAGCTGTAATCCTATTGACATTAACACATTTGGTCAGACTCCTTTACAGATTGCCAAGTATTGAAATATTCCTAATGCCAATCAATACACTGGACATTCATTTCGTTGAACTTCTGCCACAATCTTGACAGACCGTTGAGCTGACATTAGAACTTTAAAACGGCATCGGAATTGGAGAAACGATGATGTTGAAGGGTACGTGGTAACTCCATCGAAAACAAGAATAAAATTGCCAAAACCTTAGGATCTAGTAGCGTATAACAAATGAGTAACATATGAGTAACATATCTATATCAACATCTTCAAGCAGTTGAAGGAATGCCTTCTTGAAACACCTGGGGGATTTCAATTACCAGAAATGTCAATTGTACCATTAATATTAACATCAGTAATTAATATAAATAAATAGTTTGTTCAATTTCTTTGTTTGTATTTCGTCGTCAAGACGACTTTATGGCACAACATTACAGCACGCATGCCACAAAAATGACAAATTATTATCACTTGGAGTAGAACGTTATTTGTTTTTCATCGCCTCGCCTGTAACACGAGTTACCTTTTAATTACAGTATAAATTTTATCATGCCTTCACTAAACGTGTATTTTGTATTGACAGGACATGCTACCCTATCCCTTTTTTGTTGTTATCGGTAGTTACTGTCAAAATGACATTTTTTTAAATAAGGTTATCAATGCCAGGTATTACCGTAACGTTACTAATATGCAGCTTAAATCTCATTAGTGGAGTTGATCGGCCTATTTCCACAGTTTTTGCTTTTTGAGCGCAACGTTTCGGCAGCGGACTCTGCTTTCACCGTCAGGCTTAGTCCTGAGAAGGACTATTTCGCACTTGAGTCGAATTCATATGTTATCTATAATTTTTTTTCAAGCATTTGGCTACTCTCAGATTCGAACTTGGCACTTACTAGTCTGATACCTTTACCGCTAAGCCACTGAATAATCCAATATACATTTTTTAGAGCTTATATGCATATCAAACTTTTTTGTGGTTGTGCAGAAGCTTATTGCGCATGTTGCGCCGGAACTTCTTGCGCAGGTGTATTGCGCTTAAGCTCTTCGCGCATTATTGGAATCCATATGGGTTTCATTTCTACACTAGCTTGGGTTATTGGATTTTTGCTAGTGCGATGTATGTGGCTTCTTTTAGTTGCCGACGAGTTGTGTTCGCCTCTTTTTCACAATCCCATTGGATGCAGTGGTCTTCGTTCCAGACATGTTCGGAGATTCTTGATCTTTCTGTTTCGCCATTCCGAACGTTGTTCTTATGTTCCTGCGTATTCACATTGAGTGGTATACTGCTCTCTCCTATGTATGCTCTGCCGCATTCGTATGGCAGGTTGTATACACAATTCTTGGAATTCTGGCCTTCATTGTATGGTTTGGTTTTGGTTAGTATTCCACTGAGTGTTCTAGTAGATTTTAAGGCAGTGCGTATCTTGTATTTGCTGCCTATCCTTCGTATTTTGTCTGAGGTACCTTGTATATATGGTATTATCGCTGTATATTTAGGTTCTTCTTTTTCTGTTCCCCTTTCCCTGTTCAGGTTAGGTGTTAGATCGGGGTAGTTATTTTCTTTGAGTGTTTTAGCGATATTTTTTTTTTCTTTGTTCAGGTCCTCTTGTTTTGAGCATTTTGTTTTGCTCTATCGTACAAATCGTACAAGCATTTTGCCACGCCTAACTTCGCGTTTTTGTGGTGATTGGAGTTGTAGTGTGGGTAGGTTTCCTGTATACACTTGTCGTGAAAGTGTTGTCATTCCTGTGTACAAGTACATCTAGGAAAGACAGTTTTTGTTCAGGCTCCAATTCCGCTGTTAATTTTATGGAGGGTGCGCGGTTATTAGATGATCTAGGAATTTATCTAGCTTATGCTTGCCTTGTTGCCAAACTACGAATGTATCGTCCACGTATCTAAGCGACATCCTTGGTTTCTCTGTGAATTCGGATTTCGCTTGGTCTACAAAGTCTTCCATATATATATATATATATATATATATATATATATATATATATATATATATATATATATATATATATATATATATATATATATATATATATTGCTCACTATGGCTGATAGTGGGTAACTCATCGCCATCCCAAACTCTTGTTGGTAGAATTTGTCTTCTACCTGGAAAAATGTAGTTCAAAATGCATATTGTCAGAAGTTCCATTATTGTGTTTACCAAGAGTTGCGTGCATTCGTCTAACGTTTCATCCTTCTCCAGCTTGTCCCTTATGATAGTTAATGCCTTATCGGTAGGCACATTTGTGAATAGACTCACAACGTCCAAGCTTACCGGTATTTCTTCGTGGTTGGGTTGGAAGCTTCTAATGGTTTCCACGAAGTGCTGCGTATTTTTGTCCATATACTCGGTCTTTCCCGATAAGGGTGTGATGATACCTAGCAGATAGTGTGCTAATTGGTGACAAGGTGAATTTCTCGAGCTCACAATTGGTCTCAGAGGGATTCCTTGCTTCTTTGGCAGGTCGTATAGATGAGGAGGTTTGCTGTAAATTTAATATTTAAACTATGGAAATACCTAATAATACAGTTTTAAAAAATGTCAAAAGTAAACAGAATTGCACCGTTTACTTATTTAAAAATTCAAATCGGCGTATTTTGCAGTTTTTATCACAGATGAACAAAGTCGTTTTATTAAGTTTGAGCATAAATAAGTGAGGCGATAGATAGATGACTCCTACCATTCGCGCCGTTTTAATAAATAACTTGCTTATTAATACACCCATTTTTCAAACACTCAATCGATTTATTAATAACTGCATATAAAAAGTGTAAAAATTATGCAATATAACCGTGTTGAGTGAACGGAGTAGGTTGAATAAAAGAGATCATTTAAAATTTCGCAAGTCATCTGCCAAATTTACAGGTGATTTTCGTGTAAAAATGACTACATAAGTTTATCTTTAGTTATATTAATTTACGTTCACAAACGAGTAATAAATAGTATTATCATGATAAAAAGGTTTTCACTGGTGAAAAGCAAAGTTTATTAGCGAGCCTGTAATCTCGAGGCAGTAAAAACTGTTACCTTGCGTATAATGTAATATAATTTTTCTACTCCTGTATATTTAACCCATGGATAACGAAACTCCCTACTATATGTGATATGAAAAAAAAAGAAATTTTATATACATGTATATATATACATATATATATATATATATATATATATATATATATATATTGAACTAATATTTACTATATAATAATTATTTATATTTATGATTATACTGGGTTAACAGAGTTAACAATCGCAATGTACTAATATTTATAATGCCCAAACTAACTTAAACAGTCGCATGTAAAGACTCATCAAAGGGGATAGGGTTCAAATTTAGAAGAGACTTTAAATTTATATGATAAAGTAAATTATTAGTTTGTTGAATTATATTATGACTTTGAATATTTATAATTATAAGTAAAGTGATTAATTCACATTGAGTTGTCGCCCATTTATATTTTATATCCAATTTGTTCAAATAAATAGCATTATAATTTTTAAATTGCATCGATATATGTGCAACTCCTGTACATAAAAAAAATCTTCAAATGTATAACCGAGCATGCGCTATGAATACGCATTCATGTGACCTTTCATTAAAAGCAAAAAGAAAATACGCCATATACATGTAAGTATAAATATGTTTAAATTTGGTAAATATTATAATAACCATTTAATTTTAGCTCAATTAATGTTCCCTCTGGACATGCATACACGTTGTCGCACATCATGTTTATTACAAAATATGGAAATCATTAACACACCAATGAAAATATCAATGTCAACAATAACATACATAAAGTTATAACACTCACATAAAAATGGCCTCCTTATCTTCTTCACGCTGATGTAGTTGACCGTAGAAGACAGCTCCTTCGAAATCCAAATCTGCTTTTTGAACATCCAAATTTGCTTCTCTCTTAATGCATGTACTTTTAAGTAAGTTTCACTAATATTTCTTCATATTGATAAATCTTTATTTTCAGGATCATCACACTTTATTATTTTTATTTCAAAATAATTTTTTTGAAATGCATCAGTAGTTGGAAGGTTATTTAAATTAAACACGCTTCCAATAAATGAAATGTATAATAATAGAAACACGAAGAAAACACAATTAACAATATCCATACCAAACGTAAACAACAACTTAAAAACAATGTCGAATCTCCGGAAATATTTTCACTTGCTGTCGATAACAACCGATTTTTATTTTAAAAGGTAAACTAACCTTAATTTAAATTATTTACCGACAAATGAATATCACTTGTTTTTAAAGACTGCCGATACTAAAACCGCACTTTACTTTTATCGAAAGTGACGTTATTTTGTTTAAAGTATTTTCAAGAAAAAATTTGGCAACATCTTGTTTAGCAAGTTGTTGGAACAGAGAAAAACTGAGAGAGCTACTAATCCTTCAGCACTTCTATTTATATGCAAATCGTTAGAAACCAAATTCATCGATTGTTATCAACAAATATTTCAACTTTTTCCTCAATTCTGATTGGCTAATGCTTTTCTTAAATTACAATTTAATTTCAAAAGCTCATAACTTTTGAACCCCTAAACCTATCTTAAAACTAACAACATTTTCGGAATCCTCGCAATTTTTCCTATAAAATAAGTTCTTACACGAAGTAATTCCTCCAATTATTAAACATGTTAATTTTTACATTTATTGATTTTAAACTAATTTTATGCACTTTACAGGCCTGGAATTGATTTCCACATGAATATGGCATGCTACTACATATAAATACACATCCTTTAAATGCCTACGGCCAATTTGAAAGGAAAATTATCTGAAATTTTCATACACCCTTAAAAACTAAATTTGGTAAAATAGTCACTAATATAGTGAATTGTGACTTGAAATTGAGGCTACTTTACTATTTTTACCTCATATAATTTATTTTGATCAAATTGTCTCGATCTATAACAATTTTTACATAATTTTTATGCGAGGAAATAACATAACCTCAAATTAATATAATAATTTTTAATGTATAATTTTACACTTTTAAGCACTTTAAATGTTTGTGAAAGTGTATATTCTTAATGTTTATGTCTTATTTTAATTTATTCTCACACTTTTGGAAGTTTATAAGTTCTTCTGAGACTTGTATCGAATTGTTGCATATCACTAATTTAATGTCTGTAAATGTTAATTAATCACAATTATTCCAGAACTGCTGGCTTATTTATGTTTTATTGTTAATAACCAATGTATTTATTCTGTTTTTATGTAATTCTAGCACTTATACTCGTTTTTCGCACTAACACGAACGTTTTCATAATTCTTGGCTGCGTACATGAAATTGTGACATTGATAAATGCGTAATACTAGTTTTAACATCACGTCAGTTAACTGCAGCCTTTACCTCATGTCTTTAGGGAACATTATGCTTAAATAAACCTACTAACTAAAATTAAACTTGATTTAATACATTACGATAACTAACATACCTTATACTTATGTGTCAATCATCCCTACCTAATATTATATATAATGAAATGTACCATTTGTACAAATTAATGAAATTACTCGCTATGTGAATTATATAGCTATACTAATGTAATTTATAAACATCTCAACATATAGGGTGTGCAAATAGTATCGCACCAAATGGGATTATGAAGAAACGGTTTGACATTTAGATTTGACCTTTGGTGGGGTTAAATAATACATAAATACCCATATTTTGATATGAGTTTCATTGGTTTTGTGTAACTGGTGTTTGTCAGAGGCAGCCATCTTGAATTTTTTTAAATGGCAACCTAAGTTGAGATTGCTGTCATTTGGCAGGTTATTCATTTAGAAATACAGCACGGTATATCATAAGCTTTTTTATTCTAAAATAACGAAGAAAATTAAAATATTAAACAAAAAGTTCAAGTGAATAAAACAAAAGCATTGAACAAGAAAATTAAGTTACTTAATTGATTAAAATTACATTAACTGCTCAAACCGTATTTTACATGCGACTCTACATGAGAAAAACAAGCTTATGATAATATCATATTGTAGTATTTACTATCAGTTCGAATTAGAAAAGCGATAACGACTATTAGAAATTGTTAAAATTGGTAACAATAAGTAGAGAACACAGAAATGCTATATTTGAATTAAATTTTTGTATAAGTTGTATTTATTTACAGCCCTTTATCCAGAAAATGCTCCCTCTACAAAGTTAATTTGACTTTTTAATTTTCTTCGTTATTTTAGAATAAATAAGCTCTTGATATACCGTAGTGTATTTCTAAATCAATTACCTGTCAAATGACACCAAACTCAACCTAGGTTGCAATTTAAATCTAAACGTCAAACCGTTTCTACATAATCCCATTTGGTGCAATACTATTTGCACACCTATATATATATATATATATTATATATATATATATATATATATATATATATATATATATATATATATATATATATATATATATATATATATATAAGGTGTCCAGAAAATAGTGGAAAAACCACACGTGACGATCTTCCTGGGACTATTTTGAGTAAAAAATCCTAATACAAAAATGCCGTATATGGCTTCAGAGTCCATCAGGAGCAACACAAAGAATGTGTACATCTGGCAACACAGAATCACACAGGTATCATGTAGTCATATGTAACTAAGTAGAACGCAAACAAATCGGTATGTCAAATGACGATATTAATTATTATTAAAATACAGTGTTGTACTTATTAGTAATTCATATTATTATTTGCAAAGCACCGAGCCATTGTTGTATGAAATTGAACTTGTGTCATATATCAGTATCGTATCGTATATCATCATACTCAGTTGTACCACAGATGTACAGATGTACACACATAACAGATTGCTAACCAAATGCTAGTATTCTAAATGCAACTGGAATACCAATACGTACAACTGGTGGCCTACAAATAGGAGAAACGTAACAAAAATTAATTTCTATAATTAAACACTCACTCCTTCATACAAATCAACAATATTTTTTTCCTCTGTTAGAGGGAGCCCGAATCCATCACCTGTTACATGAAAGTGGCGACAATAAAGAGTTAAGCCCCGCCCCCGTGCCATATTGCAACTAAATTCAAATAGTATTAGCAAAGGGTTAAATAGATAATTTTCTTTATTAAACATCAACTACGAGTCTATAACATTTAAACATTATTTATATACATAGAGTTCCTAATTTTAAGTTAAATAAATAAAATGGAGTAAGTATTAGGTGTGAAGTGTGGGAAATAAAAACAGTAGATATTTAATTTTTAAAATACTCTTTGAAACTTATACATTCAAAACGTTACAACTTTATATCTACTGTCCTCGCCAAGAGTGTTTACCGCTGCATCATCACATTCAATCATATGGTGTAATATGAAAAACAAGAATCAAAATTGTACTTTATTAGTCAAATGAGAAGTAAATTCATATGCACATAAAATAAATTACACTACGAATGTTCACCACCCTTATTTAATTCACTGTTTTATATAAGAGGACAGTATAAACAAAGGGGATAGCTGGATTCATAAATTAACGACGAGCAGTAAACACTACTGGCGAGTTGACCTTTACAACAAATATCCAGCAACAGATTTACTGGCTAGCCTTGTTGCTGTGGCCTTAGTTTTTTTTTTAATTAATTTTTAGTCTAAAAGTAACAAATCTTGTTATTATTTTAGCTTTAAGTCTAATTTCGTTTATAAAGAATTCTTTTAAGTTGACGTTACAAAAAAAAAAGAGAGAAAGTTCTCGAAACCTTTTCAGTAATGTAAATTTAGTAAATTTATCATAAAGTGGAGTTTGAAAACCAGCTGCATCAATACAAGTTTTACAAGTTCTATATGTTTTGGTAATACTTTGTAGAATATACCCACACAGATTATAGAAGGAATTCAATTCACCATAACAAAGGTGAAATTGGGGTCCTTCAATATTAGGAGGAAGCACAACATCATCATATTTATAAATTGGAACTCGAATAGTGTCCAAGAATCCAGATAAAAATTCTCTATAATCTTCTTCATAGCTACTGGATGAGGAATTCGTTAAATATTGGGAAATACAAATTAGTTTTAAATTGTTTTTAACCTGTACTCCATTAAAGCATGGGCGTAGCCAGCTAAGGGCAGGGAAGGGCAACTGCCCCCCCCCCTGGTAGAGCAAAAATAAATTAAATTAAATCTAAAATATACATATTTTTCTGTTCTGCATATATTTTTTGTTATCTGTTATTTGTTTAATTTAAGTATAATTAAAATCTCAAAGTTTTGTTTTCATTTGCCTTTTCTTTTTATCCTAAAATTTTACATTTTGAACGACCATGGACCATGGTTTGCCCCCCCCCCCCCTGTTATAAATCCTGGCTACGCCCTTGCATTAAAGACTATTTGTCTTGTTTCTCAAGACACTAAATAAATTTTCCAAATAGTCTTGAGAAAACCTACTCATCATAACGAACTTGTATTTTTTTAAAGTCAACAAATAACTGTGCAATCTAACATTGACTGCGTCGAAATTAATGTCCCAGTTTGTGATGGTTTCCATATCTTTTTGTAACCCACCTCCATTTTCACAATCAGATCCATAAAATCTTTAAGAAATTGTATGGATTCTTCATATATTTTAATATTAATTGTACTTAAAGCACATGACGGATGTCTTGAGGTCATCAAAAAAAACATTTTTCAAATTGATCCAGAAACCAAGTAGTTGTCAGGTACTCAGGCTTTTCTAATTCCTCAGCAAGAAATTTCAACGTAACTTACAGAGTGGTTTATAACATTTGTTGAGGTCGACACCTTCATTTTAGAAAAGTGTGTTGGAATTAGATCTTCTGACAGTTTTGGGGTCAATTTAAACGTATAATGTTTCTGATGGGTCACAATTTCTTGTCTATGACGGGATAAAACTTCATTACTAGGTAAATCATATTTTCTGACAATACTTACAGGTAATTTTATCACTTTGTTGGTCATTAACATTGATTTTACGTTTTTGAACAAATGTGGAATATACTTTTAATAAATTAATTAATCGGATATTTCACCTAACTCCAGAAAATATTTATTTATTATTGCACTACTAGTTTCAAATGCTAAGCATTCATTTTCAAGTGCTTTTATAACCGATTTAAAAAACTAAATATTTGAAATCTATCAAATAAACAGATATTATGATTATAAATAACAGAGGGTGGTAGGGTAGGTAACGGTAACAGTATGTAAAAATTAAACATAAACAATAAAGGACTAAACTAAATCTAATAATATGGTTGTAGTATTGCCGGAATCTGAGTTCATCAATTTGGTTTTATCAAATTTGGTAATATAAATCGCCTCAAAAATGTCTAGATGGCATGGGTTTGATACTTTTTTTAATAATTTCATTTTATTAATGTCTATGTAATAGCCATAATTCAGTAGATGTTCAGCCACGCTAGATTTTGAAGGTTCATTGTTTCTGAAAGCCCGGAAATGTTCTTTAAATCGTGTTTGTAAATTTCTAGACGTTCTTCCAAAATATGTACAATCACAACCATCTTGACATGAAATTTTATATATACCTGAATTTTGTAAATCTGGAATGATGTCTTTAGGGTTTCCTAACAAAAATTGCAAAGTATTTTCATTTTTAAAAACGACACTAATATTGTTTCTTTTACAGCACTTCTGTATCGAGTTCGTAACTGATTTAAAAAACGGTAAACTAAAACGGATAACAGAGTCTAAATTTGAAACTAAGGTCGTAAGAGTTTTTCTTTGCCGAACTCTTTCATGTTTCTGAATAACTGCACGAATAGTTTTTTTAGAATATCCATTAAGACGGTCCTTATCAAATTTTAACAAAAAATCCTTTACCTTCAATGCTCTATAAAGTAGAAGTTGTTTTAAAAAAGTATAAAACCATTTTGACAACTGAACTTCGTAAAAAACTTAAACACAGCAATCCACAAGTTCCAAGATTACATTGCTTAGCTAAAACCCACAAACCAGGTGTTAAAATGAGACCAATTGCTTCTAATATTAATGCACCAACCGAAAAAATTTCTAAATGGCTAGTTAGAGAATTTTCTATGTTAACTCCACCTAATGGTCAATCAGTTAGAAAGTGTATAGAATTTACGAAGCGCGTTTCTGATATTTCTTTGAAACGCAATGAAAAAGATGGTATCTTTTGATATAGTTTCTCTTTTTCCTAGTGTTCCTATAGAATATACCATGTCATTACTAAGAAAGTGGTTGGTTTCAAATGATGTAGAACCTAATAAAATTAAGATGTACATAGAACTCACTGATATGTGTATGAAACAAAATATTTTAGTTTTAGAAATAATTTTACGTCCAACATGAAGGCACAGCTATGGGTAATGCTCTCTCCCATTTATATCGGAGTTGTTTCTTTGTTATTTTGAAATACATCTAAAAGAAACTCAACTGACTTTTCCACGAATTTGGGTGAGATATGTAGATGATATTTTGCTATAGTTAATCAACGCTACATCATAAGAACTTTGGAAATGTTAAACTCACAATTTCCATCTATAAGATTTACATATGAAGTAGAAATCGACAACCATCTTCCTTTCTTGGACGTAATGGTAGAAAGAATAGATAACAAATTAATTTTCGATATTTATAGAAAATCTACCTTTACAGGTAGATATATAACTTCAAATTCATACCACTGCTATCAGCATAAAATGGCCGCGTTCCATTCTATGACACATCGCTTAGTTTCTTTACCTTTAAATCAAGAAAACTATAAAAAAGAATATAACTACATTCTGAAGTTAGGTGAAATTAATGGATATTCTAAAAAAACTATTCGTGCAGTTATTCAGAAACATGAAAGAGTTCGGCAAAGAAAAACTCTTACGACCTTAGTTTCAAATTTAGACCCTGTTATCCGTTTTAGTTTACCGTTTTTTAAATCAGTTACGAACTCAATACAGAAGTGCTGTAAAAGAAACAATATTAGTGTCGTTTTTAAAAATGAAAATACTTTGCAATTTTTGTTAGGAAACCCTAAAGACATCATTCCAGATTTACAAAATTCAGGTATATATAAAA
Organism: Vesta saturnalis; assembly: GCA_036346205.1. Classification (NCBI taxonomy): domain Eukaryota; kingdom Metazoa; phylum Arthropoda; class Insecta; order Coleoptera; family Lampyridae; genus Vesta; species Vesta saturnalis. The sequence continues at coordinate 144,991 of JARFJB010002483.1, read as the reverse complement.
TTTCATGTCAAGATGGTTGTGATTGTACATATTTTGGAAGAACGTCTAGAAATTTACAAACACGATTTAAAGAACATTTCCGGCTTTCAGAAACAATGAACCTTCAAAATCTAGCGTGGCTGAACATCTACTGAATTATGGCCATTACATAGACATTAATAAAATGAAATTATTAAAAAAAGTATCAAACCCATGCCATCTAGACATTTTTGAGGCGATTTATATTACCAAATTTGATAAAACCAAATTGATGAACTCAGATTCCGGCAATACTACAACCATATTATTAGATTTAGTTTAGTCCTTTATTGTTTATGTTTAATTTTTACATACTGTTACCGTTACCTACCCTACCACCCTCTGTTATTTATAATCATAATATCTGTTTATTTGATAGATTTCAAATATTTAGTTTTTTAAATCGGTTATAAAAAGCACTTGAAAATGAATGCTTAGCATTTGAAACTAGTAGTGCAATAATAAATAAATATTTTCTGGAATTAGGTGAAATATCCGATTAATTAATTTATTAAAAGTATATTAGAATTTCAGAAGTTGCTCAATTTTTTCCTTTTTATATTGAAATGTGGAATGTCCGCAAAAATGTATATAAATTTGTTAATATTTATAGGATGAGCTATCTGTATTATACTTATTTACTAGTTCCAGATTTAGAGTAACTAAATCTACCAGAGGCAAAATGGCCACCAGACGGGAAGTGGTATGATATTGTTCCAAAATAGCCTGCTTTCGGGTATTAAGAGAAATTAGAGCAAATAGCGCATAAAATTACTCACAAATCAAAACATTCCTGCTTCATATTGTGGTTCTTCTTACTTCTCCACATCCCTCTTCCTCTTCTTAAGTGTCCTTGAGTGTTGTATTCTCTTATTTACATCTTCTTCAATAGATCTTTCTGCTTTCCGCACTCTACAACATCGATATCCGACAAGATCTTGATGCAGTTATGCCCTGGTTTCAGTCTAACATATTATAGAAGTTTTACTCTCCCTCTATTGCCTTCATTATAGGTAATTATAGAGTCAAATGTTCCAAACCTTAGGGTGTTCATTCCAACAAAGTTTATTTTAGGTATTCTAAACCACAACACTGAATTGCACGACTCGTTTACGTTTTGAGTTTGGCCGTGAAGGCACTTTTTAAGTCGGTTTTATTACTTCAATCACAGCCTCGTCCAAAGAGTTGTCATGGTAGTTCATCTCTGTCAGCCTGTTTGTAGGCACACCATGAAATGTCTCATAAGTTATGCTGCGGTTTTTCATTGGTGGACGCTTTGTGGAAAAAGTACCCCATACATCTTTTTTTCATTTTCTGCAAATCATTTTTATTTCTTGGATGGCTCATCCATAATAGCTTTGAAGTGTATTATGGCCGCTTTAGTAAGTCGCCCTTTCACTCCTCCAATTGCTTTGTCATCTCGAAGTGTTTTCTTTTTGTAATCTGTTCTCAACTTGAGTAGCCTACCACCTATTCGTTTCTGCACGTGGCCCAGATACTCTGACTGACAGTTTTGTTTATATTCCTGTTAATTTATTTCACATGCACAGCTGTGACAGTATTTGGAAGCAGCATCCAAAATCTTGCCTATATCAATACAGAAAACCGAAACTACGCCATCCAAAGACGTATATTCACGCCGTACCGGTATGAACCACAACATTTGTTTTGGGACTGTTGAATACTATTGAATAAACTCGGAAGTACTTTGAAAATCAGAACGTCGAATGTGCATTCAGTACTTAGGGAGTAAATTTTTGTATAACCAATATAATTCATGTTCAAGTGACATTCGTCCGTGACGACAGATAAGAGTAAATCATTAATATACTTCATGACCAGTTCACAAGTTTGCTGCAAGCGGCGGCTAATTTCAAATTCCAAGTTAGCGTGATAGTCAGCCGGATAAAAGGAATTTTGAAACTCGACCAAAAAGTCGTTCCAATTTTGCCAACGTTGCCATAACGTGGCGGTCCCGGTAAATAAATCTGATAAAACTGATAACAAATTATCGAGAGATATAGATAAGTTTTTGCATACCACCTCCAGCCTTTTGATGAACTCCACGGGATCAGTGTGTTCGTTGAATGAGATGTTCCGGCTTCGCACGTCGATCTTGTGCAGCGGTGATAATTTTGGTGGTGTAGGCGGTGACATGTGCTTCTTGCGTATGTGGTTAACGCTGGTTCCATTGGAAAGGCAGTCAGCGGTGTAGGCGGGAAGATATTGAAGAACGGATGCTCTCACGGAGAAATAAGCTGATCCGGTGACAGAGCTGGTGGCGGTTGCCATCAGTTGCCAGTCCAAAATCATGAGCTTCAAAATCAGTTCAGCCTTGGGAAGGCCATACATTCATTTGACGCGATCATTATTGTGGTACGGACTGTAAACTGGGTCGGTAAACATAGTTTCGTACGGATACGAAGATCTTCCAAATCTGGACCAGATCATTCCATTAGAACAGAAATCCAAAGAATGATCACTCCTCTTGAAAAAAAACGGTCCCGGCTCGGGCGCCAAAATATGTGACGCTTTTACGTTGCTATGGACGGTTATGATAGCTCAAGGATGGTCATTGTGTTCCCTACTTAAAGTAAGTTTTAGTAAAATTATAATCAGGTTTATTAAGGAAAAAGAAAATACGAAATAATTGTAAACTAATAACGATCATCGGGCGCCGATCCAGGTAAGCGGTGGTATCTCTCCTGGAGGCCTGGATTCCTCCTGGAGATAACGGCAAAAGCGTCAGTGGTCCGGGGGATCTCAGTGGAGACGTCGGTGGTCAAAGGTCTTTGGCGGTAGTGGCAGGCCAAAGGTCTTTGGCGGTAGTGGCAGCTAAAAAATTAGAATCTAAGGTTTATAAAACAAACAGCGCAAAAAAATCAGTTTTAAAATAAAAAAAATTACACGCACGGTTTAAGACTTTATAATCAAAAAAATTAAAGAATCGGTGATAATTCTCCAAATCAATGATAATACAAAATATTACTAAAGGAAGAAACGTTGAACGATAACAAAGAGATTAGCGAATCAGGTCCAAAAGTAAATTTGCAAATAAAACTAACTAGGCAACTCTATTGCTATATGTAAATGATAAGAAATCAATTTTAATTATGTACAGTATTAGGCGATAAGGATCATATTATATTTAAGTTTGTAACCAGATAATTAAGAAACAAACGATTTTAATAAAATTAATCTTTTACACCATGATTTAAAATAAAACTAAATAAGTACCGATAAGTAAACGGGTAGAAATTTTCTTAATATTCTGAATTTTTATAATAAACAATAGTTGAGGATAAAATTGTTTATCACGGAATATTTCCAAACGTAATTTTAACCAAACTAAAAGTGTTAATATGGTTATAATAATTAGCAGGTGCGTTATTAATTGTACGGTAATAATAATAAGACTTATGCAACGGAGAGCGGTGGCAAAGTAAAAAAACGGTGATGACTTATTGGTAATATAATTTAAGCAAACTCTTAGAAAATTGCCGGTCACAAACCAACTTATACAGGGTGTATTTTAAAATCACCGACAAACGAAAACTGGGGGTTTGGGACTATTCGCCGTCGCCGGTTCGCCTTCGCCGGTTCGCCTTCGCCGATTCGCCGTCGCCAATTCGCCGTCGGGACAGTTGGCCGTCGGTCAAATTCGCCGTAGGGACGATTCGCCGTCGGGGGATGCTTTAGACGAATTTATAAAATTAATTTGTTCTTAGGTATGCCAACACACAAAATTAATGCATAACGTAAAAAATACTACAGATGTAAAACGATTTTAATAAGTAAAATAGAATATGTACATATTAACTATAAATTGACCTACATATTGTAATTATGTGCTAAGCCCCTCAGATATTTCCTCTTTTGACAAAACTTCAACCACCTGATTAACTCAAAGAATCGGTACAACTAAATGTTTTTGTTTTTGTTCTATGCTTTTGTATTTATAGCAATATCGAGATGTAATTATTGTTAAATTAAGGTTACGTTAATTATCAGAGGATTATTTGAGATAAATTGCGGAAAAACCATTTATTTAAAATAAAGAATGTCATAGAAAGTCTATTTAAAGTAAGGGTGTCCATTATCATACGAGAAATATAATAGCACATCAAAAAGCAACGATTTGTACGGCGAATCGTCCCTACGGCGAATTTGACCGACGGCCAACTGTCCCGACGGCGAATTGGCGACGGCGAACCGGCGAAGGCGAACCGGCGACGGTGAATTGTCCTAGACCCGAAAACTGGAGATCTATTATTCAAAATAAGACAAAAATGATCACAAACGCTTTTCCGAAAATGCTTCCTAACCGAGATACAGGTTGATTAAAAAATAATTCTTTTAAGAATTTTTTAAGATTCCTCAAAAACTACAAAAGATTTTACACTGAGATTTGGTACACCTAAACGTCTAATTAAATACAATTAATCAGGTGAGTTTGAGTCAACTGGTTCCATCCAGTGACGTAGAATATGTTAAGTTAATCACTTTAAGTAAAAAAAAAACGCACGTCCCTGCTTTTTTTGAAGAAATATTTTTTTGTTAAATTCAACATTTAATTCTTCAAATAAAATCATACTTAGTATTTTTTCGATTCGGTACCCGTTTTTGAAATATTTTGCATTAACATAAACGACTACATTATTCAGTAATAACCAAATTAAATAAATCAGAGATTGCTTTGCATTTGGCAGTTACGTATCTTATGTTTGCTAAAATAGTTGCATTTACGCGTGTTTTGTAATTCGTTGTTTGAATCTAATTACTGTGAAAAAATAAATTATTTCAAACGTGAACTGGTCGATATGCATTTAAGTTATGGTAATGCTAATTGCAATGCTCGTGCAGCTGCTCGACTTTATGAACAAAGATTTCCAAATAGAAGACATCCACATCATACTACGCTTAGAACCGTTCATCGTAACTTGTTAGATTATGGAAGTTTAAAAGGAAAGAAAAATTCCGGACGAAATGCTCGTGTACCAGTTGAAATTGAGGAAAAAATTTTAGATAGAGTGTATGAAAATTCATCAGTAAGTAGGCGCGAGTTAGGTTTAGAATTTGATGTGTCGTATAGCAAGTCTTGAAAAGTTTTACGAGGACAACACCTACAAAAAGTGCATGCATTATTGCCTGCTAACTATCCTCGTCGAATGAATTTTTGCAAATGGTTTTTAAATAAAAATGCTGAAGATGTACAATTTGTTAGAAACTTATTGACCACTGATGAGTGTATTTTTTCCTGAAATTGAATAATAAACTTGCATAATTCCCACAAATGGTTAGATGAAAATTAGCATCCAACTGTAGTTATAGCTCACCAACATAGATTTAGCGAAAATATTTGGATAGGTACACTAGACGATCACCTAATCGGACCTATCCGTTTTCCTCAAAGACTTACTGGTGAATTCTAAATTTTTTGAGAGAAGATTTGCCAGAATTGTTTGACGACGTACCCTTAGATGTTAGAATGAACATGTATTTCATGCATGATGGTGCACCACCACATTTTACACGAAACCTCAGAGAATTTTTAAATGCATGGTTCCCTGGACTCTGGATTGGACGAGGAAGTGAAGTACCGTGGCCGGCACAATCGCCAGATTTAAACCCATTGGATTTTTTTGTGTGGCGGTATCTGAAAACTCGTGTCTATTCTGTTCAAATTGATAATCGAGAGCAACTTTGGAATCGCATACAGATGGCATGCGATGAGATTAGGGCTACGCCACAAATTTTTCAGCGTGTTAGGTTTCATTTGCTAAGAAGAATACATACTTGCATTCAAAAGGAAGGAGGACATTATGAACAATAAGGGAACACGGGGCAGAATGGCATAGCGAGGCACAACGGCATACTTCCTCTAAAATCGTTTACACCCGTCATAAGAAATAAAAACAAAGCACCGATACGATCCTACTCTATCGTGTCATCACAAAAACTGGCGAGTAAATCATTTCAGTCAAGCGATAGTTCCAAACGTGTTGATTTGGTGTCTGTGTTTGTAATATTTTACGAAATCTGATGTTAACGTAAGTACTCAAATAACATTTTACACGTATTATTTTATATTTTTTGTTTTGTATATGATGTAACGGAATAATTTGTTGCCCTATTTGCGTTTTGTTTAAATTATAACAATGTGTAGTTTGAAAAAAATTCTTAAGTTAGGTTTGGGGCGGAATGGACCGGGGCAGAATGGACCAGGGTACCATTCCGCCCCAGAATAGGCAATTGCGCCCCAGTAATAGTTAGGCAAATCACCGTAATAATTTTATGTTCTGTTAGGTTGGGAAAATATAATAATATAATAAATAATGTTTATTGGTTTTTTTTTCGAAAAGGTATAAATGTCTCATGAAAATTATGAAAAACCGAGCACCAAACATGGGATATCAATACCATGGAGAATGCTGTTCTTGCTGTTATTAACAATGAGATGGGTTTAAAAAAAGCATCTCTACAATATTTGGTTTCTCGTTCTACGCTAAATTGACAAAACCAAAGGAAAATTTCAAAAAGTTTTTACTGTAGATCAGGAGCTGGAACTTGTAAATTACATAAAAACTATGGAGTCCAGATTATTTGGATTAACTTTAACTGGCTTTCGACGACTGGCGTTTCAATTAGCCGAGGAAAATAAGTGTTGTCATAAGTTCAACGTCATCAATCAAATGGCTGGACCGGATTAGATGGAAAAATTTCTATCTAAACACCCAACATTAAGCTTACGAAAACCAGAAGCTACATCCGGTACTCGAGCCATGGGGTTTAATCGCGTTTCAGTAGCCCTATTTTTTAAACTTCTAACTGAAACTGTAGATAAATACAAGTTAACAGAGGATCGTATCTACAATTGTGATGAGACTGGAATCCAAGTAAATCCAACATGTCATTCAAAAATTCTTGCTCTAAAAGGTCGGGGCTCTTGCTTCTGCAGAGAGAAAGGATACAGTAACAGCAGAAGTGTGTTTCTCTGCGGCAGGGTAATTCATGCCGCCTATGTTAATATTTCCCAGAAAAAGAAGACAGCCCTCATTTGAGATAGGATTACCTCCTGGATCGATGGTGGAAGTAAGTGACTCGGGTTGGATCACAACAAAGTAATTTTTAATTTGGTTCAAGCAGTTTATACAATTCTCAAATGCAAACAAGGAAAATCACCAGGTTCTTCTCATTTTAGACGGCCATTAGACGCACACAAAGAGTCTTGCTTTGATTAATCTGGCTCGTGAAAATGGTATAGTACTTTTATGCCTACCTCCCCACTGTTCGCATAAATTACAACCCCTAGACGTCAGCTTCATGAAACCACTAAGCACATACTATGAACACGAAACACGAAAATGGTTGAGAACTAATCCTTCTAAGGTTATTACGTTACACCAGATTTCAACAATTTTTGGAGCTGCCTACCTAGAAGCAGCAAGCATGAAAACTGCCATTAATGGTTTTCGCAAAACCGGAATATGAATGATGAATTTGTGTTTAAGGATTGTGACTATATGCCGTCTGCAACGTCTGATATAACTCCAGTTCACGTTACAGCTGAAAGTGAGAAACCAAATACGTTGCCTGACAATATTGATAATTTATTGAATGATCAACCTCATTGTTCAAGTGATCACCCTCATTATTCAAGTGCTAAAGTCCAATGTCCCGGTGATGCTCCGAATTCTGAAAATGGCCAAATAATTATTGAGATATCCCTTAATAATGTTGAAGATGCCAAAAATTGTCGTTTTAATTGCAAGTCTCGTACAGATATTATGCCTGTTCCAAAGATCCCTCAGACCACGAAAAGAATTTCTAGGACAAGAGGCAAAATGGCGATTCTCTCCTCAACTCCATATAAGGAGGAATTAGAGGTTACCATTACCAAACAAGAGTTAATGAAAAGAAAACAAATTCAAAGAAGAATCGTAAGTAGCCCAACAGAAAGGGAATCTACACACCTACCTCAACAAAAAAAAGAAGATAAAACTAGATGCAACTGGAAAAAAGAATAAAGTTGATCAAAAAAAAGAAAAAAAACTTGACATAGAAGAAAATTCCTCGGCAGACAGTGAAACTGATGATGATGATACTGAATGTCTTTACTCCAACGAATTTTAATCTAAATCAACGGAGGGTTGGATAGCATGCTCCATTTGTAAAAATTGGGCCCACAATTCTTGTGCAGGTGTTGAAAGTGACGACGATAACATTATGTGCGACTTATGCAAATAAGGCTAAGCCTACCAAATATGGCTTAATATGTTTTTACCATTTTAGTTTTGATATTAAAGTTGTGTATTTAAGCTTTGGTTTTTTTAAATACAATACGAATATATGGGTTAATATTACTTTTTGGATAAACCCTTCTGCCCCTCAAAGGTGCCATTCTGCCCCAACGTTGGGGCAGAATGGTCATTTTGACATTTTTTCTCTGACATGCGCTAAAAATTCTAAACTTTTATTTTATATTTTTAAACTTCTCCAATTTGATAATTAAACATTGAAGAATGTTTTGTGTTTAATTGGGACCCAAAATTTAAATGGCTCTGGCACGGAAGATATTCTAAACGTTAGGTATGCCATTCTGCCCCGTGTTCCCCTACGTATAAAAATAATTATTATTTTGTTTTTGATTCCTTCAATATCTCTTTAATAATGTACCTAATAGTTAACTGCGTTATTTTTTTGTAAAATAAAACAAATTTTTACAATATTTCAAAAACGGGGTGCCGAATCGAAAAAATACTAAGTATGATTTTATTTGCAGAATTAAATGTTGAATCTATCAAAAAAATATTTCTTCAAAAAAACCAGGGGCGTGCGTTTTTTTTTACTTAAACTGATTAACTTAAAATATTCTACGCCACTGGATAGAGTCAGTAGACTCAAACTCACCTGATTAATTGTATTTAATTAGACATTTAGGTGTACCAAATCTCAGTGTAATATCTTTTGTAGTTTTTGAGGAATCTTAAAAAAACTTATTTTTTAATCAACCTGTATCTCGGTTAGGAAGCATTTTCGGAAAAGCGTTTATGATCATTTTTGTCTTATTTTGAATCATAGAATCTCCAGTTTTTTTTGTCGGTGATTTTAAAATACACCCTGTATAATACTGCATCATTGTCAATTGCAATAAAATATCACATGTATGAAATTGATAATGAAACTTGAACATGGAATATTTTGATGTTAAATGACATTATTATATTTAAAGTTTAAAAATCTAAATTTATATAATTATAATGACATTTCAATTAATAAAGCTATATGTATATTATCGTATACAATTTATTCAATCAATTAATTTCAAAAATTAAAAATATCGGGCGTTCAAATAAATCTGAATTGTAGTTGTACGGAAAATATGTAAGGACTGGGTTTTGTTTGTTTTTTTTATTAGGTGACAGATGACGGTGGGAAAAGGTATTTTTTTGTAACGGAAATCCTGTTTCGTCACACTAGATGTACTGGTCCTAGGATTACTATCACCGCACTCACGTTCATCAGGCCTACTGTTTGTAGTATACTGGTTTTCTCATCTTCAAAATAACAAAATGGAAATTTTCACAAAACTACACAAACTTTACTAAAGCACTGGATAAACAGGTTACCAAATAAATATTATTGTTGTTTTAGCAGTAAACAAAGTGTAGACGAAAAAAAATTGTGCTGGTTAGCTAACATAAACACCACACTATATATATATATATATATATATATATATATATATATATATATATATATATATATATTAGTATTAGCAAGTATGTATGTAACTTTATTACCGGATTTTTACCAATTCAGGCGCGCAATACTTTTTTTAAACCAATTTTTCCATTCATTAGCGTTTACAAATATATGTGTCATATATCGTATAACCCGAGAAGAAAAGAAAAATAATTTTATTTTGTTTTTTTGTGATTTTTGACGCCCGTCTCCCCTTAATCACTTTTTTCCCAGAAAGAGTCTTATACGACACATTTGGTTTGAACGAATCTCAACTAGGGATAAACTTTTTCTACGCAATATTAAAAATTAAATTAAGTATTAAAAATTTGGAGTGTCTCTACTCAACATTCCCGTATATAAATCAAGTAGTATGACACCTAGTGTCAAACAATAAAATAAATAATCTTGAAAAAAAGTAGTAAAGAAAGGCTACCGAAACGTAGTTTCATTTATTACACGAGTTCAAACCCAAAAATGTCTTTTTACTCTAATAATGGAAGCATAAATAATGATTATATATATATATATATATATATATATAAAATTTTATAGAAAAAGCAAATACAGATTACAGATTATAAGAGCTTTTAAGAAAAACAACTATCCTCTAAAAGTAATATTAGATATTCTCAAAAAAAGAGTTAATCGTTTTTATAGTAATTTGAAAACAGACATATCTAATCAAAATTATAAGTATGTTTCAATCCCTTACACGAATAAAAAATCTTTAATTTATAAATCTTTAGCTAAATATGAAATAAAACCTGCGTTTGAGTCACAAAATAAAGGCTCTAGGTTATTTTCAAAATTAAAATCTGTGTAATCAAAAAACAAATACTATTTACCAAATTTCTTGTAATAATTGTCAAAGAATATCTATTGGAACTACAATGCAACCTTTAAAAAATCGTATTGTACAACATAAAACTGATGTGAAAATTAAACCAAAAAGTACAGCTTGGGCCAAACATTCTGCAGAAAAAATCACTTATTTGATTATAAAAACACTAAAATTTAAGACATAGAAAACATTTTACTAAACGATTACTTTTGGAAATGATGTATATAAAAATTAACAGTGATGAAACATATGATCGAAATATATGCAAGTTTAAAAATTGTGTTTTAATTGATGGAAGTACCATAAAATAAGCTCAATTTATATATATATATATATATATATATATATATATATACAGGGTGTTCCAATAGTGCGTATTCGGTCGATAGCTCTTTAGCCATTAAACTTAGAAGATAAGTTTAAATACGAAAGTTGTCTATTTTTATAAGCTGCATGATCTAAAAATAGTTTGGTTTCTACAGGGTGTAATATAAAAGCGGTACAATATAGAACTTTTTATTTTTAAATAGAACACCCTATATATTATTTTATTTTTAGATTCTCCTTATAATTTTACATCTTTTTTATAAGAATTACTTACAAGCTAAATCTTACAGTGTTTGAGATATTTGCAAAGTTAACTAAAAACTAACATTTTTATGTAGTAATTCAAGTAGGCGTATCTGAGTTGTTTTTAAAGATAAAAACGGTCCCGGAAAGTTTACCGAAAACAGTTGACCGAAAACAGTTTACCGAAAACAGTTTACCGAAAGGCAATTAACCGAAAGGTCAATTTACCGAAAGGACAATTGGCCGAATTACAATTTACCGAAAAACATTTTTGCCGAAATACAGTTTACCGAAAGAGAAGTTAACCGAAAATTATGGTTCACGGTCATTTCCCGCCGAAAAAAATCCGACGCTGCTTTAAATAAAATGACATAATATGCAAAGAAGGAGCTTTAATAATACTTTTCATTGCGTTGAAATAATACGTGCGTACTTAAAAAACCCTTATTATTAATTTAAATTGGAAGCGATTCCCTTTAAAAACATCAGCTTAGCAGCGTCATACAGTTTTTCATTCTAATATTTAGATCACAGTTTACTTTTTTGTGGTGGTTGAATGCTCTCTTACAAATTTTATATTACATACCTCTAATATCTTAATGAATTCGGATATTCTGCAGATAGAGTTAATATTTTAAAATATCAATGTTTATTCTTGCAAGGGAAACATAATTATTGTGTGTGAGTAATAAATGAAGGTAGCTTACTAAATAGTATGCTGATACAATCGCTACATTAATGACATCACAACTAACAATAGTTTTAATAACAATATTTATTGTTGTATAAAACACAAGTAAATAAAAAAAATGACAAAGGAATTAATTTCCGACTTTTTAAACACGCCAGCAATTTGAGCTGCAAGTCCTAAGCCTTGGTAAAGTGTGAAGGAAAAGTTCGTTTATATAATAGTATGTCATTAGATACATAACCTGCACGTACCTCATAGCATTATAATACATTTTCGGTTAATATTCCTTTCGGTAAACTGTGCTTAGGTAAAAATGTTTTTCGGTCAATTGTAATTCGACCAATTGTTGTTTCGGTAAATTCACCTTTCGGTTAATTGTCTTTCATGCATGAGCTTACTTTTATTCTATTGCCAAAATTGGATATCAATATACACGGTGATCACAAAAATTAATTCAATAACATAAATTTGAAAATGCTATATCTTCATTTTTTTAAATGGCACACCCTATATTTTTTTGATGCCTTGTCTTCGTCTATTAGTCGGCTTTCATTTCTGTTAAATATGTTCTATACCTATCTCTAATAGTTTCGGAGATATTTAAGTTTGTTGAAATTTTTTAGTTGATAACACTGAATAAGAGTAACATTAGTCGGTCAAAGCAAGCTATGAATACATAAGAAACTAAAAAACATATTAACTGAAATACAAACACTTAAAATTATAATAAATGTTCAATGTTCATTACCAAAATATCATTATTTAAGTTTATGAATTGTTTAGTTTCATAATAAATTTTTCTATAAAAATTATTTATTTTTTCTTCCATAAACGACTTCATCACTGTAGTCATATTTTTTATTAATGTTCTGCAGATATTATCCATTTGGTAAAGAATTTATTGAAAATTCTACGTTAGTAATAGTTTTTAAAATATAGTTTTGAACGTTATTTATTAATGGAAAGTGAAAATTACTTCCTAAACTTAAACAACATAAAACATTATTTGGTATTATCTTATTACTGTAGTTTTTAATCCAGTTTTTATTAATGTTATATTTAAATTCATTTTCCTGTATATATATATATATATATATATATATATATATATATATATATATATATATATATAATATAATATAATATATATTTATATTCATAAGGCATACGTCAATGACTTGATTTTACGTTCAGACTTTTAATTCTTCTCTAAAATAAAGTTTCTTAAGATTTATTATAAGTTTTGTTATTTATTTATGCATTGGGGGTTGCATTCTAATAAGGGGGCCTACTCTTGTAAGATGGGAATCGGGTAAAATAATGAGTGTGGTCTAGTCTTATCTCCTCCTTAATAAAGCGAAAAGGTCCTTATCTAGTCTTAGCACGCCTGAACACAGCCAAAAAAGGCCTTAACTTACTATCCATGCCCCTTACCCTAGGATCACGTGAGCATCCCGCGCCTCTAACCAGAGAACTGGACTGTCAAAAAGGCTCTTAATATGCCAAAAAGACCTTAACAGGGGGCGGAGTCCATGCACCAATCACAAACTAGGGGGCTTGGCCTACCCCAGGCCCACCAATCAGAACACCATACGCGCGCATTTGCCTTCCCTTCGGAGGCTACCAAAAAGGCCTTAATTAGGGTCTAAAATGTCACGTAACCATCCCCACACCCGCCCCGCACCCATAACCCCAGCCAAAAAGGCTCTTAATTAGGATTAAAATACCGTCAAGGGCTGAAAATTCTATCAAGGGGTTGAAAATCGGCCTCGAACAGAAACCGACCCCCAGCCAAAAGGTCACTAATTAAGGGTAAAAATACCATCAATGGTTGAAAATTCTGTCTAGGGGTTGAAACAAGCCTCCGAAAAGAAGCCATTAAAATAGGGTCTGGGAAATGACCACGGCCGTCGTTTACCCTCAACTGCCCTCATTTTACTTTCATGTACAAAGGATTTCAATAAAACGCTCCAAGTATGTATGCCATAATAAATACAAAGTGTGTAGTATATTAACAGTAGTCGACTATACTCTATTTTTTCCAAATTTGTAATTTTTACATTCGGCAATACTATACGAAGTATAGCAAAGGGAAGGTATTGCGATCATGTAAAAATTCAACCTCAAGATTTTCACCGATCTTAAGGTTTGGAGGGCCCCTTGATGCATTTTGACCATTTTTGGCTTACACTTTGTGTATGTTTGTGTCTGTGCAAACATACGATAGGGTAAATACGATAGTGGTCAGACCGTAAAAGCTACAGTAATGAAGATTGTCATATGCGTATTGAAAGCCCTAATAACAGTTCTGGTGCACATAGTGCTTTGATAGTGCATTATTAGTTACATCAGTACTATCGCTTATTACGTTTTGTGATAAGGGCAGAAAACCAGCATTGTAACATTTGGAGTCGTTTTCTAAGAAACCTCTAGTCGAGCTGCTGAAGCTTCATGCACTAACGAAGCATTAACAATATATCATTACAATCATTAGCCTTTTAATCGTTGGTGCCTTGTTACTACCGTTTCCTGCATTATGTTTGGTGGGAATCGTCGTTTTCTCGAGAACAGACTTGGTAGTGCTGATGCAAGTCATATGACATTAAAAAACATTAACAAAGCACCAGTGATATATACTTGTGGTGTAATTAGTAGTAGTTTTAATTAGGTTAAGAAGGCAGGACCTCAAAATGAGGTGTGTGATGACTTGCTTTTATTGGAAGCACTAACAGCACAAGTGCACATCGTGAGTACTTTCTGGATTACATCAAGTATGTTTCTAAGAGCAAAAACCAGTATTGCAGTTCGGAATACGGTCGGTCGTATTGATGCAAGCTGTAAAGTACGCAAAGGCACTAACAATGTAGACCAGCTCATATTATTATTTTCCTAGGAAATAGGTGAACACGCTTTCCTTTACACCACTAGTCAGCTAGTTATTATTGTTAATATTCTGATTATCGTTTTAATTATAATACAGTTTAAGAAAGCTACTGTATGCCAAACAATTTTACTCAGATATATGACAAGTGTTATACAGTAATGTTTATTTGCATTTTCACTATATTTGTTTTGAAGAAAACCTTAATTTTCAACCAATCCTTGTTACGAAGTAATGGCTGGTTCAAATTTTTTATAGTTTCACATTCGCCTCTTTTCTACCCGTTTTAAAATTGTCCCGATGTTTGTACTATGACACATTCTTTTTATGCTTATGTCAACTAAGCGGTGTTATTTAAATTTTGGAGGTGCCAGATTTCCTGCCATTAGCTGTTCATAATATGTTTCACGACATGTCTGTATCTACGGCAAACCATCAATAAACGTCCACATTGTTGGACGACATATTACCAATTCCACTTGTAGACGTTGAAATGCAGTTATAATTTGTTTATTACTCGAGCAGTGTCTTCCACGGTTGATTCTTCATGACGTTTAATAGTGCTTATAACAGCAGCGCCCTCGTCGAACCAAACATTTTCGTTTACATTATGTTATTTCATACTAACAAATTGCGAATCGTTTGAAAAACGGTATGCTACGTATTTACATCAAAACCTAATTAGCATTAACTTTATTCCAATTAACGGTTCGTTTTAGTGCCATGTGTGATACATAAATTCGCACTAGAATTGACCAAGGAATCCAAATATGCAATATACACGGGGTTCCATTTAAAAAAATATAACTTTCACATAATTCGTCCGGTATAAACGTTGAGATTCAAGTGAAAATATTTTAGGTTTGTAGCCTTAAGCATACCACACCCCATCAACAAACTTTAGAAATCCTTAATAAACCCACACCCTTCCACCCACGGACTATTAGCTCACCCTGTATACACATATAGTTTTTGTGTAGCCTATAAATACTTTACAAAGGATCATGATTTGGGCACCTATGTGATTTTATTAAATAATTTATGTTTCCAGACACAGTAAACGTACTACATGGGTAAAACAAAATGAACAAATAAGTTGAAATACTAATTCATTTTAACTTCTTTAAATTAAATGTAAACAATTTCTGAATTCCTATTTTCAAAATGGCGGTAGGTACACAAGTCTTGAAACGGTTTCACAATGGACTTTAACGTTAGGCTGATTTTTTGACAAGATCGTGTGACCTTTTTATTCTTTTATTTTGTGATTCCTCCTTTGCCGGTCTCCCAGACTGAATAAAAAGGTCATACAATCTTGTCAAAAACATGGTCCTTAATCAGCTCAACGCTAAAGTCTATGGTGCAAACTCTGTCTCTTTCCTTGTAAATTAAGACTTGTGTACCTAACGCCATTTTGAAAACAGGAACTCAGAAATTGTTTACTTTTAATTTAAAGAAGTTAAATACTTATTTGTTCATTTTGTTTTACCCATGTATGTTTACTGTATCTGGAAACTTAAAAATTATTTAATACAGTTACATAGGTGCCCAAATCAGTGAGTCTTCATAATGTATTTATAGGCTTCAAAAACTAACTGATTTCAGCACCCTGGTGCCGTAGCACAGGAGGATGTGTAAAAATGCGGCAGTCAGGATAAATGGAGTACTATCAGAAGGATATTGAATCAATGGAGGAGTGAAACAGGGTGGTGGTCTGGGCCACTGAAATTTATTGTAGCAATGAATGGGGTTATGGAAAAACTAACGAGAGAACAAAACCTACTAAAATAGGAAACAGATACAGAACCATGCAACCCAATACATCTACAACAACTATTATATGCAGAGGATATAATAGCAGAAAATGAGAGAGAGTTACAACAAAAGTTAAATGTATGGGCGGAAGAACTAGAGAAAATAAAATTAAAATAAAGCAAAATAATGTGAGTACGAAAAATTAAGTACCGAAATATAAGAATAAATGAAGTACTGGAAGTAGAAAAAGAATACAACTATATAGGAAGCATAGTATCAAAAAATTGATAAAGAAATACAAAATAGAATAAATAAAGCCAGTCAATTATATTGCACTATAAATAAAACAATATAAACTTTGAGATCTTCGCAAAAGCACTACTCTATGACCTGAACTAAACTGTACTCGATTGTACTTAATACATGACTGCATCATCGATCGCAGGAGACTGATGGAGAACTTTCCTGTGGTGTGTAGTACATTTCACATAAATCGTAATACCTAAGAAATATGCATATGTACAATAACTATAAATTTTCTATACTTTCCATTCCTGTGTAACATCGTTCCTTGAGAAGGATGCAGGTTTAATACGATTCAGTATAATCTTTAAAAAGAGAAAATGGTAGCAATAACATTGAAGATAATTTGCATATTGGTCTACGGCAATTGATTATGCATAGTGGTAAGACTCCAGTTTTAAGCACCATAATTAACATGTCAATTTACATAAAATTCCTTTTATACTTTTAACACATAACACCAGTGACTAAGAAGTGGCGTGATAAAAAACAATTAAAAAATTAATTAAGTAAATTTATTTGTACAAATTTAATTACGCTATTACACTTATCATAACTCCGAATGTACATCTCGCACTCGCACTTCTAAAACAAAACAGTGTAAGAATAAAATGTAGCATTAATAAATTTTAAACCTGGCAGTCCATCCACACTATCAACTGGATCAGGATCAAGTACTCCTGAATCAATCTTCTGTTGTAGTTTTCGAATTTCTTCGTCATATCCTTTCCATTCCGGCACTATTCTCATAGCTGCAGTTAATTTGGCCTCTTTTGTCATAGGGTTATTACACTAAAATGTTTTACTACAGTAATTTTTACTAACAAAAGCTTACTTACCAAATCAATTGTTTTTGCTTGAGCCTTAGATGCATCATCACACCATGTTTCACACCACAACCACTCTTGCGGGAGTGATTTAATGGCTACTTGATGAATCATATTATTTGGTAGATCTTGATCTAAATTCGATAAACTGTTGGGATCTTGACTAAACGCTTGATATTGACCTCTTAAACGATCACCAGCTGCAATTCTTCTAAACCTCTTTAGATCGACCACATAAAGTGCAGAAATGTGATATTTACGACCTTGTAGATGTGTTCTCCAATATCCTTGTTTCCAAAATCTGAATCCATCCATTTCTTTACGGCTCTCACAAAATGGTGTATAACCATAAGGTGCACCACCTAAATCTAACTGTTGTAATTCTTTCAAATCTGCTCTCACAACCTGATCAGCATCCACAAAAATGATCTTTTTAACGTCAAGAGGAAACAGTACATCAAGAAATAGAATTTTATACCCCCAAATTATGCGCTGTTTTTCTGTTTGAGGAAATAGCCATCTTGGCCACCTGTATTGTACTAATTCGTACTCAAACCCATACTCCTTAGCCATGTACGGAAGAAAATCCTAAAATGTCTACATGTAAAAAATGAAATAATTGAATTTCAACAAACTTTTAATTGTGGAGATAAGTAATTCTTAAGGAACCAAAATTTCACAGGTGTCTTTGTGTGTTTAAGTACAGATAGCATCATGATCCTTATAAATCTTTCATACAAATGACCTGATGCTAGTGAAAATATGTTTAACTTTTCATCTGTTTCTTCATCTCCTCCAGCCCAAGAACTAAAATGAATACAAATTTTTATTCCGAGGTGCAGTATCTGCAAAATTTCAGTATTGCAATAAAACAAGTGAGCCAGTGCACTCAAATTATAAAACGCAAACTTTTGAGAAATTAAAAATTGATATTTCACTAAAACACTTCTGCCAGTTATGAATAAGCTGTGTGTTTGTTTTACTCAGGTATTTAAGGCTGGTATTTAAGGCAACATGTTACACATGACATTATACTTAGTTTTAATTACAAAATCTAGCAAACTATGAAACTCATTCTCATAAATGAATGAATATTGTGGCAATGTATAATTTTATGGTAAGATATAATTTATTATAAACATTAGTAGTGTGAATTTGTTCATGTCTAATTGGGTGTCGGACATTTCGATACTACTATATATTATATTATATATATATATATATATATATATATATATATATATATATATATATATATAACATTGAGATGTTCAGAAAGGAGTAAGACAAGGATCGGACAGTTTAAATAGTAATTTCTTTATAAAAAGGGGTGATTTCAAGATTAATACATGTGCGAGACATTGATTTGATAGAATTTGGTTCACGATGGGTTTAAGGTGGATTTGTTTTGGACAAAATAATCTGAATAATATTTATACAATTTGATTTCATCATAAAAAGCATTGTGCTACCAACAAAAATGTCAGGAATGTTAAATAAACTTATTTTCGTAAAGTCAATTTAGTATTTTCCTTTATTTCATAAAAGTCAATTTTTCGAGAGTATTTTGGCATGTGAATATTTTACAGGTGTTTAAACACAAATGGTAAAGTTAGAATTATATTAGGGATATTGTGTAAATAGTTTTAGAATGCAGGAAATGTGATAAATTCATGAAAGGGTTATAATATGGACTTATTAGGATTATTTCTCACATATTTTTGGATGCGATTGTGTGACAAACTTAGTGATACAATTTAAATAGCAAGAGCAATGCAGAGAACATATTAATACAAAGACATTCACAGTTAGATACATTTTTGTAGTGAAAATTCAAGTAAGTGTGTTGAACGATGTGACTTTTTAATGCAACACTATATTATACAATGCGGGTGAAATGAACATTAAATAAAATAAAGACAATTATTACAAGCCACTAGCATAACATTTTGAGTTACAGAAACGTTTTTAAGTGTAAGTTATTTGCAATTTTAGAATTAAGTTTGGTTATGTTGTAAATTCTAGGTTTTTTCACAAATTTATAGTTTTTTTAATAATATTAGGCTTAAATTATATTCTTAAATTGATTAATAGGAGGTCTTCCTCAGTATTTCATAGTATTAAAAAGGATACAATGCATTTCACCGCAAAAATTTCATGAAATTTTAAATGTTTTCCTATGTCAAATTTTACCAGGATTACATATATGTAATTAGATTAAGTGTAGCTTGTAAGATTAGGTAGTTATAAGCAAATTTAAATTAGATTAGGTCATTTCGCATATTATTTTAAGGATCCATATCTTGTTGGATGTCTATCTATTCGAAATTTTATACAGTTTTCATTTCTGTCGTTAGTTTTTAAATCCGTTAGTATATAAGAAAGATATGGCCAAATTTCTATTTTGGTTAAAATTGTAAAATTTTTCAACCAATCAGAGACTTAGTTACAAAGGTAGATTTGCTAGAAAAAAATTGAAGTTTTAGTAACAACCAAAAAGGTATAAAAGGAATTGCCCTGGAAGTGGTGAGCTCTCTATAATTTGTTCAGTTTTTTTTAAAAGGATAAAATAGTGTTGTGTATTTGTGTTACAAGTAAGTTTTTCTAACCTAATTTAATTATCGGGAAAAAGTTATAACTAACGGAGAGAAGAATATTCCAGAGCAATTGTTTTTATACCGGCAATAATTTAAATAGTTCGGTCTCCGATACCTGTTCGTTTTAAAAAATAAATTCATTACGATTTAATTTGTGTGACGATTTTGTTGAACGTTTAAAGTTTTCGTTTTGTCGAAGTTGATTTGATTACGTTTTACCAAATTAAAGTCGCAATTATTTTGATCATTGGTGTTTTATTTCCTGTTACGAATTCTTTTAAATAATTCACATTTGAACCGGCACCTAAAATAAAAGTGAAATTAAAATAAATTTTGGACAACTTTTAAATATTTTATAAACGATACCATTCAGTAAGCAATAATATATTTAAATAAAATATTACCAAGATAAAATTTGTGATTGGAGTGAAGCCGATTTGAAAGAAAACGTTACTAGTTACGAAAGCAAGCGTGATCTACAACCCGAGTACTTGTTAGCAGCCAATGGGTATATGGTAGCAGCAAGAATTAATTGGAAAGTGCCTGCATCAAATTGGAACAACTTGTAGGAAGGCATCAGTTTGAACTTGGAACAGTATATGTGAGTAATTTTTCATTATAGCCCTATTTATTGTATTCATTGTTGTGTTAGATTTCCTGCAATTATTATTTATTGATTATATGTATTGGTGTAAAATTTCAAATAATACTTGTGTAAACACCTGTAAAAGACACAAAACTTTAAATTATTTCTAAATTTTAAATTCAATTGTAAACATAAACATTAAATCTGCAAATCATGGTTTGACAGTTTTGACATTTATTAACTTAATTCAGGAACGTTACAACGCATGCGTTAGAAGTATAAATTCTGTTCAGATTTATTTCTTGTACATATATGATATTTTTCCTAAAGAGTAATTCATATAATTACATACAAATTTAAATATAATTTCCCACTAAATACTGATCCCTATCCCCACAATGAGATTGAGCTAGTCCGGTGCACAATTATAATTATAAATTATTTAATATCATATTATATTAATATTTACTAAACTAAATACTAATCACTGAACTATCCCCATATTCGATTATTTAATTATTAAAATAAAATTATAAAATATATCATCACAATATATATATATATATATATATAGGGTGATTCAAATTCGAGACTAACCATGGGGATTTCGAAAACGGTAAGAGATAGAGGGGTGGTTTAAATTTGGCAAAGTTGCGAAATTTTGGGAACAACAACATGCTGCCGAGAAACCAAACAAATGTTATTTCGTTTTCGAGATTTTTTTAAAAAAACCAAAATCTCTCATTTTCGTTTTTATTTTTTCCTGACCTTATTTACAAAGATATTCAAAATTAAACAATACATTCCTGAGACAACTTTTTCTTGCCTACAAAATGGCGGCATCAAAATTTTAATACGACGTTTCGTCTTCTACCGACCATCATCAACTTTTTTATTTCTTATGGCCGCCATCTTGAATTCTTAGACCACTAAATAGAGCTTTTTTTTGTGATTTCAAAAATGTATAATTTGCCTACCTTACGTTGAACCGTTTAGCTAATATCAAAAAAGTAAAATTATTGTTGATTTTAAAAAACGATCTAGATACCATTGCACTATAGATGCGTGTACATATTGTTTTTTATAATCAAGATACCTTTGAATTTGATTATTCTTTATCGTATTTAATATGGCTACTGTACTGTAATTGTATTTATGTTTTTTTTTTTGTGAATGTTGTAATTGTATTAGTATTTAAAATGCCATTTTCAAACGATGAAAAGCGTGACATGTTGCAAGTCTATTATGCCAAAGACAGAAACTCTAGAGATACATTAAACGCCTATTTTGAAATGTGCCCTGAAAGAAATCAACCAAACGAAAGTTATTTCTTAAGACTTCACCGAAATTTGTCAGAATACGGACAATTTAATGCATCAAGACCGAAATACGGGAGTAGGCTCCCTTTAGCAGTTAAAGAGGAAATTCTTGATACAGTAAGTCTTTCTTATGTTTTTTTTTGTCACAGATCTATGTTTTGATTTAATTTTAGGTAAACCTAAACCCGTCTATTTCTACAAGAGAGATATCTGTAAATTTAAATATCCCGCAAACATCAGCGTGGAGAACATTGAATGAGGCGAATTTCAAACCTTATAAAATACATACAAGTCAAGTTTTACATCCCGGTGATAACCAGAGGCGGCTTAGATTTTGCAATTGGTTACTTGACCAAGCAAACCACGATGCGAATTTTGTTGAAAAAATAATTTCGACTGATGAATGTCGCTTCTCCAATTTAGGCGTTTTTAATCGCAATAATGAACACATCTGGACAACTGAAAATCCTAGAGAGAACAGGCAAGTCCGAGATCAAATTCGCTTTGGGTTTAACGTCTGGATCGGTTTAACTAAGAATAGGTTACTAGGCCCTTTTATTTATGAGGATACGTTAAATTCAATTAGATATCTAGAGTTCTTAAGAGGACCAATGCTGGGATATTTGGAAGAAATGCCACTTAACGAATTAAGAGAACTTTGGTGGCAGCAAGATGGTGCCCCACCACATAACGCTGTTTGAGTTCGTAATTATCTAAACGAAATTTTTCCAAACGCATGGATAGGTAACAGAGGTGTTATCGAATGGCCAGCGCGTAGTCCCGACCTTACTCCGCTAGATTTTTTTTTATGGGGACCTTAAAAAATATTATTTATAAGCAGCGCTACGAAAACATCCAAGAACTTCGAAATAGCGTTATAACTGCCTGCCAAAATATTCCCCGAAGAAGTATTCAACGAGCAATACGTAGTGTAATCAAAAGAGCTAATATGTGTGTACAACAAAATGGTTTTCTTTTTAAACACCTACTGTAATCCTAAACGTTTAAAAATAGTTTAATTTATTATTTTTCTAGCTTTACTTGTTCCTTTTCGTTTACTTGTTTCTCATAGTTTTTTTTTATAAGTCAAAAATACATTATGTGTTAATAGTAATTTTATTTATTTTTTTTTTTGTAAATTTAGGTATCTTGATAATAAAAAACAATATGTACACGCATCTACAGTGCAATGGTATCTATCTCGTTTTTTAAAATCAACAATAATTTTACTTTTTTGATAATATTAGCTAAACGGTTCAACGTAAGGTAGGCAAATTATACATTTTTGAAATCACAAAAAAAGCTCTATTTAGTGGTCTAAGAATTCAAGATGGCGGCCATAAGAAATAAAGTTGATGATGGTCGGCAGAAGACGAAACGTCGTATTAAAATTTTGATGCCGCCATTTTGTAGGCAAGAAAAAGTTTTCTTAAGAATGTATTGTTTAATTTTGAATATCTTTGTAAATAAGGTCAGGAAAAAATAAAAACGAAAATGAGAGATTTTGGTTTTTTAAAAAAATCTCGAAAACGAAATAAAATTTTTTTGGTTTCTCGGCACCATGTTGTTGTTCCCAAAATTTCGCAACTTTGCCAAATTTAAACCACCCCTCTATCTCTTACCGTTTTCCAAATCCCCATGGTTAGCCTCGAATTTGAATCACCCTGTATATGGTGTCTAGAATCTGCCCATGTTATGTGACTATCTTTGTTATTATAAGAGATACAGAGTCGGTTAAATTAGCCAAGTTGGGCAGAATTACATGGTAATTCAAATATCGATAAGAAAATTCAACATTGTTGCCAACTTTCTAATATATCTGAAAATAACTAAAAATCGTCCAAATGTTCAATTGGCTATATCTTTTTTAATATTCAAAATACGAAAAAGTTATAAGAGAGACTTTTGATAGCTATTTTTACGCAAAATGGGATAATGCGAATAAAAAATTTGTTTAGTAATTATTTTTCGAACTACAACCCAAACGTACATTTTTTTTTATGGCAACTATAGGTGATTATGGACTCATCCGATTGCTTATTTTTTCTGATTTCAAAAATGTATAGCTTAGTATTATTAGTTAACTCACAATTTTCAAGAAATTGTAATTATAGTATTTACGAAACAAATGCAATGTTTGCCGTGGTGTGCTGTGACAATTAAAAACAAAACTCTTCATTGATTGACTGTCAAATAGTAGATATTGAATTATGTGTTGTGTAACCAGTTGTAGTTCGTACTTAAATAGTGAATATTAATTTATTAATAACTTATTCTTCTGAAGAAAGAAATGATATGCTTTTTTGCTATTACGTGTCTAACAGAGATGCTAATGCTGCTTCGGAATTATATCTTCAAACTTATATGGAAAGAAGACAACCCGATGTGAGATTATTTGCCAAACTCGAATCGAATTTAAACAAATATGGGGCTTTTACTAAACCTCAAAATTTTAAAATTAATGTTAACACAGAAACAGAAGAACGTGTTTTAGCTCACGTCGAATTTAAACCTACTACATCTCTTCGTGAAATTGTGAACGAGTGTAACACTTCCTAAGATGAAGCCCACGTTATTTTGAAACAAAATAATTTTAGGCCATATCATTTTCATATAGGAAATACATTGTATGTTGAAGATTATCAGAAAAGATTATGTTGTGCTACATGGTTGATTAATCAAAGTCGAGCAAACAATCAATTCTCGAAAACCATTCTTTTTACGGATGCAGCAAAATTTACAAGCAACAGCATCTTCAATAGAAAAAATCATATCCAAGGGTCCCAAGAAAATCCTCATATTACTGTTGAGAGGAGAGATCAATATGCTTTTTCAGTAAACGTTTGGTGCGGTATTATTGGTACCAAAATCCTTGGGCCGTTTTTTTTTTATGAATACAATTTAAATTCCGAAAGATATCTAACTTTTTTACGAAACGAATTTGAAGAAATTTTGGACGACCTTCGAACGTAATTCAAAATTTGAATTATTTTCAACACGACGGGGCACTAGCAAACAATGAATTACTTGTGTGTAACTATTCACAGGAACATTTTAATAATTGGATAGAAAATCGAGGTCCAATAGCTTGGATCTCCAGACTTAATCCCCCTGGACTTTTTCTTGTGGTGTGCAATTAAAGACAAAGTGTACCGAGTAAAACCTGGTAACCTAGACGATTTAAAAATAAAATTCGTGTTGCTATACAACAAGTTAGAACCCAAAGTTTATTAAAAGTTCAAAACAATGACAAATGTGTGTTCAAAATAATAGAGGACATTTTGAAGTACTTCGATTGTATTATCTGTTTATATTTTTTGCTGTTACTCTTCGTTGTAAGTTAAATTTATTTAGAACTTTTGTATTTTGATAATGTAGTACAGTATTTCTTGTCGTTTTCACAAATTTAGTAGTAGAATATGAGCTTATTTTGTTATTTAAATGTTCACGGCACAATTTAATTTGTTTAATAAATATAATTACCTTTTTTTTTTAAATTGTGAGTTAACTAATAATATTAAACATGCAAAGCTATACATTTTTGAAATCAGAAAAAATAAGCCATCGAATGAGGCCATAGTCACCTATAGTTGCCATTTAAAAAAATGCATGTTTAGGTTGTAGCTCGAAAAATAATTACTAAAAAAATTTGTTATTCGCATTTTCCCATTTTGCATAAAAATAGCGATCAAAAGTCTCTCTTATAACTTTTTCGTATTTTGAATATTAAAAAAGATATAGCCGATTGAAAATTTGGACGATTTTTAAAATAAGCCATCGAATGAGGCCGTAGCCACCTATAGTTGCCATTTAAAAAAATGCATGTTTGGGTAGTAGCTCGAAAAATAATTACTAAAAAAATTTTTTATTCGCATTTTCCCATTTTGCATAAAAATAGCGATCAAAAGTCTCTCTTATAACTTTTTCGTATTTTGAATATTAAAAAAGATATAGCCGATTGAAGAAAGTTGACAACAATGTTGAATTTTCTTATCGGTATTTGAATTATCATGTAATTCTGCCCGACTCTATCTCTTATAATAAGTTTTCTTTTTCCATTAGTCTCAGGTCTCCAAGTACTCCTTCCCACCAGCTACCTTCCACTCTTTCTCTATTTCTTTTTCCGTCGGGTTTCACTGGGTTATTTTCCTAATTGTACTTGCCTGATAGCATCTCATGATATGCCCAAACCATTTCAGTCTCTGTGCTTTAATGTGTCTTACTATATCTTCTACTTGCATTTCCTCAAATAACTCATAACTTATTTTCCTTCTGAAAACGTTGTTATCCTTCTTTAGTGACCCTAAGATTTTTCTCAATATCTTTTTTTTCAAATTTTCTTATTCTTCTTCCTCATTAGGGTCCATGTCTGTATACCACATGTCACCAACGGTCTTATCAGTGTCTTGTACATTTTTATCCTTGTTGTGTTTTGTGCGTGTTTACTTTTTATTGGCGTAATATGTATTCTCTCTTTAAGTTTTTTGCGGTTCTGTTGGCCTAGATAATTAAACGTCTCTACTCCCTCGAACGTATACTGTTCTACCTTTATGTCCTGTTGTTCTCGGTTCTTATTGCGCATCAAATATTTTGTTTTGTCCTCATTGATTTGGAGTCCATAGATGTTTGCTTCTTTTTCTATTCTCTTTATTTTCTCTATTAGTTCACTTTTTGATCTAATGATTATTGTTACATTGTCTGCATATGCAATAACTTGGGGCCCTTTATTAATAATTGTCCCTTGTGTTTATATTTCCTCTATGATGTTCTCTATAATTAAGATGAATAGTACTGGAGAGAGTGTGTCCCCTTGTTTCACCCCTATGTGTATTTTAATATAGTCTGTTATTATTCCGTTGATACTGACGTGAAGTTAGCAATAGATTCCATCCATATATTTTAATATTCTGTATTTCATTTTAAACGGGAGAAAACGGAAGAAACTGCATTTACGACATAAACTAATATAGCGGACTAAATTTACAACACAATCAATCACCATGAATTAAAATCAAAATTTCTTAATTAATTAAATTAACACAAACCTCAAATTTTAACTAAAAAGGACAAATTATTTTTTAAAAGCATTTATATATAAAACATGTAACTTGTGTACCAAAGTGAAATAACTTATAAAATACTGTGAACTAAACTAATTTTTAATTGAATTCATACTGTATATTAAAAGTTGAATGTGGTAGGTATGCAAAAAAGGGTGTATTTTTGGGCTACTGATAAAGTTATTAATTAAGTGAAAAGGTTGGGCCGTTAACGATAAAATTAAGTAAATATTAAATGAAGTTATTAAACATAAGTGCAACAAAGGTGAGAGGTCACTGATTATAAAATCAATACTAAATAATAGACAAAAGGCGGATTCACAATAAATTTAAATTTATATAGTACGGGGTGTACCAACCAAGATGCAAAGTTTCATAGATATCAAAAAAGTTCTCAAACAAAAAGGGTGGAGGAAGTAACAGTGCATTATTTAAAATTATTTTGAACTATACAGGATGTTCCAAAATTCAGATATGTATCTAACTTATGGTTTTTTAAATGGGAACCCCTGTATATTATTTCAAATTCAGAAAGCCCACATTTTTTCGATTTTTTTAATGTCGAGATTGAATACATTATACAGGGTATTTGGAAAGATTGGATCGTTTTGTGTTGAAATTGTACTCATTTCAATGCCCTGTAGAACAATACACTCTGTAGAAATGAATTATCCGTTGGCCAGTTGTGTTTCAGAATATTGTCTAGTATCGTTACCCACCAGTTTTTGTATTATTATCAAGTAGTTTTTGTATTTTACATATCTGTCAGTTCGACAGGTTTCACTGTAGTGTTTCGCTCAGTTATTCGTTCAATTTATTTCTCTGTTTCAATATAGATGAAGTGAAAAGTAGCTACGAGATGAATGGTGAACAATTTTCCCGTCATGAAATGACTGACATGATTTGGATACTTGGTGAATGCACCAAAAACTGTTTATTGGCGTCAAGAGTATATCTTGAAAGATTTCCAGACCGGAGACAACCGAGTAAAGTTACTTTGAGAAAATTTTTGGATCGTTTTGACCGTACCGGATCGGTTAACTATCACGAGAGAGAAGCAGGAAAACATGCAATAACGGAAGACAACCAACTCAAAGTGTTGCTGAGCGTTACAGAAGACCCGCATACTAGTATACGAAAGATTTCATCTCAAAAAGGCATTAGCCATGGTACGGTTCAACGAATCCTGTCATTACATAAAATGCATCCTTTCCATGTCCAACTACATCAGGAACTAATTGTAAACATGTCCAAAGCAGTAGAATTTTGTCAATGGGCAAAATCGAAAATCGACGATGAACCATTTTTCTTTGATTTTGTTTTGTTTGGGGATGAGGGAGCATTTTCGAAAAATGGAGGAGTTAACCGACACAATTTCACTATTACCAGACATCTAACCCACATTTGATACGAACACACAGCCAAACAAGATGGTCCTTGAATGTTTGGGGTGGTCTTGGGAAATTGTATAATAGGGCCACACTTTTTTGAAGAAACAGTGAATGGTACTGTTTATTTACAGTTTCTTCAAAACCATTTACCAGTTCTTCTTGATGAAGTGCCCCTCGACATTCGGCAACGCATGTGGCTGCTACATGATGGCGCACCGGTTTATAACACAGGTCCTATCAAGGACTATCTGAATAATTATTTCCAACAAAGATGGATAGGCAGAGGAGGACCTAAACATTGGCCAGCTCGATCACCAGACCTAACTAAAGTAGATTTTTTCTTGTGGGGTTATGTAAAGAGTATGGTGAATAATGACCCACCAACGACAAAAGAAAACATGAAGGTCAGAATTACATACATATACATATATTGTCCTCGCCAAGAATGTTTACCGCTACATCATTATTTTATTTAGCTATCCAATTTGTTTAGACTGTCTTCTCATATAAAACAGTGAATTAAATAAGGATGGTGAGCATTCGTAGCGCATTTGACGAAATCGACATACGGTATTAAATAAGCAAATATTGTAGAAAGAGTACCTAAACCTATAAACGCGAAATCAATTTGTTTTATTGCATATGAATTTAATTCTCGTGTGACCAGTACTACATAACCTCAATTTGTTTGTTTATCCGTTGAGTTTACACTCATATCAGATTTGAAGCATTTTCAATTTTAGATAGAGCCAAAGATACTGTAGTAGATATGAAATTACCTTTAGCAGTATACATATGCCGTCTAGAGCAAGTCAAAATTGTGAAGTATTAGTCAAAGTTTGTCAATTTATATTGATGCCACTGGAGGGGTTATAAGAAGACTTTAAACAAAAGGGTTATTCTGGTTGCTGAATTAATTTCTTGACAACATGATGTTTGTAATTTGTCCGCATGGTTATGTCACGTCAAATATGTTTGCACAAAACATCACAAATGGCCATCTTTTCGAGTAATGGTAACAGACTTCAGTTTGACACTTATAATAGCCATTTGTGAATCGTGGAATAAAATATCTTTGTTGGAGTATTTCAATAATATATTTGATAGTCTAATTTTAAAAAATAAAATAGGTTGTGATATCACCACAGTATAATAATAAATACAGTAGAATCACTCTAGGAGTAGGGGTCAGACTGCGCACATCATAGCGCACCTCAATTCCGCCATGTTTTAAGTTTAAGTCATTAGCGTGGTATGGATTTATTTCGGTGTAAGCATTGACGTAGGCAGTGCAGAGTGAAAAATTATTAGGTATTCTAATTTTAACCTAATTTATATTTAAGTGTGTAATCAGTTTAGTGTACATATAAGTTTGTTAGTATTCGGTATTTAGTTATTAAAGTAGTTAATAAGTTAATATAGAAAGACAATAAGTAACTATGATAAACAATCGTAAACCGGGCGGTGTTGTTTGTGCAGCAACAAACTGTATAAATAAAAGTTACAATAGTGAAATGCGGTTTTTCAATTTCCCTAAGGATGAAGAAAGGTAAGACAACTTTGTAATATTTTTTTTCATACGTACATTATAACCTTAAAGACAGTCATGGGATTATATAAAAAACAAATAAAAAAAGAGTAAATGACGCTTCGATCTAAGTCACTTTATAGTCCCTATACATATGTAATAATAAATAATACTTTACAGGGCATGGACATGGCTAATTGCATGTGGGCGAGCAGACTTACTTCCTAAAATAAAAAAAGTGGGTAGCTATAGGTTATGCTCACTTCATTTTGAAAACAAAATGTTTACGAACGTCGTTTATAAAAATCGTTTGCTACCAACAGCTACGCCAACCAAGTTTTCTTCATTGGAAGGTTCAAGCAGCACAACAATCAACGACCACACTTACTGTCTTAATCCGCAAAGCCCGGGTAAGTTATGTTTTTGTGTTTTTTATGTAGGTACCTACTGAAAATCCATAATTATGCATTACTTCAATAATTATGTGTAATTGCATAAATATAAATAGCCCTAACTTTTACGCGTACGCCAGGAGGAGGGGTTAACGAAGGAAGTGTAAGGAAGGGGTCTACGTATTGCCGGGCCAGGGGAGTTTAAAACGTGAGGTACATACGACCGGCATGGTATTTTGCGGTATTTCGTACATTGCGAATCCTATTGTCGCGCATGATCGTAACGAATCTTTGAACGTAATCGTTCATTTTGCTCATAATTATAACTTTTGGGTTTTTTAAAAAA
Source organism: Vesta saturnalis (assembly GCA_036346205.1). NCBI lineage: Eukaryota > Metazoa > Arthropoda > Insecta > Coleoptera > Lampyridae > Vesta > Vesta saturnalis. Next base: position 114,139 of record JARFJB010002483.1, on the reverse strand, counting down.
ATTTTATAGTATGTACTAGGCAATTAGTCCAAGCACTAATCTAATTATTTTAATGAATTTTTTTTATTTAGAACACCAGTATATTCACATGATTTTAAATGCGCAGCGGTACGGGAATTTTTTCGACGACTAAAAATATTTTTAGTCGTTTATCGGGGTGTGTTGTGACCATAGCGAGGGGGGAAGCTCTATCGCTAGTTAATATAGTAAAATAATGAGGGATATTTTTGTTCCAGTTGCGATGGTGGTGGAGCAGGGTAGTCAAATAGAAATTCTGGAAAATATACTGCTTGAGGGGACTTCCACTTCAACAAACGCTTTGAATGCACCAACTTTCCCAACATCACCTACGGTTCATCTTCCACTTATCTCTCCCGGTAGTACGCAAACTGAAAAAACCTTATCAAATAGCACACCACGCAAGAACAAACTCCGGAAGACCATAAAAAAGTTAAGAAATGAAAATGATCGTTTGAAAAATGAAAATGAAAAACTCCAATGGCATTTGAAAAAATTATCTGATGAAGAAAATCTAAATGTATCTTTGGAACAATACCAATCTCTTACTTACAAATTTTGTCCTAAAGATTTGGCTGATTTTATAAACACACAATTTTATTAATACAAAAACATCCTAAAGGGCGTCGATATTCTTTGGAATTTAAAAACAAGTGTTTGGAATTATATTTTGCTGGTCCCAACATTTATAAAACAAAACTAATGCAGCAATTTTGTTTACCTTCACCATCAACACTTCTTAAGTTACTAAGAAATTTGAAGATGTTTCCAGGATTACAAAATGTGCAATTATTCGAAATGCTGAAAATGAAAGTGCAAGGATACACGCAAGAAGATAGAGTTTGTTTGCTTTGCCTTGACGAAGTTAGTATTAAGGCTAATTTATTCTACAGCATTGGTAGTGACTATATAGTTGGTTTTGAAGACAACGGTGTAGATATACGAAAATTTAAAGCTGCAAAATCAGCTATGATATTTATGATTAGAGGGATAAAAAGTAATTGGAAACAACCACTTTCATTTATTTTCTACAATTCTACCTGTCCTGCAATTGATCTTCAATCTTATATTTTCACTCTAATACAAAAATTAGAGGATATACATTTAAAAGTTTGTCTTGTTATAAGCGACATGGGTTCCAATAATATAGAATTAACTAAAAATTTGCGAATTACACCAGAAAATCCTTTCTTTTTGTTATGTCATAGAAAAATTGTATTTATGTTTGATACACCCCATCTTATCAAAACTGTACGGAATAATTTGCTAAAACATAATTTCAAAATGAATTAGGAGAATTTATTTCTTGAAATATTTAGAAGAGTTTTATCTTCACGATAAACAATATTCAGTGAGAGCGGCACCTAAATTAACAGACGTGCATATTAATCCGAACAGTTTTGACAAGATGAAGGTGAAATATGCGACTAAACTTTTCAGTAACACTGTCGCTACAGGTTTAAATCTGTACATACGATTTGGAGTTATAAGCTCAAAGGCTACTGCAACAGCACGATTTATTGAATTACTGGATAAACTTTTCGATATTCTAAATTCATTTAATATATACAGTTGTAAACAATTTCACCAATGTTTTAAAGGAGAAAAGTTTCAAATCGATTTTCTAAATGAATGTTTCAGTTTTTTTAAAAACCTTAAAGTTGTAAACAGACATAATGTGGATGTTACGAAAAGAATAAAGTTTTTGAATTGTTTTCAAATTACAATAAATGGATTGATGCAATTATGGGAGCTGTTGTCGGTAGAAAATGGATTTAATTTTTTACTAACCAGAAGGTTGAACCAAGATAGTCTTGAAAACTTTTTTGGATCTGTCCGGCAACAGAACGGTAATTGTATAAATCCAACTCCTGTACAGTTCCAGAATAGTTTTAAAAAACTTTTATGTGTTAAATTATTAAATTACAATACAGGGACTTGTGAGGGTGATAGTGATGCTATGTTACTGAAATTGGGCAACATTGTAGAACATGTTGATTTAATCATACAACAGCCATCATTAATTAAAGAACCACCAGTTCCAACTGATTACCAAAAAAATCATATTTTAGAAGAAAATTTTCAAAGATATGTTTGTGGTTATCTGATAAAGAAATGTTTGAACATTCATTCTTGTCTAACTTGCCAAAATTATTCCCACACAATTAAAGATGTACACGATAGTAACCTATATTGCCATTTCAGAGCATATGATACGGCGGAAACTAATTTTGGCAGCTTATTAATGCCAGGGGATGATTTTGTTACAAAATTGGAAATTTTATTTCAGCACCATTTTTTGAGTATTTCAACACAAAATCGTTGTGTTCAAAATTTATTAGAAATAAGTACTTTTTTAGAATTTAGTCACCCGTGTGAAAACTTTCCTCATTTGTATTTAAAGAAATATTTTAGATTAAGAATTTTGTATACACTCAAAGATGTGAATCGTAATTTTAAGTCTTCCACAAATAAAAACAAAACAATTATTTGGAAAAACGAATAAAAATTTGTTATATAAACATGTTTTTATTCTTTAGAAATATCTAATTTATCATAAAGAATATTAAAATTTTTAAAATACGCCTCTGTTTACATTCTTCCTTTTATTACGGGCCTGCAATTAAACTAAAAATATGGCTGCCACAAGTTGACCTTGTCTTGCTTATAATATAGCCATATAGGAAATATTGCTGAGTGCTTTTACTGTATTATTATTATACTGTGATATCACACTGACTGCCAGAGTATCGCAATCCAAAATAATTCCTTTTCTCAAAAAACCTAAAAATCGCAATACAAAAAGTGTTATTTTTCTTGATATTCTCGATATACTGTTGTAACTCAAAATACATATATTTTTTTCTTTTAAACATATCAGTTGCTTCGATATTAAGTGGAATTTAAATTTTAATTCGAGCAATACTATCATATCTTAACGTGCATTAGTATGGAACAAGAGAACGTTATTAAGGCGAGAACAGAACTATCATATTTCGTAATACGTGAGTTTAGCTTTGGCGGTAAATTATTACTTACATATTTTATGGTTAAGTAAAATGTGGATTGTTTTAACTGTGTTGTTATCAAGTTAGTGAAAAATGCTAGCACGGGACAAACTTATGGTCAATTTAGCACAAATGCAAAATCGGTAGATTATCAACAAATGTAATGTTGATAATAGTCATGATTACAGTGATAAAGACTATAATAAAAAAGAACTTCTTTATAACTCATTACACAACAATATTTTTAAGATAAGTGCACACTTAAATAGGTTTAGATCTTACAATAATTTAGTGTATTCAACTTTAGTGAGATTTTCACGAAATATCCGGTTTTAACAATCTTAATAAAACCAATGAAACTACTTACAGTGGGTGGCCAAATTATTAGTTACACTTGCAAAAGTTAAATTTTTCTTAGTTTCTATCGCTATAACATTTAAAATAGTGTCACTTTATGTAAGCTACTTTTGTTTATGGGTTAATTGAGTATTCCCAATAAGATTTGACATAGTTTTCTTTATTTTCACAATAAATAATTTAGAAAAATAAAAATAACAAAATATTTGTACAATTTTCTTAATATTTAATAGACCACTTTCGCTTATGATTCGTTATTAAATATGTCTCACAATCAAACTATGAATAGCATAATAGACGGAACTAATTATTTCAATTAACAAAGACTACAAAACTAACACATAATAAAAAAATGAAATTGATCACACAAATGTTCAAGCAAATCACTATTAACTAATAAACTGCCGTCTAACATTTGTGTTGAGATATTTTATCACATTCAGCATACCATGGTCCTACAAAAAAAATCAGGAACCTTAGTGGGGCAATGTATTACATAATATATACCAATCACCTTACAGGAAATACTGTTCTTTAAAAAAATCATACACGTTACGGCTGTTCTGTGCAGGACAACAGGCACCGTATCCTTTTTTTTTTTTTAAGTTTCAGGGGAAATAGGATTAAAAAAATTTAAAAAAGGGAAAGATGTTAAAAAAATTTAGCAACTAAAATTCAAAAAAAATTATTTTCATTCAAAAAACAAAACTTTATACTTAGATAAGTGTTTAAACAACAATTTAATTTTTTAGCTTTTACATATAACATTTGTAATTTTATATTGGCAAATGATTTTTGCAACTTAGTTATTAATATCAATAAAATAATTAAATTATTATAATAGTATTGTTTATTTAATACAAAACGATGTTACGATAACAGTAACGTTTAACGTAATGACATTGTAATGACATTATTTTAATAAAATTAAACTTACTAGATTAATTATGAGTTTTTGGCAAAAACTTAGCCTGCGTACATATTTTTAAAAACGAGTTTTTTTCATATTTCACTCTCAATTATTAATAACTTTTTCTTTTAAATTTGTTACAGAAAACAAATTAATTTAATGTAAAAAAATTGATTAAATAAATAAGTAAATAAAAATAAATTAAAATTTCATTTTTAACTCAAATCTTACTGTTTTTTATAAAGCAATAGAATCAACGCATGCGCAGTATTGCCACGACCGAGGCTTAGTGACGTGAACATGCCTCAGGGAGAGAAAAACTCGCTAGTTAGAAAAAAAGAAACGGTATAATAAAAATAAAGCAATGAAAAACAAAAGGGACATAAAAATAAAAAATAAATACAGAAAAACATCAACGTTACCCAGCCCTTTGCGTCGAGGAGGTCGAGTGCGTCGGGAGACGACCATTGACAATTCCATCTTTTCGTTACGCTTTTTATCTTAATTGACCTTGCTGAATGCACAGATTTTTATTAAGCGAACTAGTGAAGAATTCAGTCGTGGTTATGTTGAAGTATAAACACCTTTGCTTATGATAATAAAGATGTTTTAATTATTTAATTTTAAAAATATCTTTATTTTTTGGCATCTGCAGAATTCAGCAGGTAAAATGCCGTTTTTCGCGATAGTGTCAGTATCCTGACTTGATGAAGCAAACGAATCCCTACCGAAAAAATTTACTTTTTTCTTTTTAATTTTTTCATTAAAACGGGGAAAGGGGACAAAATTAATATAAAAAAGGGGGAAAAAAGGACTCACTAGGGTGCCTGTATTAGCCACCATTGATTAGACACAAGTATGCTCGGTTATTTGTTTTATTTGTGATGACTGGTACATACTGGTGCCCAACAAAACAAGCACTGTTTAGGGAGAACGTTTCACTAGTAGACCCTGTTTTCCTTCTGACGAGTCCGAAATCTATCCCTTATCTTATCTATCTTTTCATTACCTGCACATTTTCTTATTTTTCGATGCCTACATTTTGTTTGCCTTTTTGGGGGGGAATTAAATAAACATAAGCGTTGCCCAATTTTAACCTCTTTCTTTCATTGGAGTCACACATCTACATTACAGTATTTCAAGGTCACATTATCAGGTCAACTGAGCAAACCAAAAATTCTATTGTAGCGAATATACGTTCTACTGTAATAGTTTAACATTAGCTCTAAAACGAACTGTTTCTTTAGCAATGAAGCCTACAATAAAACAAGAACTATCCTTCACATTGATAGTTTTACTTTAGTTAATAGTCAACACTGCAAGTTGGATTTAGTCATACCATTATACTTATAGCGTTTTAAACCTAATTTTCCTGAAAAATTGCTAAATACCAGCCTTAAAAACTAAAATATTAAAAAAAATTGTTGCGTTAGTGAAGTTTTGTCACCTATTTCTAATAAACCATTTACCTTATTACTTTGTTGATATGTTTTAGATAAGGCCTGCATGTTTCATACGTAAATCAGAATTTATTATTTGTTAATTATATAAACGTAAATAATACTAACCTTGTAATTGAATTCCAAATTCCAGAATTCGAGTCGTCATCAGCTAACAAATCCATAGTATATTTATCTGGTTTTTTCGACACCTTTAATTTGATCACATTTGAACGTAAGGAACTAATGTACACTTTAATATCACTATTCTTATCCAACAATTCAGTTTTATCTAGACTACAAGAGTACGACTTCAAATTTTTATATTATCACCAAAACTCGACTTACCCTACTATATCATACAAATCAGCACTTCGGCCTTGACGTAATTTCAGTATCCAAACACCAGGATTAGCCTTAAGTTGAAAGTAACCTAAATTAGACATGACAATTGTATCTACCACAACTGGTTCTTTTTTCGTGCCCAAAGTGATTTGTAATCCTCGTGGAGGACTTCCCATACTGGTCTCAAAGCAATGCCCTTCTAATAGTAAATATTCTAGTTCATACTCGCTAGTGAAAAATAATTGTAGTGCAAATACAATTAAAACAATTTTACCTATGAACTATGCTCTCGACATTCTCTAATCGTATATTATCCAAATCGTAAACAGATCGAACAACTTCGATAAGCCAGTTTTCTGGAACATGAATGTTTTGGGTGAAAAGTACAGAATTAGGCATGTTCGAAAATCTCGCTGTCGGTCCTGGTAACTGCTTTCCTTCGTTACTAAACTGAATCTCAGACTCCAAAACATACCGATAAAAACTATCAAAATCATTAGGTAAGGCAGGTGGATAAAAATTATTACAAACCTTTTAACCGGCATATCACTGTTTTTCTCAATACAATTCAGAAAAACGCGAATATTACAATTTAAAGCTTCTTGGAAAATCTGTAATATAGAACCCATTTTTTGAGCACCACGTGAAACTGGATCTACTATTGCCGCAATGTCAAATACTGGTCTATCTGTATTAACAGCCGATAACTTTAAAACTGAGTGCTTATCACCAAAAAAGGTGATGTCAAACCTTGATTTTGTTTGTGTTTGGGATACGAGTAACGGTACCATACGAAGGTAAACATTGCTAGATAATTCTGCAATACAAACAAATATAAATGTTCGTAAAGTTATTATAAATTACCTTCACTGTCCTCTAATTTTGACAAAGCAGCTTTAATTTTATCCCCATACACAGATGTACTAAACCTATCCATTAAAGAAAAATCATCTATGCTGAAATCTTCATTTTCATCCAAAGGCCCTAAAACACATCCATTCGCTACAATACCTCTTTCATTAACCGTAAATTTCAAAACACGCTGTGCATACACTCGCAGCATTTTAAGGGACAATTCCTGACTTTTGACATAATCCGCAATCTCTGGCTGAAAAACTCTTAATATATTCAAAATACTACAATAAACAAATTATTTTACCAGTATATCCAATTTATTTGCATTAAAATTATCATTTTTTAATAAATTTAAAACATATTTAGTCGCCTTCTCAGAAGGTAATTCTTGCAAAGCTGCTAGAACAACGCTATTTATGAAAGCGTCTTCGTTACCATTAATGTTCGGTAGAAAACTAATACGTACATCATGATTGGTTTTCTAAAAATTACAGTAATTATTTTATCATTAAGTAATAAAGCTTCTCACTAAATACTCTAAAGCTGCTATCAATAAATTCCTAGATTTGGGACAAGCCAAATTACCAACAATCCAATAAGACATAGTATGATAATGTAGTCCTTTCCTCGGCAATTGGAAGTATTTCACATTTTCAAGAGCAGTCGCAGTCATACCGCTGTGAGATAATTTTAATAAACTCTCAACTGTGAGTGAAGAGATGGCTTTTCCCGACATATCTAAGTAGAAACTCCTTTCTTTATTTAAAATTCGCTGATTTAATCTGGGCATTACATTAGGTTGTCCCATTATATAATCGATAACTTCATCTTTATCTGTTAATTTACCACGAAAAATAGCTTTTTGAAAGATGGACGTTTGAGACATGACCTCTTGTAAAATTGTTTCTTCGAAATCATTAATATTCAACTGTGAGCTTTGCATTGGAATACCATTTAATAAAGCTTGAGGTGTCGAATGTAATCCAGTTCTATGAATGAAATCTTCTGTAAGTTGACGTCCAAAATCATAAGCAGAATCTTCGCCAAGTACTTCCTCATAATCAACATTATACTTTCGTTTTAATTGATTTTTAACATCTTCAACAGTAACTACTTCCGTCGATGATTTATACAACTGTAAAATTAAATTATTGTCACAATAAATTTAGTTTTTGTAAGCTGAGAAGCACAAACATTTATTTGCTCACACATCCACAGAATCGCTTAATACAACTTAGGAATTTCCAATGCATTTTCTCTACATATCGTCACCTTAGAGTTACACTGTTGTATGTCACATTTTTGTCGAATTTTAGTTTTCAGTATTACATAGTTGTATGTAGGTTAGACTTCATCCTCACAGAGTTACAAACGTGTATGTATTATCCTGTGTAGTAGGTTACCAACATTACATAGATGTATCTGTATAAAATAATTATTTCAGGCTTACAAAGTGGTATGTGCACATGCTACTTTGTAACACTGAAATTCTACAGATTATTATTTACATACAACTTTGCGCGACTGATAAAAAGTACACAAACGGTGTATCGAATATTATGAGTGGGTTATTTAAGTGAATTACAGGTGTTTTTAGTCAAAATGCCATATGATTCAAGTGATTCAGAGTCTGACAATAACATTCCGTTGATAGAATTAAGGTAAATTCATTATTCCTATATTTACTACAGTTTGTAAGGAATTTTCGTTATATTTTAGGAAAATGAGGTTAAGTGAAATAAATACAGTAGAAAATATAATAGATCGTGATGGATACGATTCAGAGAAAGATAAAGACTATGTGCCTTCTGATTCTGATAATGAATCAAATGAATCTGTTTACAGCAAAGATTCATGTAATGCTGTTAGACACGTTTGTGCTGACACTGTGAGTGATATCGAAAATGGAGCTCCTCAAACCAACATACCTAAACCATTGAAGCGTAAGAGGCAGAGAAATCCAGCAGCATGGAAGTGCAATATTAGGAAAGAAGCCCATGATACAGGCAAGAAGTACGTATCTGTAAGAAAAGCTAAAAGAATGAAGACTGTAAAAGATTGTTGGAAGAGATGTTTGTATAAATGCCAAACAGTTATCTCAGAAGATGAAAGAAAAACAATTTTTGATCGTTATTATACCTTAAACGGCCACGGTAAAAAAATGTTCATCTTATCTACAACAAACAAATTTACTATTGAACGGCGCAGAAAAATAAAACAGATACAAACAGTAGAAGAAGCCAAACCTTTGCGTTTATTTTCAAATCGGAAGCAGAAAAATTCAGGTATGCAAAAATTTTATCTTAGCACCTTAGATATTAGCCAAACCCCGATTTATACAGCACATTCTAAAAGAGATAATTCAAATATACCTGACGTTCCCATACAAGGAAAATACACGAAGCATAAAATACCTGATGACGATGTTAATTTTGTAAAACAGCATATAGAATCTTTCCCTAAAGTGGACTCCCATTACTGCAGGGCTAATACGCAAAGGCAGTACTTAGAACCTAATCTCAATATCAAGAAAATGTACAGTCTCTATGTTGAGTTTTGCGAAGAAGCTAATAAGCAGCCTGTAAAAGAGTCATTCTATAGAAAAATATTCTGTAATGAATATAATTTATTCTTTCATGAGCCAAAGAAAGATAGGTGCGACTTATGCGAAGAAGTGAAGATCAATAAAAAAGAAAACGTACTGACTGATGAGAAAAAGCAGGAGTATGATAACCATATAAAAGAAAAAACTGCAACAAGAGCTGAAAAAAGAAAAGACAGAGAAAGCAGCAGTTCCACATTTTTGGTGTTTGATCTGCAAAATGTTCTACCTTGCCCAAAGGTAGAAATTAGTAACTTTTACTACAAGAGCAAATTGAATGTATATAATTTAACTGCAGCACAAAACAAGTCTACTGTGCTATATGGCATGAAATGTTAATGGGCAGAGCTGGGAATGACATAGCAAGTGCATTCGTCAAAATTTTAGAAGCTGTTTTCATGGACAACCAAGATCTAAGGAAACTCATACTTTGGAGTGACAGCTACGTGCCACAAAATAGGAATTCGTTAATGACCTATGCGATTACTTTTTCCTAAACCAACATCCAATGATTGAATCAATAACAATGAAGTTTTCAACTCCCGGACATTCTTGTGTTCAGGAGATAGACTCTGTACACAGCTGCATTGAGAGGATCTTCAGCAAAGCTGAATACTATTCACCTGTGTCGCTTTTACGACTGCTTCTAAAAGTTAACTCATCTAGACCTTATAAGGTTATGCAGATGAAAGCAGCTGATTTTAAAGATTTTAAGTCTTGCAGGTCAGGGTTCAATTATAAAGTGGTCCCTTTTTCAAAAGTAAGTGCCTTGAAATTCACATCACTGTTTACTGTGATAGAGTACAAAGAATCGCATCAATCATCCAATTGGACAAAGGTTTCCATTAGATCATTACAAACAACTAGATCAGGTGCAAGCACTGAACTAAAGGTACCGAAAACTGTTGTAGCTGCTGACAAGAAGACTATGTCAGCTGACAAAGTAAAGGCAATTAAGAGTATGTACCGATGGATGCCACTGGTGGACAAAACATACTTTGAAGCAGTATTACCAAAAATTTAAAATACTGTTATGTACACCATTCAATTGTATTGTTTTTCAAGTAAGAAAAACTTTTTGTTTTATTAGTTTTTATTTTTTTATTTTGTAATGTATTTTCTTAGATTACCTATTATTTCGAATTAGAATTTTATTTTAGTTTTTAGATTTATTAAACCATATTGTTTCCTAAGTTTGAAAAATTTCTTGTTTATTACTTTTTACTTTTTAATGTATTTTATTAGTTAACTCTTTATTTAAAATTCCAATTCTATTTCAGTTTTAGAATTATAGTTTTTGTTACAAAGTTGTATGTAACTACTTTTGTTAAGTAAAGGAATACACTGATATAACAAAGTTGTATGTGTTTTTTAATTAACCTAATTACTATATTTAAATTAAAATTTTCAACTTTTATTCATAAAATCAGTATTGTTAGCACTGACTACTGTATTAATTGGTAGCTTATTCAACATTTTGCTTTAGTACATGTTTAACAGAATCTCATATTTTCTTTTTGTAATAACTTAGAATAAGGGTAATGTCACATAATACAGTGTAACTCAAGGTGACGATATATTAAGTACGGAAAGGACTGGGATTTGAAAATAAATGGAAAACGAAAGGTAATGAATAATGAAGAAATGGAACAACACAACATACTAGTAATAGGAAAATGGTTCGATATATCTAGGAATGGAATTAAAAACAAAGTGGAAAAGCATAACAATTAAAGGATGGAAGGTAAAAGATACTTTTCACAAAAAAAAAAAAAGATTTGGTTTGGCAAATAAAACAGTAAGTGGGAAATTATAATTTTTTGTACATATGGAAAAAGATTAAAAAACATAAATAACTTCAGATTACTTTAATCGAAACTAACAAACTTAGGTCTCGTTGAAAAGAACTTTCTGTTCCCTTCAGTAACGGGTACGATTCCCATTACTATCTACCCTGTATGAGATTTTTCAGAGAGTTTTCTTCATCGAGGAATTACGGATGGTCACTGCGTATACGCACACCTTGTGCGGCTATTTAGGCGAATGCTGGGGTAATGTCTTCCCCCTCAAAACCCTAACTCCGTCCCTTCCGATCCTATGCTGATCGCGCCTATCCTTAATCCCACCATACACACATACTAAATGTATGGATGTTGGGAAACCATATATGTGGCTGCAGGAGCTTGGAAAGCTCAAGTAGTCTGACCTCCCTCTTGGGAAATGAATTTACAACTTTTGGCCAAGTTTTCATTTCACTTGGAGCTGATTAGATTTAGAAAGAAATCCAACGGCGGAGAGGGAGGCTTACTAAGGGCAATTTTTGGTTTTTATCAAATATTTCAAAAATATAAGGAAAGGAAAGGTAACGTATTTCATTCCCTCCCCAAGATGAAGGGCGGGCTGCTTAAGCTTTCTAAGCTCCTTCAGCCACAATCATGGTTTCTCAGCATACATACATACATTACGTGTATATGTCCGCCCTCCTTCTTGGGGAGGGAATGAAATACGTGACCTTTCCTTTCCTTAAATCTTTGAAATATTTGATAAAACCTAAAAATTGCCCCTAGTAAGCCCCCCCTCTTCCAAAATCTAATCAGCTCCAAGTGAAAAGAAAACAGGCATAAATAGAAAATTTTAAGTACGTTGTCATTCTAGGCACTAATCATGGATACTACAATACACACACACGCACGCACGCACCCACACGCGCACAGACGCCCACACCCACGCACGCACAAGCACATACACACACACACCTACACATGCACCCACGTACACGCACATACACTCCCACACATACCCACGCCGACGCACACGCACGCACACACTCACACCCCCACCCACACGCATGCACGCACACACACCCATACCCACACGCACGTGTAATTTAGCGGCAAAATATTCCTAAAGTGTTAGTTAAAATTTTTAAATATCTGAATTACGATTAATTTTATAAGAAAAAGTGTAAACATGGTTTTTAAAGAAAATTTAGTTTCATAACTTTTGTTTATAAAGTTTCTTAACATAACGAAAAGTCTAAAAATTAATTAAGTATGAATGAAAATGGTTAAACTGTATTATTGGTATCTTACAGAAGCGGGCACGTTTGGAATTTTTTTAAGTTAACGTGTATTTATGTCTTTTAATCTCTATCTGACATGAAGTTTTAAACGTCATTCTAACATAGATTATTGTTTTTGGTTTTACAATGTTGCCTGTTTTCGTTATAAATAAAAGAGTTAGTTATTCTTAAAAAGTTATAATGAAAATTATCACATTTCTTTTAATTTCCAGTTTGAAAGTTCGAAGGTCATGTGTTGTTTCACACCAGATATTGTCTCTATTAATTTACGTTTTTGTAGTTCTCACTGTGGTCGATAGAGGACGCTTTTTAAAAAAACCTGCTTTTTTTCTGTTTTTCTCGGGATTTTGAAATGTAACGGTATTATATTTTCGATATTCGCAAAAAATATTACTAAAATACTAAATAATTTGGCGGAAACAGCAAATATCTATTTTGTTTCATACTAAAATGATATTAAAAAAACACTTGTCAAGAAAGCTTATTTTGCAACAGATATGACAAAAATAAATTTTAGAAATAGTTAATATGTGCCCAAAATGCTGCCCCATTCTTTTTTCAAACACACCGTTCTAATCTAGCAAGGGTACCTATTTTATTTACTAGTGACGGAAATTTAAATAACATTAAATTCGATAACATGGAAATTTTATAAAGGCAAACTCATTATATTTGTATAAAGTGAAAGGATGTTGAAATATACAGGGTGGTAACCTGGACAACGCAGCATAGAGATTTCAATGCAAAATGCGATTATTGGCTCCCCACATAAATTTAGAGGAAAAGTCTATTTAGCTTTTTTGTAGAGAATAAAATTACGCATCCTGTGATATTCTTTTGACGCTATGGGTATATGCAGTCTTGCGTTTTGCGTAGGACATATTTTTATTAAAGTATGAATGTGAGTTTGCACGAGAATTCTGTTGTGTGTAAATGTTTTGCCACTGGAACTGCTAGTAAAGGGTAAAGTATTATGTAAAACCATGTTTAAATGTGGTATAAATATGTATCAGTTGGAAGTATTAAATGTGAATATTGTGTGGAGTAACTATGGATGAGAAATTTGAATGTTTCGAAGACTTATTAAGATTTTTGTAAAAAATTCAAGATGGCGGTGACTTTGAAGTATCGGTTGCGTTGGGTTCCTCGTAACCATTTTTTTTAACTTGTGTACCGACAAAGACATGTGATGTTGAAATTCCTACGGGATAGGCTTCGTTTTAACGGGATAAATACGATGACGTTTTGCAAAATTGATGTCTGTATCATTATAAGAGAGATTAACAGGGTAGAACACAGACACTCAGACTCAAAGTTATACTTCGAAAGAACGGTCGTGCGCGAGTACTTGGAACGATCTGTGTTAAGTTGTTATTGTAAATAGTTAGTGCCGCAGTGTATATTAGTTTACTGCAAACGCCCATTTTAGGAATGCAGTATTTAAAGGTTTACAAGTAAAAAGAATTAATGTGAGTTGGAAATGGTTCTTAATCTTTACAGATTTGTAATAAACAGCAACTAAGTTGAAAAGTATGTGTATAAAACCCGCGTGATCCAAAGGAAACTGTTAGAGTGATACTTTACATAACTAAATAATGGTGTTAAGCTATATGAATTAAATTAGACAGTGTTGGACATTACAATACTGAGTTAAATTAATCGACCGTTTATAGACAATTAAGAATTTAGTGATCAAGTGTAATTAAAATATTTAAGAGGGCACTCAGTAAATCAAATTGCCCAATTTTTACAAGCGTTTCAAGGCATGAATGAAAAAGGAAATTTAAGTTAGCGTATAGTGCGACGGCCTGTGTTAAAACCCCGTTAAAGACCGGTTATTAATAGTGTGAGTGTACATACATACATAGGATTACTTAAACAAAATCAATCCCATTGGATAGGACATTACAAATGATAAAGGATTTCAGGAATTATAAGTAACGATAGTTTTAGTTGAGTCGTGACCGGTTGATTGATTTAGAAGGGGGTCAGTGTTATTATCGTAAATATTAATTAGGTCTTACGGATAATCAATTCCCACCAGCAATGTTTATTGTTTCGTTTGTATATGTAATAGAGTTTAGGTAGTAAGCATATTAATTTATAAGGATTGTTTTTTTTTTGTGTTGCTTTACGGAAGCAGTCAATACATTTTTTTACAAGTTTTTGCAAAATTTGGTTAACACAGTTCGATTAGTCAACTTATTCTTTTATTTAAATAGTAATGTACCTTCCTACACTCATTGTAAGATTTCATTAAAGTGGTGGTTCAATCTGTCATTTTAAAGAGAACCAATATTATATTATTAGACTTCATTGTTTTCTGAAGTTACATAAAAGGATTACACCGTTTAAACCCAATCAAACGTTTCACATTTTGGATAGAAGATTGATTTAAAAATTATTTATTTTGAGTCAGATCGATTACAAAATTTAATTGTTTTGCATTCATTATGAGTCATTGAGTACCCAACACTAGTCACGATTTATTTATTAAGTAGAAATTTCAGATTTGTATCACAATTCAACTTTCATACCTTTAAATACAGTTTAAAGGTAAAGAATTACAAATAGTATTTCATACAAAACGCATTGATTGTTACGTTTTTCAATCTTTAGGATACGAGTTAATGTTTTTGTGAATAAAAATTAATAGACTGAATTGTTTTTCCAAATTTGGTGATATTTGTTTATTTCAGAGTTTTTATGACAGTTATATTAATTTATGCGTATACGAGGATAAATTTAAAAGTATCCGACTAACATCTTATTACTTTGTTTTATGAAATACAGAGTATGAAAATAAGTTTACAATAACGTATGTTTCAGAATTATTATTATTATTATTATTAGTATTAAGGTTTGGATAATTTTATTTTTAATATTCATTGAACTTAATGATTTTCAAAACTGAATTGACGTATATGTCTTTATTTTGGGATTAAGATAGATTTATTACGATTTCTGAAATTTAACGTGCCATTTTAAAGTAAACGACTAGAATATTTAAACTTGAATTGTATATATATATATATATATATATATATATATATATATATTTTATCGGTTGAGTTGACTACAATTATATCTTCCACAGTCAGGTAGGATTAACTTAACAACTCGCCTAAGACTATTTTATTGAAATTCATGTTGTGGTGGCGCTTAGACTATTTTTCCCCATTTCCACTGCAGTTAGCCTGGCAACCCGCTTACCTTGGTAAGCCCTCATGACACCTAATACGGTTTGATAATGTACCAATATACCCCTGCTTTGCATTGTATTTTTATTATAAAATCAAACAGCAAGGGCAATTTCATTTATGCGATGCATCCGTTATTAAATATGACTCACAATCAAACTATGAATAGTACAATAGACGGAACTAATTATTTCAATCAATAAAAACTACAAAACCAACACAATAAAAAAATGTAAATTGATCTCACAAATGTTCAAACAAATCATTATTAACTAATAAACTGCCGTCTAACATTTGTGTTCAGATATTATATCACATTTAGCATACCATGGCCCTACAAAAAAAATCTGAGACCTAGCGGGGAAATGTATTACATAAGATATACCAATCACCTTACGGGAAATACTGTTCTTTAAACAAATGATACACCTTACGGCTGTTCTGTGCAAGACAACAATCCATCTGGAACCAAATCTCTTTGTGGTCCCCACTCTGCTCACTTTTGAAAATTTCATGAAAAGATTCGATTCTACTGGCAGTGTGGATTATGTAAAACGCAAAGCGGTGAATAGAAATACCAGTAACCAATAAAAAGAACTTGAGATTCCGCTTCATATTGAAGAAAACCCGCATGTCATTAGTCGTTACATAGAAAATCATGTGAAATGTCACAATCAACTGTCAATCGGACAACAAGAAAATATAATTATCATCCTTACCACATTGTCATAAAGCTGGGTAAAGATTTGCCAGTGGATTAGTGTTCAACTGGAGATTAAACCAAACTTTTTATCTTATACTACGTTTCTGATGAGGCTACATTTAGAAGCAATGGTGTTGTAAATCGTCATAATATACACTAGTACAAATAGACAATCCATTTTGGATCTGACAAATGCACAACCGAAACCACTGGTCCATAAATGTTTGGTGTGGTATTCTCCACAATAGCATTATTAAACCGTATTCACCTGACTCGTCGTATCTACCTTCAATTCCTCCAAGAAGTTTCAGCTAACCTCCTTCATCTGCTTAGTAATGATGAACGACAAAATATGTGGCTGCAACAGGACAGTACCCTTCCGCACTACCACCGTGAGGTACGTAAATTCTTAGATGATATAATCCTGAAAAATGGATTAGGCATGGAGATTTTGTTCTTACGATGATATATTAAAGAATGTGTATATGCCACGTCTCCCATTACAAAAGAAGATATGGAAGATACGATACGAGACACTTGTGGAAAGATAACACTGGAGATGCTGGGAAACATGAGAGAAAACATAATAAAACGACTAAATGTATGCATTCACCAGAAGGGATACCTTTTCGAATTATTTTAAGAACTCATTAGTAACTGTTGATTTATCCACTGACGAGAATGTTCATTTATTTTGTATCAAGTTCTTATGATAACGTAATATATTTCCTGTTGGAGTTAATTTATATCTATGTTAGTGTTTAGTATTTAATGCAACTTTTTGTCTCTCTTGTTTTCAAATTTCATGGCTACTGCAAATAATCTCAAGAAAAACCATTGAAATATTGAAAAATATAGAAAAATCAAAATAACTCAAAAACAGTGACAAATTGGTATAAGACATACTTATGAAGAATTGTGTAGTTTTTCATTCTCTTTAACAGATCGTAAAAATATACAAGGTGTTTTATTTGAGAAAAGTGATATTTTTTAATTTCAAGTTTCGCAGATTTGAACACCCTGTAGCATTGATCTTTAATATTTCTTCTTCAGAACATAGGCTTAAGTTTGGTACAGGTATACCTAAATGCAATTTTTGGATAAAATTCAAATTATTTCAAAAACCGTAAATTTTACATGCATGAAACTGATATAGTCTTATAATTGCACGTAGAACCCAAAAATTGAATGATATACAGGGCGTTCCATTAAAATACTTTGTCTTGCCCTGCTTTTTTGGAACATTGCGTGTAGTCAAGAATAATTTTAAAATTCACACACTTACTAGCCATATGATATGATAAATTCATTTTATTGGAAAAGTTTAGTTTACTCTGTCACTGACATCCTGTAAAAAGAGGCAACAGAAAAAACTATGCCACAAAGCATTATGTGGCACTTGTGTTGGGAAGACTGTAACAAAATATTCGAAAATACAAATACAATCGACTCTTGATAAGTCGAAATTCAAGGGACTTCTAAAATACTTCGAATTACTAAGTGTTTGAAATAATGATAGGTTCGTAATATCAAGAGGAGAAATAAGTTCGAATTATTGAAAGTGGAAAAATCTCGTTTTGTTTATTATATGTACGTAGAATGTACAAACGTCTATTTAATAAATTTTAATCAACGTCACAGGAGAACTAAAACTAATGTACTGTAATGTGCAACTTACGTAGCTATTTATTCGTGAGTATACAGGTTTCAACTTATTCATATTTCGAATTGTCACGTATGTATTTGCGTTAAAAAACTTTAAATTACAGTGTGGTTTTCATATTTTTTTGCTTCGAGTGTACCAAAAATCATGAGACTTTTTTGAGTTCGAGTTTTTCTAGCGACCCGACGATTACTTCGAATTATAGAGAGGATTGAATAATGGAGGAGTCGACTGTACATAAATTCAAATATTGTGTCATATACTTATGTTTATAAACACATAACATTTGTGTAATAAAAAATGGTTGTAATTATGTGTTTTACTAAATAAAGTACCTGCAAACACTTTGATGTTACTAAAGCTTCTAGGTAGATAAAAACTCTGGATGTTAAGAGCATTCTCTAAGTTATGCTTCTCAGACTTACCACAATACTGTATGTACAATTCACACAATAATGTCAATCACGGTTCGATTTTGATTCCATAAAGCTTTCGTACTTCCAAACAGATAAACTCAAAAAACCAATTAACCCCTTAACTGATTTGACCGAGATAACTCAGGGATGGCATGCATAACCAAAAATGATTGTCCCGAGTTATCTTGTGTTACCATTTATAACTTCAAAGATGAACACGTAATGTGTCCTTTGCGTTATTTTAGTATCTACAATCTTCACGAATATACTCGTAGCATGTTGTGCGTCATTTTTGAGTGGTGGGAATTGGAAGGCTGAGAAGGGGTTCTGTGGTAGTGGCCATAGATACCGGTCAGTATAGTGTGTTACTTATTACGTGCGTATCATTTAGGTATTATTGAGAAGTGTATCGTGACTTTGTTGTGCTCTCATTGTTGACAATTATAGTGTTACTGTAACTGTCTTTGTCATCAATACGTAACACTGTCTGCAAAAGCTTATAGCGTATGTAGGATATAATATTTACGGACTTCAAGGCGTTTATTACGCTTTTTACAATGGACGGGAATAGGTAACGCTTTTTTATTTATTTTTTATCTTTATTGTAGAATCTCGCAGCAAAACAGAGAATTTGCAGCTGGATGAATCTAGAAGTTCTTCAGATGAGGATTGGGTCTCTGACGAAAGCAAGACTGATGACTCAGATACAGGTAGATTACTAACACTAATTCGGCAATGTTGTCCCGTAAATGTGAATACTTCAGGTACAAATTATAAATTTGTTTCTCAAGATTTTGAATAATTTATTTCCCATTATTCTATCAGGTTTAGCTCCACCTAGATTTCCTTTCACAGGACAATCCAAACTTCATTATCAAATTGAAAACAAAAACAATGAACTTATTCTTTGACGATGTATTACTTGATATGATTGTACGAGGAACCAATTTATATGCACAACAAAAAGATCAGCGCCCTTGGAAAAGAATTATAAAGAGGAATGCATGGGAACCTACTACCTTGGATGAGCTAAGAGTTTTTGTTTGCTCTCATACTTTTGCAAACATTAGTGAAAAAACTTACAATTGAGCAATATTAGTCAAGAAAGGTAACGATAGAGGCGCCATTTTTTGCAAAATCCATGACCTATAAAAGATATAGTCAGCTAAAAAAGTACTTACACTTTTCGAATAATGATACATTCGATTACAAGTCGCACTCATGCCCAAAATTGAATAAAATATGGGACATTTATCAATACCTGAATGAGAAAAATAACTCGTTGTATGAAATGGAGTGTGGATGTCACGATTGACGAAAGTTTGCTATTTTATAAAGCGTATTTGGGTTGGAAACAATATATTCTAAGCAAAAGAGCAAGATTTGGAATAAAAGCTATATGGTCTGTGAATCTTCTAGCGGATATATTTGGAAATTATAATATATACAGGAAAGGATACGAAGTTTATTGACAAATACAACAAAATAGGAATATCGTCTAGAATAATTATGATGTTGATGGAACCTCTATTGGGGAAAGGACATTGTTTGACCACCGATACTTTCTACACTTCACCTGAACTTGCCAATTTGTTAATTGCTTCGAGAACAGGTACATATGGAACAATGAGAAATAATAGAAAACATTTACCACCAGAGATGGAAAAGAAGCTGAAGAAAGGTGACATTATTGCTTTCCAAAGAGGTAAATGCAAAATTTTATTATTACTAGATTTATCTCAATTATCATTATTTTATGTTCTTTATAAAGGTAAAGTTGCAATTATAAAATGGAAGGATGAGAGGGAGGTGAGCGTTCTCTCAACAGTCCACAATGCTGAGATGGTTACAAAAGAAAAGAGAGGAAAGACATGGAAAAGACCAAAGGTTGTTGATGACTACAATCGCCTGTGGGTGTAGTGGATACATTTGATCAACATTTTGCCGATTATCCACTCACCAGAAAACGCGGAACCAAATATTATAGAAAAATATTTTTTCATTTGATGGAATTATGGAATTTATATCTACTATATAAAAAAGAGGGAGGTTTGGAAACTAATCTTCAATTCCGCTTGAATCATAACAAAAATGACACAAACATATAGACAAACAAACACCACTCCAACCAAAGGCGAACCGTCATCTGAACCAAATCCTTTACAATTGAGTGCTCGTCATTTGCCAGAGTATGTTCCACAAACTGGCAATAAAGCAAATCCAACAAGAGTTTGTAAAGTTTGTAGCAATCAAAAAAAAAATTACGGAAAACGAGTAAGGCGAGAATCAAGATACTGGTGTAAAGAATGTCAAGTTGGATAATGTGTGGGGCTGTGCTTCCAGATTTACCACATAAAACTAAATTTCTAAAGTTATTTTTTTACAATGTATTCAATGTACGTAATATAATGATAAATGCATTTTATCATTAGCCTTTTTCTTTTTTTTGTGAGTTTAGTTCTTGATATGCTTAAAAACAGGATATCTCGGAATAATTTTTATATGAAACTTTTGTTATAAATGAATGCTAAAATAAGAAAAAAAACATTAAATGTGGTTAACTCCCTTTTCAGTAACAACACCACAACACAATAATTGACTTAAAAAAAGAACTTTTTTTGGTCCTTTTATCTCAAAATAAAAGGTCAGTTAAGGGGTTAACATACTATCAGTACGAGTCATAAATTTAACCACACTTGAACCACATCAAAACTATAACCAACTTAATGGTGTAAATCAGTTGAACTTACAGATGTCAGAAACATTAAAGCAGATATAGCATCGTACTTCTGGGAAACGTAATTAAATGCACAAAGTACAGCAACGCCAGGATCATCGAGTCCATTAATTGTTAAATTAGAATTAGTAGATAAAACTAATCCAACTCTAAGAGGAGCTGAATGCACAACAAGTGATTCCAATAACATTAATATTCCCTTCATTTCTGCATCCATTGCATCAATTATCAATACCTAAATAGTTAACACAAGTTTTAAAACTTTACATCAAACAAGCTACACACCAAATTAAATAGGTTTCTTCGAACTTGCCGCAACATACCCGGAAATGTTGGCTTAAGTAAATCCATAATGCTCGAAGACCAACGATTGTACCTATTATCATGTTCAATATCGTTAATCCAATTAATCGCAGAATCACGAATGTCAATTGCAAAAGCTTGTGTATCACTGCTTTGACTACTAAAATCGAGGGACATGAGCGATTTGATGTGTTCATTATCAATTCCTATTCGGTGTAATCCTTCCATTGTTCTCTGCTCTTGACGAAGCACATCTAATATTGCGTAAAAATCTACAAGATCAAGATCGAAGAACATTCCATTAATAAATAAAGCAGTATCAGTTGCATGTAGATTTAAAGTAGAAGCAAATACTTCTTGATTTCCCTTGATTTCCTGTTTCATATCTGGATTAACCACTGTTTTTACCAAGGATTTTGCCTACATTAAAAAAGTAAACATGTACCTAATTACATTTCATAATATACCTGCATTGGAAAATTCTGAGCGATATTACTAAAAACTTTTAACGCTTCATCTTGTGGTGCATTCATAATACGTTCGGCTGCCTGTAAACTCAATTCTTGAAATTGCCACACTTTTAATGGTGCCATTTCATTAGACGTTTCTTCTAAATATTGCTTAAATTTCTCTAACTCTTTCTTATTATCTGGAAATAAATTCCTACAAATTCATATTAGAGTACTCATAAATATTAGATGTAAATATACTTTAATTTAGCAAAATTAAATCCTTCAATATCAACATCTTCCTCTTCGGTTGAACTTTCCTCAGAGCTTTGCTTATCGTGAATTTCAATATCATCTTGAACTTTATATTCAGTAGATTTCATTTGTAATTCAACACCATAACCTGATAATCGCAATTGTTTATCTTCACGATTCTAAACAAGTATGAATTATAGTTAGTTTAATGATTATTAATAGAAATTACTTCAATATAATATCTCAATACATAATCTATCTCTCCATCTACAGCAAGTTGTTTAAGAACTTTATGAAATTCGGTAAATTGTTTAGTACCCAGCTCTCCATATAACGCAACAACAACACTACGATTTTCAGAGCCTGGGTAATGTACATCAATCTGATATGTATCTAAGTTTTCTTGCTTAGGTTCCTACAAATTAAAAACTTTACAGGTTTGTATAACAGTTGTACCATTATGTACCTTTATAATAAGTTGCTTAACTTCGCCTATATCACATGTAATCTTATTTCCTACTTCAACCATTATTTCACAACCTGCTAATTTTTTTTCTGTACCAATTTGCATAAACATTTCTATTTTCGGTGAATAAATATGAAGAGATAGACCTAATTTCAGCATCGCTAATTCAGACTGACTTATAAATTTAGACGCATGTTCCATTATTACTTCGTACCTTTCCCTATCGTTAACTACAACTAGTGATAATACAAAGTAATTGATTTGAACTAAATTTACCTATATCTTTCAACGGTATACTTAAACTACATATTGAATCGATAAAGCTCCAGTAATAATCAGCGTTTTCGTCTCTTAAATATTCGGCTACCTCTAAAACTAATGGGGTAACTTTCCATTTTGCATCCAACAAGGTGGTTACTGTCTTTGGTTTCGATTTACAGCTTACATTATGAATTATTAAAAAACAGATTAACAAACGCATTAATAACGAGTAAGAATACATCCTAAAAAACTTTATTTGCATTATTTACCCTAACCTATTATGTTTGTTAAAAACACTCACATGATTTTTATATTAATTTTATTATAGAAGAACTTTTATAAATAAGAATTAAAAACACAATTTTTTTTTTATGATTTTATTCATTATTGTTGTCTTAAAGGTACACAAACGTCAAAGGCCGGTCGTCAATCATTGAGACACGTCGGAAAATTAACCAATCAAAGCTTTACAGCATGTACGTATGACCAAAACCTTCTAAAAACGACCGTTTCCTTGGAATTTGTCAAGCATGCGCATTATTATGAGCATGTCTAATTTATTATAATACAACTTTTGAATAAAATTTTAGCAATTGTAATAGATTTCACTATTGTCAGTGATTTTTCCATAAAGTTTTCCCATAAAAAGAATAAATAAAATCAAATAAAGAAAAAAAATCGGATGTGGCCGGCACATAACTTTTGTCGTATTTTGTCGTATATTAGCAAACAGCGGCAAGAGTTAATCAGTTGCGATACGCATATATTTCGCTTATTCATATGTGCTCTTATATTACATGTACAAAACACTTGTAATCAACTAAATATGTACGTATGCAAATTTCTGCATTGTAAAAAGGTACCTATATATGTTAATACATCCCACCTGGCTAAATTGATTTATTTATTAAACAATTCTCAATTTCTCATACATACATAATCTTTGGTTTAATACAAAATACTCACTGCTGCTTAAATTTATATTAATCAAGTAGGTCTGATTGTGTATCTGTGTGTGCGCCGTGCGCGATATCTTTGAATCATTAAAGTTATCGATAAAAAAGCCATTTTTAGACAAAAATTAGATTCTGTGTCTGTGAGAGTGTGTGTGTGTGTGTGTGTGTGTGTGTGCGAGATATCTTTTGAACCAATAAAGCTATCGATATGAAATTTGGTACAAAGATTCTTTTCCACAAAATCTAGGTCAAGTTCGTTAATGAGTAAAATCCAACCAGTGGCGGGGCATTTTTAGGGGATCAGAAAACTAAAAGAATTGATTGCTTCAAATTTTAAACAGTTACATAACAAACTAATACTTTTTTATATAATTTCAAAATAAAAAATATATAATAACCAGTGGCGCGCCGTTTTTAGGGTGCAAAATTGTGCATTTTTTAATTTATCAACCGATTTTTTTAAAGTCGAGCATTGGGGTTTTTTAAGATCCGTAAGAATAAATCATTTGCCAAAATTAAAAAATTCAAAATGGCGGATCAACAATGGGGGATTATCGTATTTAAAATCCGATATGACTTAAATTCAGGTATTGTAGGCTAATGATTTTGCAACTTTTTAATTTGTAAAACATTATCTAAATAAAAAAATTTTAAAAACTGCCATTGGCGCACCGTTTTTAGGATGCAAATTTTTTTTGAGAGTTGTTTATTGGGGGGTTTTAAGATCGCTAAATATAAACAATTTGTCAAAATTAAAAGTTTCAAAATGGCGGACCTAAAATGCGGAATAATCGAATTTAAAAACCCATATGACTCAAATTCAGGTATTGTGGGATTTGCAATTATTTATTTACATATATGAGAGCATTATAGCAAATAACAGTCAGCGTTTTTTATATGTCAACTGCCTACTTTTACAAGATGTTTACCTAAATTTTCAACACTTATTTCCATTCATATTAAAACCCTTATAAGAGAAATTTACCTATTTATTTTTATCTTTAAAAAAGTGCTTATAATGTTTGTTATAAGTTAAGAGCTTTTCCGATATGGAAAAAGTCTCCTTTTAATTGTAAGCTTGGTTATAGTTATTGGTTCTTATACAAACATGATCAAAAATATATATTTTTACTTTTTTACCTGTATGTACCGAGTTTTCATTAACGCTAAATTGATTTCTTAGCTCATTTTACGTGTGTGCCTGTCTGTGTGTCATGTATTGCACGCGCGTGTGTGAGCGGGCGCGGGTGTGTGCGTGTGGGCTTGTATGTGTGTGTGTGGATGTTTGCTAGTATCTTCCTAACCTCAGACCAAAAACACGTGTGTGCTTATGTGTATGTTTGACACAGACACACAGACACACAGACACTCAGACACACAGACACACAGACACACAGTCACACAGACACACAGACACACATATACACAGACGCACAGACGCACAGACACACAGACACACAGACACACAGACACACAGACACACAGACACACAGACACACGGGCACTCAGGCACGCAGACACACAGACACATAGACACACAGACACACAGACTCACAGACACACAGACACACAGACACACGGACACACGGACACACGGACACACGGACACAAAGACACACAGACACACAGACACACTGACACACAGACACACAGACACAAGACACACAGACACACAGACACACAGACACAGACACACAGACACACAGACACACAGACACACAGACACACAGACACACAGACACACAGACACACAGACACAAGACACACAGACACATAACACACAGACAAACAACAGACGAAATGAACAGACACACAGACACATAGGCACACACAGACACACAGGCACACACATACACACAAATATTTTTTTCAATACATGATTGATTCTCTATATAGATTTTTATATTAATTGTATAATTTCCAACCACAAACATATCTATATGCTGTGTGAATATGAATAGCAATTGTATTATAAATACCTGTATACCTAAGTAACAGAACCTTACACAGTGTAAACAATTTTTTCATAGATTATACTTGATTACTATAAATATATTCCCGTTAGTATTTAAAAGCATAATGGAAGTTATAACAAATTCTTCATTTATCATTCGAATGCAACTACGAATCTGCAATTCTACAACATTTCTATATTAATTTTATATTTTCTAACCGTAACATTTATATACGCTGTGTGACGTCTGCATAAATATTTATATATATATATATATATATATATATATATATATATATATATATATATATATATATATATCAGTGTCCAGTTTAAGATGAAATGCATGGGGATATTGGAAACCGTTAGAGATACGAAGATGGTTAAATGGAGAAAAGTTGCGTCATTATATGCCCAAGAAGTAACCATGGTTACATGTCAAAAATCCTTCCATTTACTAGACACAGGGTGATAACTGAAAATATGCGTTTTCTAAAAATCGCTATATCTTGTTTCTTGCAAGAGATACATCCACGATTTTTGCAGGATGGGGTAACAGGTAGCGAGGATTTCAAAAATGATTTTGAAAAAATCTAGGCCTACTAGATTTTGAGATAATGCACGCAACTTTCGATTTTCTTATGGACGCCATATTGGATTTTTGCATTTTTGAATTCTTCATAAAAAATGCTTTTCAACCATATATCATATGTTTATAATCTGCCAATGAGAAAGTGTCAAATTACACAATTAAATTTATATCAAAGCAACCTTGACATATTATGTATTTTAATTAAATGAAAATTAATCTACAAATTAAACTAACTATTGAGAACAATATTATTGATTATTAACATAAATCATAATAATAAAAGTGACAAAAACAACAAAAATAAAATTTAATATTATACTGAATTTTACTATTAATTAATCAAATGCTCGAATAAACCTTCATTCTCCTGCAAACACCATCTGCATTGAGTTAGCACTGCATCACAAGAGTTCCTTATCATCTCGCATTTTGAATTCTTCATAAAAATGCTTTTCAACCATATATCAGATGTTTATAATCTGCCAATGAGAAAGTGTCAAATTACACAATTAAATTTATATCAAACTAGGCCTTTGCCAATCAACCATCTATTCAATTATTGCAAGAGAATGGAGATTTATTCGAGCATTTGATTAATTAATAGTAAAATTCAGTATAATATTAAATTTTATTTTTGTTGTTTTTGTCACTTTTATTATTATGATTTATGTTAATAATCAATAATATTGTTCTCAATAGTTAGTTTAATTTGTAGATTAATTTTCATTTAATTAAAATACATAATATGTCAAGGTTGCTTTGATATAAATTTAAT
Organism: Vesta saturnalis; assembly: GCA_036346205.1. Classification (NCBI taxonomy): domain Eukaryota; kingdom Metazoa; phylum Arthropoda; class Insecta; order Coleoptera; family Lampyridae; genus Vesta; species Vesta saturnalis. The sequence continues at coordinate 86,793 of JARFJB010002483.1, read as the reverse complement.
TGTGTAATTTGACACTTTCTCATTGGCAGATTATAAACATATGATATATGGTTGAAAAGCATTTTTATGAAGAATTCAAAATGCAAAAATCCAATATGGCGTCCATAAGAAAATCGAAAGTTGCGTGCATTATCTCAAAATCTAGTAGGCCTAGATTTTTTCAAAATCATTTTGAAATCCTCGCTACCTGTTACCCCATCCTGCAAAAATCGTGGATGTATCTCTTGCAAGAAACAAGATATAGCGATTTTAGAAAACGCATATTTTCAGTTATCACCCTGTGTCTAGTAAATGGAAGGATTTTTGACATGTAACCATGGTTACTTCTTGGGCATATAATGACGCAACTTTTTCTCCATTTAACCATCTTCGTATCTCTAACGGTTTCCAATATCCCCATGCATTTCATCTTAAACTGGACACCTGTATATATATATATATATATATATATATATATATATATATATATATTCAGATTTCTGCATTACATATTTAACAAGGCTCGTTGGCCGAGAGGTAATGTACATTTACCATGCTAGCGTTTCGTAGTTCGACTCTCACAACATGCAGACAATTTTTTCAGGGTTTATATTTCTACGACGCATCAACATCTGTTCAGAGACGACAAAGAATCGGAAGCAGCTCTTTAGCGCGACGCCAAAGAACCTACCTGCATGGCCCTGCAGCATGCAACATCTCCATAGAAAGACGTCGGGGATCCACCCTGAGGAAGCTACCAGGGGCTAAAGTGCACCACCAAGATGGATCGTATCTCATTGGTCAACACATGGGTCAGCCCCTTGATAATCTTTCCAAGATGTCCGCCACGTCTCTCATTAGTCAAGTAATGAGCCAGCCCCTTGATAATCTTATCGGGGGACGGGCCCATACTCATTGGTCCGCCACCACCATTTTGTAAAGCGGGCGGGGCATACGTGCTTGCTCACGTCTCTGATTGGTGTGACGTCACTTCCTGGTCCAGTATGAACATAGCCTTACTACTTCACTACTACTTAGCTAACCTTACTCATAGTTACCTTCAAAACTGTACCCAACAATGCAAAAATATGAAGTGCGCACTGCCGTAATGGACTTGTAGCGAATATTCTATTTATTATAACTGATATTGTAACAAGCTTCGAACGTGTTGTTAATAATTCACCTCTTTGTAGGCAATTAACTTGCATTTCGTGCAGCGTGTGTTGCATATCTAGTTGCATAAAGACATGCATTTAATTATTTTAGTTAGAACTCGTACGCATATAAGTCGCACATTCGAGTTTCAGACATGTTCATGCGCAAATACCTTAGCGTCGTTTTTGGATGATGATATTTTTAAGGTGGATGTTGCATCCATTATTGCTTGTTAAATTTTTTTTAAAAGTGCTATAAATTTTGTGGCACTTTATTTTTTACTTTCACGTGTACGTTTTATTTTTTACTCTAACTTCACCTTTACACGTTTAAACACATCTACGCCATTAAATATATTAGTGTTAATCCAAGTTACAGTATTTGTATGATTAATCAAGAGTGAGATTTATTCATTTGGGAATTAAAAACCATACAAATCCAGATTTATTTCAACCTGAAGTAATATTACGCAAAAATGTCCAAAATCGCTGGCACAGAATGCATCCATTCCGTTATCTACAGTGTGACCAAGACTAAGGTATTCTGACTCGTTAATTACTCACAATATTTATTACTCATTAGGTTATAACGTTACTAACATTAGCAATAAGATATTTCTGTTTATAATTAGATATAGGTTATGTTAATAAAACTTGTTGTTTTAGAAATTTTCTTTTAACTTTATTGTATAATGGTTTACTTGTTTATACCATATTTAAAAACAAGTTGGCGTCCGAGTATTTAATTACTAGTTTCAGGAAGAAGCAACCCAGATTTTAAAGCGAATATATCTAGGTACATGCAAATATTTTTTTGTTAGTAAGACAAATCGATAACTTTAAGAACCTGGCCCACTTTAACCTACGCCTGAGCAAAAGGCACCAACTGCTATTTATAACCAAACTGTTAAGTAGCTAAAATTTGTAACATGGGTGTAGAGGTATACGAATAAAACTTTAGGATTTGTACACTGATTTTAAATGCTTTACACTGACGTCCGAGCGTGGGACATCTATTTGCAATTATTAATGCCAGATATCTTCGTTTATGTTTGTTGTAATTCAGAATATTGATGACAACCCTTTAAAGGTGTTGCAATATTTTGTATTTACGATTATTGTAATCTTAGTGTATTTTGTGTCAATTTGTATGTCATTTATTACTATGTCGACTTATGTAGTAGATGCTCTTAAAAGCGATGAGTTATTAATGGAACTGAGATACCGTAATATTGATGGAGCGGAAAATTTATCGGTCGCAAATTATTACGACATAAACTGAATCTGGAAGAGGTCGATTCAAAATTATTTGATTCTTATACAAAAGTTGAAATAAATCAAAATGAAGAAATAGCTTGTATAAAAGAAAAACTTACTCATATTCAATTAAAAATTATTGTTAGTTTTATTAAATACATAAATACCTCGAGTAGGATTTGAACCTACGACCTGTACTTTGCTAGCGTACCGCGCCAACCAACTGCGCTATCGAGGTTCAAGCCCCAATCGATGTAAATTTTGTCTTTATGCATGTAGAACTGATGTAAATTCTAAATATATGTATGTAGGACTGATGCAAATTCGAATTAAGCTGAGGTGGGTTTACACGATGTTTTAGTAGTGCGAGATCGAAATTGAATAATTATGTGAATTGTTTCAGACGGAATGGAGGTTCCTTACGTATACGATTATTCCCTTGATTAAATGAAAGAATTTACACGTATAACGTTCGTAATTTATTATGATGCCGGAAAATTGGCCAGACTTTCGGGAACGAAATAGTTGATGGTTTTCCGTTGCGTGAAAATTTACTTGCGATACAGGAATATTTATCTTACCGGATTTCCTTTATTAAGAAATATTATTAGAAGGATATCTAACGAATTGTAATCGGTTCGCGAGACGCTGGATCCCGTTTGATGCAATTTATTACGTAAACGCACCGCGGGTTCGTCTTTATTTAGCAGGAGGATCACACGGGTGATCTCTAAAGAAACCTGGTTTTGAGATTATCTCTAGGTCTTGGCGTCGCTTGCTTGTATTGCTAATTTTTCCTGGTGGTAGGTGTATTATAGGTGTAATGTATGTTTAATGAAGGGCCCTTTATAAGAATCTGGGACTAACCCGTCTAATGCTGTATAAAGGGATCTTCCGGAAGAAATGGTAGAATTAGATTGAATACCCTTCTTGCCACTGGAGTAAATGGAAGATGACTTCAACAACGTCCTGGTTTGTGTATAGGTTTGTAGAAGACGACTCCAGACTTTACAGCCCGTCGTGGCACCTTAGGATGTGTGTACTGGAACGGTGAGATAACTTCCGGGCTCTGCAGCCCGTCGTTTCTCTGGGTGTTTGGTGTAACGTTTAGGTAATGTGGTGCAATAAAACTTACGTGCGATTAACCTTAGCGAATTTCAACCAGCAGCTTGATTGTGTGACACTGATGGATAGGTGACGACGGCGAAGTAACGGGACTAAAGATACACGACGGTTCAGGATGAACGGATGCTGCAAACGACAGGTCAGCGGCGTACACAACGAAACTAAGTACGGGAGGAGCGCGCGGTCTGAATATTCTCCCGGTCGCGCGCCGCGGTCTTTATAGATAATTCGTGGGTGGGTCCGGCTTCTGTGTAGGGGTCCTTGGTTGTGATTTGCGGAGGGTTTTCTGACGCAAGGGCATTTGATGCTTTTTGACATCTACGTCGGAGGGGATTAAATTAGTTATTTGGGGTGCAATATCGCGCAATCTTTTGAATCTTTCAAACTCTTAACCGTTGGTAAGAATACTAGAAATTCTTAAATACGTATCTGTTTTTGTTTCGAATTAATTTATTTTGGTTTCCCAAAAACTATCTTCAAAATTCTAGCTTTTGATGATTCATGATTTTTCCAGTGTTCTAGACTTAGACGGTGCTTTGTGTACTTTGGTTCACATCGTGTCAACCTCTTCGAAAGTTCACATCCTAACCATGACTACCTGATAATGACACCGGAGTACTTTTGGGTGGGGTTATGAATGTGAGCGAGTAGAGTGCACAATCCAATCCATTTGTACACCATTATAACCACTAATGTTGGTTATAAAGAATAATATTATTAAGTAATGTGAACGGGTTAACGCTGGGTTCGTGCCTATAAGGCTATTGAAATAAGTTTAACCTAACATTTATTTTCAGAAATCATTAATTAGTGACTGTAATATTTACGTACGGTCTTCGACCGCTAAATAAATAAATAGTGTACCTTACTAATAATATGTGCACAAGAATAAGGGAAAATACGATCGTATAATCTTACTCATTAACCACCAGCCTTATTTCAAATTATTCACAAATAAATAAATGGTACAGATCATTAGTGTTATGTTAAATAAACAATTAACCTCTTTTGTACAAATGTATCAAATATGTTACAATCCTAAAATTAACCATATTTTAATACAAAATTAATAATTGAACCAATTTGGACCAGTGTATCTTATTTGTTACACACCATTTCATATTATTAAACGTGCCATGTGGAGACATCTATAACCAATAAATCAAAGTAGAGGTATACTTAAAAACACGAAACCTTCCCCACAATGTATATATTGAAAATCTTAGTGAAACATAACAGAAGGGTGACTAGTCACTAGTCACTAGTCATATATGGTGTTAAATTGTAACATTAGTTTAAGGTCTGAAGATGACACTGTGTGTCGAAACTAGTCACCCTATTGTTATGTTTCACTGAGATTTTCAATATATACATTGTGGGGAAGGTTTCGTGTTTTTAAGTATACCTTTGTTATCAAACCCCATTTCGAGTTTAATTATGGAGTATAATGTCACCAAGTCAAAGTAGCTTAGTTTAGGTGCAGGTGTGTAAGTTTTCTGTTCTTATCACATCATTGAACTTTAGTGGCGGATTACATTGTATAAAAAACGGTAAGTCGTTGTTTTTTAAATTTAATTTTAATTCTATATACAATAAGCCACAATTTATGATAAGGAATCATGTGAACATTTGTCAGATTTTTGGATACTGCTTGATAAGTGTTTGTATCAAATTTGTTACTGTGGAACACAATGAATGATCGTAGTGTATCATATATAGACAACGGTACACATTGTATGTTTGATAATATGTTGGTTTTATTTCTAGATGGACAATAAACCTGTTTGTGTACCACCTGTTGACAGCGATGACAGTTGCCTTGATGACAGTGACGATGATCCTGATTTTGTTGAGGAATTGGAGAGTTTTTCTGCGGATTCAGACACTGGATCTAATTATATAACAGATTCTGAGACAGAAAATATTTCCTCAAACAACCAGACTCAAAAAAAGACAAAAATACAATGGACTCATGTGCTTCCTGAAAATAGTGCTAAAGTTAGGACAATTTGGTTGAACAAGTTGGAATATGTTCGTGAAGTGGGTAGTGCAATAACTTACTTTGAAATGTTTTTTGACGAAGAACTGATCAAATTATTAGTAGACCAGTCTAATCTATATTCCATTCAACAAAATCCCAATAAACCGCTTTCAGTTACAACTGCAGAAATGGAACGGTTTATAGGGATCTGCATGTACATGTCAATATACTATTTGCCAAGAACAAAAATGTATTGGGCAAAAGTACAAGAATATCACAAATTGCTGACATAATGAGTCGTAACAGATTCGAACAAATAAAAAGTTCTGTGCATATGAATGACAACAATGAAATTGATGTCAACAATATAGATCGTCTTTTCAAGGTGAGGCCATTTATTGAGCACCTAAAACAAAAATTCAATAAAATACCAATGGAGTAACATTTATGTGAAATAGTCCCATTCAAAGGACGAAGTGAGCTTCGTCAGTATAATCCGAAGAAACCACATAAATGGGGCTATAAGATTTTTGCTCTATGTGACGTAAAAGGTTCTGTCTACAATTTTGATATCTACACAGGAAAAATAAACTACAATCCAGACTTTCCGGATATTGAAGCGAGTTCCAATGTAGTTTTGAATTTATCAAGTATTGTACCAAGAAACGAAACTTTTCTGTTATTCTTTGATAATAGGTTTTCCTCACCTGATTTATTCCGTGTACTAAACAACGTAGGAATCTATTGTTTAGGAACTATACGCCTTCCACGATTTCAAGGATTAGGTACAACATTCTCATATGACAAAGAAATGAGAAGAAAAGGACGGGGGAGTATGGAAGAGTGTGAATCTGATATTGGTGGGTGTAATCTTAGAGCAGTAAAGTGGTTTGACAATAAACCTGTTCTGTTTGCATTATCCTTTGCAGCTGCAGATCCAACAACAACTGTAAAACGCTTTGATAAACAAAAAAAAAACAATATGTTCAAGTACAATGTCCATTCATTCATGGGAGGTGTAGACCTGTTAGACGGTCTAATTGCTTATTACCGAATACACATTAGATCAAAGAAATACTACCTCAAATTCTTTTCCCATTTGATTGATGTGATCGTAGAAAACTCTTGTTGTTATATCGTCGAGACTGCAATTTACATTATTTTAGTAATCGCAACATAGATGATTTGTTGTCTTTCAAATCTCAAATCGCGGAAGTTTTGTGCAATAGAAATAGAAATGTCCTAAAAGAGGTAGGCCATCAACAGATCAATTTCGAACGAATTTGAAAAAAGACGAAAAGAGGCCCAACTAAACCAATTCCAGCAATGGAGATAAGAAGAGATGGAATTGGACATTTGACTATAGTGAAGGAAGACCGCCAAAGGTGTAAACTGCCAGGCTGCAAAGGACTTACATCATTTTATTGTATCAAATGTAAGATACATTTATGCCTAACGAAGAAAAAGAATTGCTTTATGACAATGCATAGCTAAGAAAAATTGTTAGGCATGGATTATAATTACTCTTACTAGTTCTTTATAATATTATTGTATTGTGTGTCTATTACATTACATTTCATCCATTGCTATTTTTAGTGCAGAATGGCCCAAAGTAACAAATATGATACATTCTGTTTTTTTCTGACGTAATCAATATGTCAGCAAAAAAATAACGTTATTTTCCTTCCACAGCCCTCTATAATCTATTATCAAGAAAAACATTTTTTTTTTGATAAAAACTGATAATTTGGTACACAAGAGGTTAAGACTAAAAAAATATTTAAAAATGTTCTGTCGTACAATGACCAAAAATGAAAATAAATTAGATTGAAAGTAATAGAAAAATGTATAAACTCAACTGTACTTTACGTACGACAGCTGTATTTTTATAAGCTGACCTCTATTGATTGGTTGGAATATCAAGAATTGAAATGGAGAAACACTTAACTGTAGCGGGTTCTTCTTTCCGGTGTTATCCGACGTTGATGATTATGGAAATTCCCAAAAGTATTAGCCGGTTCCTTAATTCAAATATTTTAGTAGTACTTTAGTCAAATGATTCGCAGACCTTTTTCACAGTTAATCCTTTTTTATTGGCGCGCTTCCTGATAAAATATTGAACTTGAACTTTATTCGATTGAAAAATTTCGAAAAAGACAAATGCTAATGGCGGATTTCCCAAACCAAATTTCAATATTTTTAGCGTGTTTCCCAAAATTCTGGTAGCTTAAATTCTATAGTTTCGTATCAAAACAACATGCGAATATGAGGAGTGCAGAAAAAAAGCTAAACAATTGTTGGATAATTAAAAGAATGTAACTTACGCCTCGTTAAGAAGACCTTCCAATCAAAAATAAAGTAATTAAAATTTACCGGACTCTCAATAGTCAAATCCACAATTTGCAAAAGTAAATTTTGATACATGTGAAAGCAACGTTTAATTTCAAAGTAGTTTTTAAAAATACTCATTTGGAGGACATTCCTAATCAAATCATTATTGATATGTGCCTTTTAAATTTGAATATGATTATTCTGTCGTAAGATGGAGTATGGGTTTAGAAAGTTTTTAAAAATACACAAATGAATTAATTGTAATTAAATCGTTACACCGTGACCTGGTAAAGACTGATATACCGATTTTGGCTTATTTAACGGGACGTGACTGTGGGTGTTTTATGTTGACGTACCCAGGGGGTTGGAGTTGAGATCACTGGGGAAGGGCATTGGAGCCACTCTCTCCCGGCGATTCTCGTGATTTTTATGGTTTGTGTTTGAGGAAGTTTGACTCTTGCGTGGAGTGACATTTTGCCGTAATTTTTATTGTAGCACAGGAAAACTGTTCCGGGGTTCCCCGCCCTTTCACCCTTCAGATCATGGTTGGTTTGTGTTCTCTCTTTACGTTAGCTTCAATTTTTTGTTACTGGTTTTTAATTTTGCTCCCCTGGCGGAGGTTTGCTTCACACACCTCACCAGCTTAAAGTTGGCATGACTTTATATAAGGTTTTAGGCCCTATAATTTCAACTAGTGGCGTGCGCGGCCGGTAGCGCGTCATTAACTTTTTATGTTGTTGCGAGAGGTCTTTCCTGACCAACATCACCGCATTTTCCGTACTTCTTCGTACATTTAGGGTAAGATTTTGTTCTATTTGGGCATTTATTTCGAATTTAGGTATTACCATTTGCATTTTTGCTTGAATTTTAATTAGCATAAAATTTTCTATGTATTTCATCAGATTTTAATAAAATACCTTTATAATTGTTAGTGTTTGATTCCAACTTTTAAGGGGGGGGGGAGTGTAACAAACTTCGAACGTGTTGTTAATAATTCACCTCTTTGAAAGCAATTAACGTGCATTTCGTGCAGGGTGTGTTGCATATCTAGTTGCGTATGCATGTGCATATTTTTAATATGGTGCTTTTCCCATAACAAATTATTAAGTTACTGTAATTATAAATTTTATTTATAAGCTTTAGATATTTTTATATAAGTTATAAACGAAGGTTTTAACTACAATCTAGTTCCTTCCAGAATACTCTGAACAATGTTTTATTATACATTCTACAACCACATTTCAATAAATAGAAAGAATTTCCATTCATGTCTTAATGTCTCAATCGCCATGTCATTTGCATTCGATAAATATTTCTATTGTTCTTCCTCTTTCAATGGACAATAAAGGAAACAAAGAACATTTTTCAATAATTGCAATATGATGTATTATCAGATAAGCTACCATTTTATGTAGGCTTAAACAGATTAATTTTGCCATCTGCTTTGTAAAGACCTAAATGATCATAATTTATAATAAAGTTGATAATTTTGGTCTTAACCCATTAACGCCCACGGTATTCGATTTCAAAATATAATTTTTTTTCAGAAATTTATTGAAACTGTTATTATAGACAAAAAATTAAATGTAAGTATATATGGCAAAAACATAACTTATGAGATATATACATGTACTCAAATGAGTACCATGGGATCTACAGAGTTTTTTTTATTCTTCTGTGATACTTAGGAAAGTAGTTTAAATGAAATTGTTTAAAACACTCTCGCTCAATACAAAGGGTTACTTTACATTTTTCACAACTCCATCGAGCTCGTTGGAGACACTGGACACATCTTAATTGTTTAATAATTTTTTTGGGAAAATGTCCTCCTTCATCTTTCTTTACACAGGGCAAAACACTACCGCTCGGTCGTGATTTTGTAAAAACGGATTTAGTATAACAACGTAAATAATGTCGTGCAAGTACTCTTTGAAAATCAAGAAGACTACTATGTGGATCTTCTTTTGCCAGTTGATACAGTCTCCACGCGTTTACAACACTCATGTTCATAAAATAGGTGAAAAGTACCCACCACCATTTCTTTCCTCTAACGCCGATTCGGTAATTGTTGTGCCTGGTCATGCAAGTCCACACCACCCATGGACTTATTATAACTTTTAAATAAAACAGGTTGTGATATCTCCACTTTTGCTGTAGAAGACCAACGTTTTACCTGCGCCAACGGCTCCATTGAATCATAGTTTGTGCCCATTGTCACAACATTGTTGTCCTTCCATCGTGTAAATAAGATACCTTTCTCTTTGTCATATTGATGTTCATAATAACCTCTTTCTCGTTTTTGAAATTGTTTGGGACTTGTTAGCGGTCTTTTTTTTGTTTTATTGTCTCTGACGGTTCCAGTAGCTCGAATTCGTTTTTCTTTCAATTGTACAAGCAGATCGTAACTTGTAAAAAAGTTATCAAAATATAATTTGTGGTCTGATGGGCAAGCAAGTTTTGCTGTCATATCAAGGACTACTTGTGATCCCAATGCCAACTTAGTTTTTTTCTTGTCGGCATCTTTGGCCCCACAGTAGATGTCAGCAGCATAACAATAACCACTGCTACTACATTATAACCAGTTCTTGTAGTCAAATCTAATTGGTTTGCCTTTTATAAATTGTCTGCTGTAGTGTCGACCAAAAAATTTAACCATGGATTCATCAACACATAAGTCGTCATGAGAAATGCCTCACTGTTGGAAGTTTTGGTTTAGCTGCGTTAGCAAAGGCCGAAGTTTCGCCATTTTGTCTTGTGATGCTATGGTATTATCGACAAGGTGAATGTAACTTTTTATGTCTAAAAATCGATTCCTAGACATAGCCGAACATACAAACGGAACTGTTAAATCTTCGTCAAGGCTCCAATACATCCTTTCACTTGGGAGTTGATGATATCCTGTAAGTAATAGGATTCCAAAAAATATTTTTATATCCGCTTTAGATACAAAAAAACCATGGTTGTTTTTTTAGGAAGAGTATAAATTGGTCTAAGTGAGTATATGTTCAAATATTTCATCAGTGAACAACTTTTCAAATATCTCAACATTTAAGTTTTCAAGTTCGTGTTTTAGAAGTTCTAATGGATCTTTGCATCCTATCGTTCCTACCATTCTAATGTTTGTAGTAGCTGTTGTCCATTTGGGAGTATGTAATTTTTTTTTATTTGGCCCACTTTCCAATTTAAGTGACAAAGGCACATTATCATCCACGTCGCTTTCTTCATCTGATGAGTACCGAACTTCAATTTCTCCCACAACATCGTCAGGTAATTCAAAATTTTTATCTAAGGTATCGTCTTCTTGAATGTCTTCTTCATCAGTTAAAATATCTTGGTCTGGAGGTATAATAACAATATCCACTCCAAACTTAGAGGTAGAAGTAAGAATATCTTCTAAAGCTGATGGTAGGCACTTATATCTCTTGCCATAGAAAGAACGAACATCAACAGCTTCGAAAACGTTGTAATTCATATCTGCAATAAAATTACAAAATATGAAAAACACCTATAGGTGCCCATTGTACGCATTTTAGTACACTTAACTTTCACACAATACCCCACATTCTTTATTTTTAAATTTAGATATTTACATACTAACACCTTTTATTTAACTCCTTTTGTTTCAATAAATATTATTTGATTGCCAAAATAACTTAATAATTAAAACTTACCATAAATTAATAAAATGATTGCACACCTTTAAAATATAGTACGTGTTCAGACATGAAATAACTAACTACTAACGAAAATAAACAAAAGTTAAGCTTCTATCAGATTATTTGATGTTTAGGGGTACTAGATTTCTTGAAAATTAGGAAAAAGTTGCAACTATTGTATAAAAGATGGCATTACTAAGCCAATTTAACCCGCTGTACTCAAATAAGTACAATGGGCGTTAATGGGTTAAATTACCTTAGATTTTAGATCCTTTTTAACATTATTGAGTAAACTAATCAGAATAATTTCGGTTATTTTCTATTAAAATACTTACCTATCTTGGTTGGATTTTTTAAATGGTGTATTTGTATATCAAAGATATACAATCTATCTAACCGGTTCGATAACACTTACAGTTATCTTCGTCAGTAGTAGTATTATCTAATAAAATGGTTAAAGATGTTCAATTAATTCTGCGAAATTTGAAAAATTAAAACAAACATAAGCCTGTTATTAATATAATAGTTTGGAAAACGTATAAAGTAATCTATAGAATATGATTTTAGTAAAGAATAACTAGATCATTACAAAATTAAATATTGTTAAACTATCTCAGCATCGTAATAAAAAAGTGAGTAACGATAATAGTTGTCCTTTACGTTCCCTTAATTTTTCAAATTGTCTAATAGAACGATAAGTCTCCACCGCATAAAGGACTAAAATACGAAATATAAAATGTTACAACCTCATATACGTAACAAACAAAATACACCCACTTCCACACAAAATTAAAAACACCGAACTCGTTTCAATAGCTAAGCTATCGTCATCAGCGGTCGACCGCTGATGATGATAACAATTGAAACGCGTTCGATTTTTTTTTAATTTTGTGGTAGGTGTGCATTTTGTTTGTTACAGGTCACACAGCTCCAGTGTTCCAGATTTTTCTCGTATAGGTAAAGCACCGCCCATTATATTATAAATTCTGCCGACTTTGTTGAAAAAATGCATAATTTCAAAATTGAAGGTAATATAATAGTCAGTTTTGATGTTGTTTCGCGTATTACAAAAGAATAACCATTCTTTTCAGCCACTGTCTTCTACGACTTATTTTCAGTGCAATAGCAAATTCTAGTAGTCCCCTATAGTCCATGCAGTTACCAAAACTTACCATGGGTTCCTTAATATTGGGTCTCGATTTTCTGAGCTCGGTAAGTACAGTTACCTTTTCCATCATCCTCAAATTCTATGCTATTCTTCCTTCTCGCCCTCACTGTCTTCCTATCGGATTAAAGTCCCAAATTAAAAAATAAGATGGCTGTGTTTCTAGTTATAAATTGCTTGCAGAGAATTTTTCCTTAGAAAATAAAATATTGTTAATTAAAACATTTTTTAAATAATGGTATTATAGATAATACAATAGAATATATATACATCAAGAGATAAATGTGATTTTCCACGTGGTGCAATTTGTTTCGTGCATACCAAGTGGTACAACCAGTCTAAGTTGGCACTTTTTCTATTTATCTACATTTTAAGTACAGGTTTACACAAATTTAACATTTAATAGTGTTTACGGGTAACCTTAAACCATAATCAATCATTCAGTACAAAGTAAAACATGGCAAAATACATATTGACTTTATTTTTAAGTACATTAATTTCAATATTAAGCACAGTATTTGATTTTGAAACTAAAATTATATTCCATAAAATAAATATAGAAAAATCATAAAATCTATTCGTATTAACTAGAACTACTAACTGAAAACAGATTAAAGAGAATGGTTTGAAAATTTTTTATGTATGCAGGAACAAAATTATATAGATTTATGTAAGAATATTGTTTGATCAATTTAAAAGAATAGACATCGACTTGATTGCTCATAATAAAAATATTTGCACTCGATTGCTATAATAAATTATGTCCAACTGATTGCATGAAACCATGGATTAAATATATTGACGCCTACATGATTACAATATCAACATTGTGTACACATTAAATTATTATTAATTTTATTGAATACATAAATAAAAGTTTACCTAGTAATTTGATACGACCTGTACTGCTAGAGTACCGACGCTAACACTGCGCCATCAAGGTTCATAACTTATAATAATTGTGTACACTGTTTTAATATGAGAAAAACGATTATTTTGTTATATTATGAGAACATCATATCTCTAATAGACATAAGAAACGTCATCATCTCCGATGTCATCATAAATTAATTCGCAGAACATTATACGAAAATTTTAGGTTGGCAAACCTTGATATGGAATGTAGTCTTGTTCTGCTCTAACAAAATGAGTCTAAAACAGTGAGTGTTCTGCGTAAAACAGGATGCGTCCAATGCAAAACTTTGATGTGAGCAAATTCTGACCGTATCTTTGGCAATTTCACGTATTTCAGGTAGCGTACATGCCAGATTATGCTGATTATCTTCCATTTTCGTGTTTTGTGACAGAATTTGGATAAAACAAAAGGCGACTAGATCAAATTTTCACTTTTAAAAAAGACATTACCAATCGACACAAAAATCCTCCAATCAACTAAAGTAAAAAGGTTGGTTTAGAAACGGCATAAAAAAAAGGAAAAGGCCATGTATTTCATTCCCTACCCAAAGAGGGCGGGCTGCTCGAGCTTTCCAAGCTCATTCAGCCACAATCACTGATTCCCAGCATACATACATACATTACGTATATATGCATGGTGGGATTAAGATGTACAGTCAAGTAGCATCGGAAGGAACAGTTAGTTCTGAAAAATACTACAGCATTCTCCTAAGTAGCCGCACATGGTGTGCATATACGCAGTGACCATGCCGCTACTACATGTGTATGAGGAAAACCCCCTGAAAAAACCTCATACAAAATAGACCGTAACGGGAATCAAACCCATTAACTCCTGAATGCTAAGCAGGTTGTGTCACCACTACGCTACCAGCTCGGTAAACGGCATAAAAAAAAGACCTTAAAGCACCCATTCCTTAAAAAACTTGTAGCTCCGCCACTTGTTTCTTCAAACTTCAAATTATTTAGGTTTATAATTTTAGTTAAGTTACTTAAGCAACATTTTAGGCAGGAACTGTAATTTCTTGTAATTTATTAAAAAACCTATCTCTTAACATACTGTAACGAAGCGCACGTCATTACTACTAAATTTTTTAATTAATTAATTATTTAACAATCAGCCCTCGTAAAAGAAATGATGTAAGCTTTCTTAGTATTCAAACACCTGCAAGACTTGATCTAATATTTCTTAGTATTCCGTATTATCAGTACCTAACTAATATTCATTATTTCGTTTGATTGCAAAAATTAATTTTTTTTTAATTTTTGGTAGGTTGCATTTTTTTGTTACAGGTCCGTCCAGTGTTCCAGATTTTTCTCGTATAGGTAAAACACCACCCATTATATTATAAATTCTGCCGACTTTGTTGAAAAAATACATAATTTCAAAATTGAAGGTGATATAATGGTCAGTTTTGATGTTGTTTCGCGTATTACAAAAGAATAACCATTCTTTTTCAGCCACTGTCTTACTACGACTTATTTTCAGTGCAATAGCAAATTCTATGAACAGATTGATGGTGTAGCAATACGTAGTCCCCTTAGTCCTGCTATAGCTAATTTTTACTTGGAAAAATTTGAAATATGGGGAAGAGGCACTGCATAAGTTTTTGGTTTTTATGAATGGTGTACAATTCTAGCATCTAGTTTACCATGGAAAAAGAAACTAATGGAAGTTTACCATTTCTTGACATAAATAAATAATAAGTAACTATATTTTAAGGTTTACAGAAAGCTGACACATACTGATAGATATCTTCATAAATTATCCACGTCAGAAAATTTGTGTAATTAAATCTTTAGTAGATCAAGCAAAACTAAGTTGTGATTCTGAATTTTTAAAAGATGAAGATAAATATTTAACAAAATCTTTACAAAATAATGGATATTCACTTACTGATATTAATGTTATTACACCTTCTAGACATAACCATAAAGAAATACCAGTTCTTAATGTTGGTACTGCTTTTCTTCCTTTTATAGCTAATGTTACAGATAGGACTGAAAAAATCTTAATTAAATATGGTATTAGGGCTACTTTTAAACCTACAAAAAAAAATGAAAGGACATTTAAGGTTACCTAAAGACCTTTCAAACCCATTATCATCTTCCGGAGTGTATCAGTTATCTTGTTCATGTGGAAAAGTATACATTGGAACCACAAAACGTAGCTTTGATACAAGACGTAAAGAACATATGACATTTTGTAAATTAGGTCAATCTGAGAAGTCTGCGGTAGCTGACCATGCCTTAAATAATTTAAATGATGATATTCAATTTGACAATACGGAAATATTATTAAGACAAACTCATTATTATGTTCGTATTGAGATATATAAATAATTTTAATAGACAAGAAGAAAATCTCCGTTTAAATAGGTTTTGCCATCGTATAATTAAAAAAAAATGGCTTGATTTTAATTTTAGCTTTTTGGTGTGTTTAGGTTTTTTGTTGTTTTTTCCTAGACCTTAAAGTAAATGCTTTTCCAATTATATTTTGAATTACCACAGCAACGTGCTTAGTTAAAATTAAAATTAAAAATTACGTAAAATGTTTTGCATTATGTTTTTCATCGTTAAATAGCACTGACACTTACTGATAAAGCTATTTCTTGGTTAGATTTAACTGGATTATTTTAATCGATGTCAAGTTTCTATTTGTGAATGCTTGTATCAATTTCAAATTGAAGTTTTTCACAAATTTACACTAACATCATATTTTGATTAAATTTTGTTAAATTTGTTTTTTGGTTGACATTTTTCATTGTTAGCCGTCGACGTTAGTGGGTATTCTGGTTTGTCATCTTCAAGACAGTTTAACAATATTTATTTTTAATTCTCTAGTTATTCTTTACTAAAACTGTATTCTATGGTTGGCTTTATACGTTTTCCAAACTGTTATATTAATAGCAGGCTTATGTTTATGTTTTAATTTTGCAAAAAATTCACAAAATTGTTTTGAACATCATTAACAATTTTATTAGATAATACTACTACTGACAAAGATAACTGAAAGTGTTCTCGAAACGTTTAGATAGTTTGTATATACAAATACACCACGTAAAAAATCCAAAGAGATAAGTACTTTAATAAGTATAATAGTGGTGAAAGTGTACGTTTTCACATTCTGTTATTTCATGTTTGAAATTTTTCTGACAACGCATTGACATTTTTTCTTTACTTAAAGTTGTTCGTGTAAGAAACTTTTTTAGCGTAACACTCATTACCGATAACATTAAAATTTGTAAGTATCGAGTGGTATTATATTCCATAATACGTGAATTATCTTAACCTTCCGCCTTTGGAAATGAAATACTGACGAACCTACTATTTTAGCGCATTTTTTAAATAGGCCAATTTCCTTGGAAAAAAGTAAAACTTATGGTCTCGATAGCCAAGAACTAAAAGTCGTACCTTACATGTCTATGCTGATCAAAACTTTGAGGGTGCTGAAAACTGAGCGTTATCGGAATAAGGGTTGTGTGCGCAAAACATACTTGTTTTTTCTTTCATGGTCTTTTGATCTTAGATTCTACGTTGTGATAGGTTTGCAAAACTTTTGCAGCTCAGTCAGAGTTTTTGGGAAAAATTGTTAGACCAGACGAAAAGTTGTTAAATAACACTAGAACTGACCTAACTAACCTCAGAAAATGCGACTAAAAAGAGGTTTAGCTCTCCTACATTTAATTTACTTTGATACAAGCTGTGCTAATTAATAAAATTTGAGACATGAACATTAAATTTCGATTGCTCATGCCTTTTTCAACTATAAAATTAATTATTAATTGATTCATAGTTATCTAACCATAACGATCTGTTAAAATTACAAATAAAACTCCACAAATTAAATGGCCTGGTCAGTACATAACAAAAGTGTAATTCGCCGAAATATAATTGAAAATAAGGAAAAAGAGAAAATAATAAGTGCATATCTATGAAAATATCGACAACGCTGCCGGGATTCATAACGAACGGATAATGTATTGTGTATAAAATCGGGCCACACAACGTTCTGTATATTAGCGCGGGGGGTCGGGCTCAGTAGAGACCTCTTGATATACCGGGCTCAATAAAGTATCGTCTATAACTATATATATATATATATATATATATATATATATATAATTCTATTATTTTTGCGTCTATCAATTTCGATACACTTTGCAGAGTGTATATATGGAGTGTGCATATGGACTCCAAATTACATTCCTTAAAATTAAAATTATTCTAGCACAGTTGTAAGCAGCGAATTGCGATGGAACCCAAGAATGTTCGTTTTGTATACAAGTTTACTTCAGTACTTTGCCGTCACAGCGCTGTTTCTAAATATATTTTTTCCGCATATCTTCTGCACATTTCAAATCATGATTATAAACTCTAGCCTACGCCTTTTGTGTATTGTTTTGAAATTATATTACCTGCCAAGGTAAGATACTCGACAAAAGAACTCTAGACGCGCGACAATAGGACGTGGAAATTCGGACACAGAATAAAAGAACACATGTGACATAACGTCGAGGCAAAATATGATTGCGGCTAAATTACGACGCGGCGAAAAATGGACGCGGCTAGGTTAATGCACGAGGCAGAAAAACGCAAGCGATAATCTTTTTTATATTATATATGGGCGTTCACCAACGGTTCAGATTAATATATACATAGCTTTTTTTTGTTTTCCACCCAATGGGCTATATTATTTTCTATTTTGTAACCAAATTGGTAGGTATACTACTCCAAAATATGAACTTTATGAAGTTTGGATAAAGTAAGAAGGGAGAATTGGTAAGTTATTAGAATTTGTAACAGTTTAATTTTCGCATTATTATTTATTTTGATCAATTTCCATGTTTATTCAATATGTCCTTTGGTTCTACGTCATTTTGCCGCCGCGTTCGTTTTCTGCCCATCTTTATATCAGCGTCCTAGCGTCGGGCGTCCAATTTTTACGTCATTTTGGCACGACACCGTCAAGCTGACGCTTCTTGAAAAGAAGATATAAATTTGAATGAAGTGTAAGACTGGTCACTCAGGGTTTTTATGGGTGGACGTATTTTGAAGGTTTGCGCGTACACCTTTTTATTTACTGAACCCAAAATTAATAAAATTAGTTGTTCTCGGAAACAGATTCATGAAATTTCAAAACATACGAATTATGTAGAAACACGTTCTATGATATGTATTACCCGATTCCTTTAAGATGTGAGCTTTTCAGAGTTTGTTTTTGTAAGATAAAGTTTGTAGGTGGATGTATGAGTGAGCTTTGAAGATACGTCTTCCGTCAATCAATGTTTAATGTATTTTATAATTTTGTCACAGACAAGTTATCTTGTCGGTTATTTTGGGTTTGTGCTTTTTCTTGTTGTACAACACGAGTTTACATAATTTAATGTACATTCGATAAAGCTAGCGTCCCACGGAAGGCACAATATGAAAATTGTGTTATAAACTCTCACAAATCATCCTGCGAGAGCTAGTTACTCCACCGTCTTCTTGGCGCGGAAAACTTGGTGCCGCCTACTAGACATTGGTCTCACTCGGTGGAAAACCCAGTCGGTGCAAGAGTACCTAGTACAGAGCCAAATTGTTGAAGTGTTGGCAAAAGAATAGTTTTTCGTATTTTCTATTGATTTACTGGGGCAATAAAACCAGTAATTCATTTGCCTAACACTGGAAATGATACTTAGAATATAAAAAATGAATAATTATTGAAATAAATGCAAATGTGTAGGGTAAGTAAGTTGCCTATAGCCCTTTACAGAATTAAAATAGTTACCAACGTCATAAGGCCGATATGTAGCAAATAACGGGCGAGATTGATGTTTTGTAATATCGTAATGTCAACGTATTGTTAAATTTGTATAACGGCCTAGGCCGTTATGTGAATCATAACTGTCGAGAGGAGAGTACTGTTACTGAATTATAACATATAGATTATCTTTTAGATAGTATAAAAAATGACAAGAGAGGTGAGAGGGATCCATCCGTAAATATGTGATCAACGCTCCAGGTTAAGTCTGATTCATAAGGTACAAGAAGTATGCTGGGTGGCTTGAGAGAAAAATCCCCTATCCCGGAAGAAGCCTAATCTTTAGCGGTTGATGGTACCAAAGATAGAATATTCTTGTCAACGGATATTTGACTCGAATTCGCCATCAATCTGGTTAAGCGACTTCTTTTTTTCTAGGACTTGACCAGACATGCGAAGAGAGAGTGGGGGTTTTACGGTTTCTTTAGAAAAGTTGACTGCGTTAAATACAACCTGAGTAGCTGTGAATTAGATTATTGGTGGAAAAGTGTAGATCGTTTGTGTGATAGAGGAATAATGTTTTTTTGCCCTGAAAGACTCCTGCATTACGATATATTAACGGGGAGTCCATTGAGTACTGAATCATAACATATAGATTATCTTTTAGATAGTATAAAAAATGGCAAGAGAAGTGAGAGGGATTCATCTTTAAATATGTGATCAATGCTCCAGGTTAAGCCTGATTCTTAAGGTACAAGAAGTGTACAGGGTGGCTGGAGAGAAAGATCTCCAAACCCGGAAGAAACCTAATCCTTAGCGACTGATGATGCCAAAGATAGAATATTTTGTCAACGGATATCCTACTAGAATTCGACATCAATCAGGTTAAGCGACTAGTTTTTTTCTCAAGCTTGACCAAACATGCGGAGAGAGTGGTGGTTTGATGATTTCTTTAGAAAAGTTGACTGCGTTAAATACAACCTGAGTAGCTGTGACTTAGATTATTGGTGGAAAAGCGTAGATCGTTTGTGTGATGGAGGAATAATGTAGACTCCTGCATTAGGATATGTCAAAGGAATGTCCATTGAGTACGACATAGATATGTCGATTGGACAAAAAATTTGCGATCCACACAACTAGTTTTTGGGATAGACCGTAGGCTGTAAGCTGGTTAGAATGTGTAGTATACAAAACCTTATCAAAAGACATGTTTCACACTCGATAGAACTGTTCCAGATATGGGAGACAGAAGTAAGAATGTTTCGATCTCCCTTGTCGGAAGCCACAATTCCTATCATTTAATATCTGGTTATTCTCGAGGTATTTCGTATGGTAGGAGTTAATAAGGGTTAATACACTTCTTCATCGTCTTAGCATAGATACAGATATGTAGTTACCCTTTTGGTTCCTTTTCTGGGTATCGATTAACTCCTAGCAAATTTTCAAATGAAGTGGTAGGATACTGTTATCGTACGTGTGAGATACACCAATACGAATAGAGACTAATTTAAGAGCATACGTATTCAGAACAATATACGATATAAGGTTATGATCTTTCTGACTGTTTTGACATTTAACGTAACACAACCTTTTTGATCTCTTGAAGTACAGTTGGTATTGTTGATAGAGGCACATTGAGAAACGTACTACGTGTAGAATAGAATTAGTAATAATATATTTGGCAAATAAATAATTAATATGTTCCATGTGTTACAGGTTAAATAAAGCACACTAATTGTTTTTAAATGGTTTACTAGAAAATCAATTGATTTCGGATTTTGCCATCATCAGGCTTGTGCGTCTGTATATGCAAGAATTGAATATGGTCATATTTTTTATAAGTATGTCTGGTTATTGTTAATTGAAACATTTTTTCAAATAATGGTATTGTAGATAATACAATAAGAATATTATACATCAAGGGAGATAAATGCGTGATTTTTCCCCGTGGTGCAATTTGTTGCCGGATGGTGGCGTCCAAGTGGTACAACGCACCAAGGGAAAAATGGCACTTTGCTCCAGAGTATATATACTATTTTTTGAACCCGTACAGCCGTTTACCACACATTTAACAGATTTAATAGTGTTTACGAGTAACTTTAAATCATAATCAAGTCATGTTAGTACAGAGTAAAACATGGCAAAATACCTGAAATTGACTTTATTTTTAAGATACATTACATTTCAATATTAAGCACAGTATTTGATTTTTCAGCAAAACTAAAATTATATTCCATAAAATAAATATAGAAACAATCCATAAAATCTATTCGTATTAACTAGAAATACTAACTGAAAACAGATTAAAGAGAATGGTTTGAAAATTTTTTCGTGGTATGTAAGGGACATAAAAGAAAATAAAGATTTATGTAAGAATGGGGGTTGCTTTGATCAATTTAAAAAAGAATAGACATCGACTTGATTGCTCATAATAAAAATATTTGCACTCGATGCTGCAGTAATAACATTATGTCCAACTGATTGCATGCAAACCATGGATTATATATATTGACGCCTACATGATTACAATATCAACATTGTGTACACATTAAAAATTATTATTAATTTTATTGAATACATAAATAAAAAGTTTACCTCGAGTAGGATTTGAACCTACGACCTGTACTTTGCTAGAGTACCGCGCTAACCAACTGCGCCATCAAGGTTCATAACTTATAATAATTGTGTACACATGTTTTAATATGAGACGCCAAAACGATTATTTTGTTATATTATGAGAACATGCATATCTCTAATAGACATAAGAAACGCGTCATCATCTCCGATGTCATCATAGCCATTAATTCGCGGAACATTATACGAAAATTTTTAGGTTGGCAAACCTTGATATGGAATTATGTCGTGCTTGTCTCTGCTCTAACAAAATGAGTCTAAAACAGTGAGTGTTCTGCGTAAAACAGGATGCGTCCAATGCAAAACTTTGATATGAGCAAATTCTGAGCATACTAACCAAAAAAAAAAAAAAAAAAAAACCTTAAAAATATCTATCTATCTATAGATCTCTATCTATCGGTATTTAAAACGCGCCCGTAAACGCATCCCGCCGCCGAGAATACGAGTAGCCGTAGTACCAGACCAGTAGCAGCCGTAGAAGAGTTCCGTCGCGCCACTTGAACGCATCCCGCCGCCGAGAATTATTTAGTTGGTTTCACCAGCTCCTGTATTAGTTAGTCCGTTTGACTAACTCCGGCTCCAGAACACCTGCACGTGACGGTTGCGTTAAAGTAAATCGCCGCAGACCTAGTGATAGCCACCGCGAGTTTAGCTCCCTGTATTTG
The DNA here is from genome assembly GCA_036346205.1 of Vesta saturnalis. Lineage (NCBI taxonomy): Eukaryota > Metazoa > Arthropoda > Insecta > Coleoptera > Lampyridae > Vesta > Vesta saturnalis. The sequence continues at coordinate 64,188 of JARFJB010002483.1, read as the reverse complement.
CGAACGCGCACCGCGAACCTTTTGTAAATAGCTATCCTCGATCTTTGTGATTAACGACACGTAAGTCTGTAGAGTAATTCAGAACAATCACAAACACCAGCACACAAACCCCAGACCGCTACGGGCAAAAGCCACGAGGTAGTCGGGAATACAAACACATACCAACCCCCAGACCGCTACGGGCAAAAGCAACGAGGTAGTCGGGAGATCACAAACGCAAACACACAAAAACCCCCAGACAGCAGCGGGCAAAAGCCACGAGGTAGTCTACACACGCTAACCCACACCGAAACCCCCAGAGAGCGACGGGCTGGGTCCGAGCAGTCAGTAAAACACACGCACCAAAAACACCCAGACAGCCACGGGCAAAAGCAACGAGGTAGTCGAGAGATCACACCCACCACGCTAACATATACCTGACGACGAGAGCTAAGTAGGACTGTATAGACCTGCAGCTTTTATCATTTACTCTCACTTACATTCTAAACACCTGAATTCACCAGCTCGCTGGCAAAGACCGAAGTGCCTGTAATCACAAACGAATTAAACGTAGAGTATCCGTCAAAGACCTGTCGTAGCCGAAAACCGTACACCGATACCCACGCGCTTAGTAATTGGATTTCAAGAAAGCAATCAATTAATTGTTTTCCACCAGCTTATTCCGCAAGTATAAACCGCCTTTAATAAATACGCGTTTTGTGCGTATACCAGTAAGTAACGTTCAGTTATATCTACGTGAGATTTCGTTCGTTTGCATAAAGGAAATCACCACCATAAAATTCATCCCAGAAGATAACGCGCCTATATATTAATTATACAACCAAACGTGTATAATCCGCCTAGTCTAAATTTAATGCAAAGGTAAACCTCTGAAGAAGTCATATTTTCGAACATAATACATCGCGAAAGTAAATTGCTTCACGAAGCATACGCACCTATCCGTCTTCCAGAAAGTACTAAAGGTAAAGAGCCGCACGCAATTAGACCGGTACAACCGTCATGCGTACCACCGTGAACTCGGGATATCGATTTTCACTAGTGACCTAGATTCGCGCAACCCCCGTTTTAATAACCAGTAGTTTGTTTATAAATTCTTTTCTGTTTAAGACAGGGCCGTATCCAGCATAAATAATTAATTAAACACAACGTTATTAATCATTTGAATATTACGGTCATTATTGAGTGTAACTAGGTGTATTAAAATCTATTTTCCAGAAAGCGACTTCGACAACAATAAGCTGTCGCATCGAGCGAGTGGAAGGAAGGACGCCTCGCCGCCGTCTCAATCAGAACGTCAAGTTGATTTATTATTGTCAGTTTATGTTAGTTGATTTAGAATAAGTGTGAATATATATTAGATTTGGATAATATAGGAAAATATATTTTTTTAAACCATTTTATTTTAATTATTTTATGTGGACAGTGTAGAGCTAAGATTAAAGTTCCGACGAACCCACCCCCCTCTTTAGTTTAGAATATAAAGACCGATTGCAGTTTAGCCGCGGCAAATATAAAAATTGTAAGAAAGGACCTTACAATACGATTGAACGTTCAGTTGTGATATTGTCATAATGCACAATTTTTCTATATTTCAAAATTGCAATTTTACCATGGTTTGATAGATTTCACATATTTCAGCAACATGCAAGATTATCCTGACAATTTGGATAAAATAAAAGGCAACTTGATAAATTTTCACTTTTAAAATTAAAACATTACCAACGCCACAAGAATCCCTAAATAAACTACAGTAAAAAAATTTTATTTAAAAACGGGGCAAATTATAAAGGGCAAATGTTCAACCTATTCCCCAAAAAGACTGATTCCTCCAACTACCGACCAATTACCATCACTTCCATGACAGCACTATATTGTAGTTGATCTCAGTCTACTCATAATGGCAATCCACCTTCTATCTCAAACAAAGACTGTAAAGCTGAAATGGCAATTTGAATCAACAGACATTCAACACACACTTGAATGGGGAAGTAATAATCTAGTTAAATTTAATGCTAATAAAACTCTGGTTGCGTTATGTCCCCAAAAAAGATTGATCATTCCCTGTTGTAAGCAAGAATGGTTCAGTTCTGGTTTCAAACTCAATTACTATGTTGGAAATGACTGTAGGTATCTTCCAATCTATCAATGGGTTGACCATCTTCTGTCAGCAACTAAAAAGCAGCTGCTTGTAAAATAGGCTTATTGTACAGATCTAAGTACTTTACTTCCTGAAAACTATTTCTGCTGTATAAGGCCTAAATTCGATCTCATCTTAAAATATAATTCTCACCTCTGGGTTGGTGCTCCCCAATATGTTCTCGATATCGTTGATCGTATTAAAAAAAAATCAATTAGGCTTATGAGTATAGAAGAATGGTTTCAGTTCTTTCTTTGTATTATTGGTATTAGAATGGCTACTGCACTGCTGAATTACATTCTTTGATACCATCTTCAGTCATCAATATGCAGTACAAATCTCAACCTGTCATACCAAACAGGCACGATCCACATTCTTCTACACTGAAATGATCTCCTTAGTTCCCATTTTCCTTATATGAGAAAATTTAATAACGTTCACAGGCAGCTCTTACCAATTGAATATCCTCCTATCCATCCTGCTAAGGGTTCCTGAGTGCTTTACCACAGTAAGCCAAATTATCTGTTCAGAGCCACAATTAAAAAAAAATTCCTAGTAAACTCTAATAACGCTAAATAAACCTACAACCATGACTAAATCAGTGCTTCTCAAATTTCATAACTGAATATACCTAAACTTTCTTTAAAATAATACGATCAAAACTAAAAATATACTTTTCTACTACAATTACTACACACAGTGAGCAAAAATATGCAACATTCAATTTTTAAGCACCTACAGACAGGTATTTTTTGTGATCTGTTACAAGATACTATTATAGTAAAATACTATTTTCGATTTAAGGACCTCTAAATGGATAATTATAATGTCTATTGCTGAATAAACTTATGAAACAATGTATAACTCAAATGGTGTAAAATTAATGAACTATAATTTTACTATTATAAAAATATAATGTGCAAATGGCAATCTGGCAGTGCAAATTTTAAGTTTTTTACTCATAATTTTGTTTCAAATTATATCATAGAACATTAAATCTCAAGACCAATGAAAATTAGAGCTCATCAAAAATATTTAAAAGTTTCGTTAGTTTTTTTAATAATAATAAAACTAAATTTTTCAATATTTTTTAGCTCATGTAGAAGGGATCGTTTTCTATTCTAACTACAGTTTTAAAACATTTAACTTTATTCTGGATACAAAAATATATTGCACTGCTAATTTATATTTTATCTCAAAGAATAATAATAAACTAATTCGAACACCAAAAAAAAAAGAATGGCAGAAATATAGCATCACAAATAAGGGTTCAATTTTCCTATTTTTAAACAAAACTTACACTATGGTAAACATATGAACAAAATTTATTAAAAAAAATTTGTTTAATTCTAACATCTATATTAAAACGAAAACCTTAAGGTAATGATGTAAAACGATTATGCAATGATTTATTTGTTACACCATATCCTATTGTAAATATCGGTGTGTTTGGAATAATGTTATGCTCTACATTTTGAGATTGTATAATTTTTATCTCTTCTTGTAAGGCAAAGTTTAGAGATCCATGAACACTGTGAGACGAAGAATGTTGAATATTTCCATTATAAGCATTTTCATTTTTTACTTGCACAGTATAATTAATAGGACCTGACTGTTGTTTGTATCTTCTCGCTCGTATTTTTGAAGAAGAGAGGTACTTAAAGCATCATCAGCAATTCTTTGTTGTCGAATTCGCTGAATTCGAGCTTGCGCTAAATTTCTCTTAAAGAAATTTCTTTTCGTGTAGTTCACTAGTCCATCTTTATGATACCGTTTATTTCTAATAATGGGAGTGGATGTAGTAAAATCGTATGCCTTTGGTCTCCTCATATTTCTTACACCAAGTCTTTCATGAACAGGTTTTTTATGTTCACTTTTAATATTACGTAGTAAAGGGCTTTGCCCTGGTTTTTCATAGTATAATTGTTGTGCAAGCTGCTTTCCATGCATGTTAAACTTTAAAATCTTTAAATTTTCCTGTAGTTTTGTATTTCTTATATTAGCTAAAATGTAAGTTAAAATTAATATGCTTTCCATCTATGTTAAAGTGTACGAACCCGATGGACTACGGTGTAAAGTTATTCTCTTGCCTATCGGCAAAACTTCTAAAATACAAATAGTTATTAAAAGAGTAACACAATAAAACATAACCAAGTTTACACATAAAAGTATCAGTTAACGTTACCTTCTTTATAATCCATTGTTAATTTTGATTATACTTTAATTACATACAATAATTAATAATAATTCTAAGAGAAACAACAAATTTAAGCTTAACTTTTAACCATAAATATAATTTACAAATTCAAAATGTCAAAAAAAAGCTTCTAGTAATACATGCGCGTGTCTCGCGACAGTAAAATTTTTGGCTGTAATCATGATAACACAACCACAATTTGTCTAAAAAAATGGAAAATTAAAAAGAAAAACTAAAATTTACGGTAACTTAAAATCCTCTCAATGGTTTGTAGAGCATTTTTTTTGTATCTCGATAACAACGAAAAATTTTACTGTCACGAGAGACTCATTTTAATACACATATTTTCTTTGATAAAGGCATAGAAATATTTTACATTCTATGGACAAAGTCTGTCTTATAGAATATAAAATATTCATTTTATATTCTAAGGTCTAAATATATATATATATATATATATATATATATATATATATATATATATATATATATATAAGTGGGTAATCTTGACTGATAATGAATATAAGATAAGTTTATTGGGGAATGCAGTCAATTATGAAGGCCAAAAGTAAAAAAAACCCTTTGTTAATGTGCCAAGCTTTCGGAATGCTTTATTCCTTTATCAAGACAAGCTACTATAAATATAATTAAATTATTTATAAATTAAATAACAATAAGAAACATACCTAACGTGAGTTAAATAATAAAGTTAAAAACAGAACTAACAATAGGAATTTGCAGGAAACTAAATTTAATTGACAGTGTGTCAATAGTAAAACTAAATGGAATGTGACATAATACAAATGGTTAGTTACGTATTAAAAACATTAACAACGGTAAGTGTTATGTTATCAAAAGGAAAAAGAACATTAACAAAAATTACTAGAAGAATGGACAATATTAACTAAAAGTTTACCACATTTTAGAGACAAAAATTTTTTGTATATATTAACTATTAGTAGAAAAACTATGTTCATAAGATAAGATATAATTATAAATAATGCTAAGTTTATTAATATCTGATTTTTATTAAGAGTGTTGCTGTTTTCATTAATGCAGACCATTTCACGAAAAAGACGTTTAGTTAAATTATTTTCTTTGCATAATATAGTAACTTCATTAAAATTCATGTCATGGTTTTGTTGGATGACATGCTCAGCTAAGCTACATGAAGCAATTTTCCTTCTACAATCACTTTTGTGAGATGTTATTCTCCCTAATAAATTTCTAGATGTTTGCCCTATGTACACTTTAAAACAATCCTTACATGGGATAGAATAAACTATATTTGAATTTTCTAAAGTTGTTAAGGGAGATTTAATTTTAGTATATAGGTTACGTAAAGTTTTGATGTTACTTGTGGCTATCTTGGCATTGAGTACCTTGAGAACTTTTAATATCTGAGGTGTGAGAAAAGGTATATAAGGCAATGAACCATATGATATACTATTATTGTCATGATTAATATTATTATTTTGTTCGCAATTTTGTTTAGAATTAATACAATGCGGTGTATTGAAAATAAGTTTATTAAGTAAATATCTAGGAAAAGAATTTTCTAGTAATATATTTTTATAGATTATTTAGGGCAAGGTAAATTCAGAATAAATTATAAAAGCATATAATAATAGGTTTACCTTATTTTTACAAAGAAATTAACTTTAAATATGTAGTTTAAACATAGATTTAGAAAAGTTAGGTTAAGTACATAAAATTAAGATCTTAAAGTAGAAATTTTGCTAAAACTATGTAAAATGGGTAGAGATACATGTATTTTTATACAGTTTTTTATGTAGAAGCTGAATATGTCATCAGTTTAGTTGTAAAATACAATATTTATTAGATATTAGTAAAGTTAGGTATAAAATTTTCAAAATGTAAGTTCATGAAGCGAATTATAGCATGTTAGGTGTCTATTTATGCAAAATTTTGTCCTGAGTTCAAAAATGTATTTAGAAAGCAAATTAATTTTTTTGTTTAGACCAATAGAATGCCAGGATCTTTTGTATGTAATGTAAAGAAAAAATTGAAAGTTATGGTAGCTATGAGAAAGTATAAAAGGAATTGCTCCTGATTTTTCACCCTCATCTCTTCTCTCTTCTCTTCTATTTTTTTTTGTGGCTAAAAAGTCATAGTGCGAATAGTGCATTTGTAAACATGTAAGTTGAAATTTTCGTTAACATTATCGGAAGTGAACCGCGAGCAACGTAGCGTCTGAGATTTCAGAAACAATTGGTATAACATATAACAAAATTTTAAAAACTAAGGTTACCGGTGTTAATATTCGACACTATTGTTTTATTTCATTTCGAAATTTTGTTCAACATCGGGTGATGTGCATTTTTTTATTTTAATAAAATTCTTCTATTATTTTGGATGTGATGTTTATTTTTTTCTCAAAAGTAAACAACTTTAACTTCAAATCGGTATCTAAAACAAAAGTGTTAGCAATTATAAAAGTTTATGAAAGAATAAGTCACAACATTAATTCGAAAAATTAAATAATATTTAAATAAATATTTATATATCCAAATAAAATCAAAGTGCAACTATAAAAGGAAATGAGCACATTACCCAAGTGCACGTATTTACCGCAAAGAAGATTTACCATAAGTTAGTGAAGCAGGCAAAAATTGCTAAAATGGTACGATGAATGTGAGGGTGATATTTCAGAACACGATCCATATTTTAATGATGAAGATTCTGAGTTCGAAGTGAACACTAGCGAATTAGAAGAGAGTTCCAGCGGAAATGAACAAAAAGATGGAAGTATAAACACGGATGAAACTACCACTAGTAAGTATATGCATTAATTTAAATATATTTGGCGCTAAAGAGTTTACGAATTAGTAAAATTTTAAAAGTTCCATTAAAAAAAATGTTTAAAGATATCCAAAATTTATTTTAGTACCTACTTCGAGTTTTAAAGTTACAAATAAATTAGGAGCAACTCCACCGATTCAGGCACGGTCTGAAACACTTCGATATTGGCGAAGATGTGGAAGCAGAAGGTAGAACATAAGTACATATTTTTTACTTTTTCATTTACGTTTTTTTGTTCAGCTGAGGCACCTGATGCATCGAGAAATGTAGTATGGGAATCTACAATAGAAGATCCTATTGACCTTATGTTTGATAAATCTCAATCGGGTGTAAGACACAATATTGATAACAAGACGTCCATTTAAGTGTTATTATGGACCCACGATATTATGACTCAACCACTAGAGAAAACAAACCAGTGTGGCGAATCTTTAAATCTCAAAAATAGACGAAAGAGAAGAAAAGAGAGGTTTCGAAGATTTCAGCCCATCAGTAAGGACGAATTAAGAAAGTTTATTGGATTGTGTTTGATAGGTGGCCAACTGATTTGTCGCTCCGTAGAAAAATTGTTTTCTCTGGATCCTATTTACTACCATCCAGTATTTTCAGACACCATGTCTGGCCGGCGATTTGAACAAATATTACAATGTTTGAATTGTTATAGTGAAGAGAAAAACGACACTCGGAAAAATTAGTCACCTTTTAAAAAATAATATTAAAAACAAGCAAGCTATGTTTTATCCCAAAGCTTAATGCTTTAACTTTGGATGAGTCGTCTCTGTTGTTTAGAGGAAGACATACATTTCGCGCATATATGAAAAATAAAAAAAACAAGATGCGGTATAAAATTTTACAAGCTCTGCTCTAGTGATGGTTATATTCTTAATGTAGAAATTTATAAAGGAAAAACAAATTGTGGTAATGTAAGGTCTTCTAAAATAAATTGACTAGTTTTGCGTTTAAGGGAACCATATTCGAATAAAGGTCACCATATCTATATGGATAATTTTTACAATAGTATCAACTCTAACAAAAGACATTCGACGGGAACTATAAGGAGCAATAGATCTGGTAATCCCAAAGAGGTAACAACAGCTAAATTGAAACGTGGTGAGCATGTTGGGCGCCCATCGAATGATATTTACATTTCAAAACGGAGGATTAACGTGAGGTGTTAACCATTTCAACTGCGTATATACCACAGATGGTGGAAGCAGAAAACAAGTATGAAAAAAGTCTTGGAAACCACTACAAGTAGTCAAACTTAATGAGCATATGTCTGGAATTGATAAATCAGACCAAATAATAATAATAATATCTCCGATGAGATCCACCTTGACGTGGTGGGAAGGCCTAGTAACCACTGTTGCCAGCAGTGGTGAAGCTAAGTGATCTCACGTCGTTGTCCTCGTCAAATATTTATTGTACTCTTAGTGTATGTCTTCGTCATTTGTGTTTACACTTCATTAATTCATCTCGAATCTCATCTTCCATCTAAAAAAAAAACAAAAAAAGACTTTAGCCCGCTGGCAGTTAGCGAAAAAATGCGTTTGTTGACGACTATGCTACAAAAATGGACTACAACTCTTCGAGCCCTTCGGGGCGCCCAAATCGTACAGTACAGGGGTTCGGATTGTCCCCAATATCGGTCGGAAGCGAGGCGGAGCGGGCAGGCCTCACCCGACCGTTATCAAGCGGCTGCTCGGCGTCCGTGGTGGGAAACCAGGCCACGGAGGAAGTAAGAGCTTCTGGAATTTATGACGACCCTGGCGTGAATTCGGATAAAGACATGGTTTATGGCGACTCAATAAGTGCTACCAGGTTGGGTGCTGAACCTGCTGCAGATGTACGACAACACCAAAATACTTCTCCGCGATTGGTATCCGAACCATTTGTGTCGAGTAAAAAAACGCTTAGATCTCCCGTGCATCGGTTGAGTATAAGTAGTATGGAAATTGAGACGAATATAGAAAGTGATACACATGCAAAGGAACATTATGCTGAGCAAGACACTAGACAATTGACTAATACAGATCAACAACCTCGTAGCAAAGAAAGTATAAGACGTGCAAGAAACAGGCATAAAAACAAACCTACAAATAATCCGGAAATTACTGAAAAGTATCATATAATCAATATACCGGAACAAGACTATAACACTCTGTCACCATTCAAGGAAAATTTTTGAATGTGTTGGAGCTAGTATAGAAATTAAAAAAATACGACCTGGGATGCTTAGTGTAAAAGTAGACACAGAGGACCAATTAGCAAAATTAAAAAAATTAGAACAAATAAATGAAAAAAAAACACAGGTAACCCCGAACAATAAACTTAATAAAGCAGTAGGTGTGATAACGAGCACTGATTTAATGGCTTGCTCGGTGGAAGAAGTTTTATACGAACTTAAAGATCAAGGAGTAGTCGATGCGTATAGAATTACGAAAAAGGTAAACGATGAAATTATTCCTACACCCACGATGAAATTAACATTCAATAAAAGTACGCTACCAAGTGAAATAAAAGCGGCTTACCTAAAGATGAAGGTAAGGCCTTACATACCGTTACCAACAAAGTGTTACAAATGCCAGAAGTTTGGACACCCAGCCAAATATTGCCGAAATATGGCAATGTGTCAATTAGGAAAGCATCTCATGATGACCAGAAAATGTGTTTTGAACCAACAAAATGCATTAACTGTGCAGAACCACATTCCTCCGGAAGCCTAAACTGCCCAGCCTTCAAAAAAGAAAAAGAGGCAATGAAAGTTAAGGCTATAAATAATCTAACATATAAGGAAGCTAAAAGTATTGTGTACAGCAAATTTTATGTAACAGCGCAGGAAACATTTGCCGAACGCGTTACAAAGTCAAATGCCAACAAAACTAATTCGACCACCGATAGACTCAAACAAGAACAATATAAAGAAAGTGAAAATGGGACAAAACAAAAAGGGACATCGTGAGCTAACAATATTACAGCCAACACAGTCGGTAATATACCCTCACCCTCTCCGCAACCATTAAACGAGTTGCCAACACCCGATGGCTATCCTCCATCATTAGAACAGCGCGACACACCAATATTGGAAAAACTAACCCCCAAACCATACGAACGCAGCCTATCAAACTGACCTATGAGCGAAAAAGATGCAGGATCGGAACAGTCCGAATATTCTGCACCAGATGCAGATGATACAGAAAGCGACATAAACTCACAAAATGCAAAAAGAAAACGAGGCTGGAAATCTGTGATATTTTATACTTGTTATCAACTTAAAACCATAATTATATATGTGATATACGTGATAGTATTCTATCTATCTATCTATATATATATATATATATATATATATATATATATATATATATATATATATATATATATATTTTATACATATTTTTACTCTAGTCATTTTACTTGTTTTTGTTCCTATATACGTTATGTGTTATTTATATAAATAAGTGTGTGTTAAAAGTGTTAAACCAAAATCTACTTTTAAATTAGATTATGTGTGAAACTATTATGCAATGGAACGCTCGAGGGATAAAAAACAAGTACCAGGAACTCAGATTATTAATAAATGAATTAAACCCAATGGTAATAGCAGTTCAAGAAAGTAAGCTTAGCAATAAAGAAAACCTTCAAATCAAAAACTATAAAATATACAGAAAAGATGTAACGTTACAACCCGGGGAAAGAAGTCATGGGGGGTAATAACCATGGTCAGAAATGATGTTTTCGTCAGAGAAATAGGTTTGAATACTGGGCTTCAAGCAAATGCGGTCGAAATTGTAGGCAAAAAGAACTTTAGTTTAATCCATTTATTCCTACTTAACTCAATATGGTCAATAAGTCAATTGAAAGACCTTATATCGCAAGTTCCTCAACCGTTTTTAATGTTAGGCGATTTCAATTGTCACAATACTATGTGGGGATCAGTCCAAACAAATCAGAAGGGACAAGATTTAGAGTGTGTGATAAATGAACATTATTTATCCTTAACAATGGAGACCCTACACATGTAGACACAGCTTTTGGAAGTTTCAACGCTATTGATCTTTCGCTAGCATCACCTAATATGACCATTATTGGTACATGGAAAGTTTTGGAAAAGCTACACTACAGCGATCATTTTCCTATAGTAATAGAACTGCAAATTAAAACACACATCTTTACAGCAGACTTGAAGTACAACACAAAAAAAGCAGACTGGGAGAATTATGCAAGACTAATAAGAAATCCCGACATTCCGGTACTACCGACCAAGCTTCAGTAAATGTAACCAACGCAATTCTTGATGCAGCAAATAAAACAATACCGCGCAAAGGAGGTTTGATAAAACGACCACCGGTTCCATGGTGGAACGACGCAATAAAACTATTGAACCAAGAAAAGAAAAGATTACTGAACCGGTTTAAAAAACATCGCACCCACGACAACTGCATTGCTTTTAAGATAGCAATAGCTAGGGAAAGGGAGGAAAAGAGGAAAGCCCAAAAACAGTCTTGGCAAGAATATACGTCCACCTTAACGTCTTCTAGCCCACAAAACCAAATGTGGAGAAAGGTTAGATGCATTGTGGGATCACAAAGTCCACCAAGAATTCCAACACTGGAAATAAATAATAAAATTTTAAGAGATCCCATAACAGTGGCAAATTATTTTGTTCAATACTTTTATGATATATATAGTGATCTATCATATTCTGAAACATTCAAAAGACACAAAATTCACCGAGAATCACTCACACTCGAATATGGAAGTGGCGAAGATGAATTATACAATCTTCCTTTTGATATGTCCGAGCTGGAAAGAGCGCTACAGCAAGCAAGAGAGTCAGCACCAGGCTACGATATGGTTACCGCTAATATGATAAGGCACCTTCCTTCTGAAATAAAGCAAACGTTACTAGATCTATGTAATAAAATATACGCTACAGGCACCTTCCCGACAGTATGGAAACTTGCGACAATCATCACATTGCCTAAAGGAGAAAATAATAATAATAAACCAGAGAACTATAGGCCTATTTCACTCACCTCTTGTTTATCCAAGGTCCTGGAATCCATGGTCAATTTTAGGCTTACAAGAGTGCTGGAAAAGGAAAACAGATTTAGCTCTTACCAAGCGGGATTTAGAAAAGGACATTCAACGGTAGACCAAATTATGAAGCTTGACCAAACAGTGAAAGGAGCTTTCACTAACACACAACACTGTTTAGCAATCTTCTTCGACATACGCAAGGCTTATGACACCGTATGGAGACATGGAACCGTTGAAATGCTGCTAAGTTGGGATATTAAAGGCCATCTCCTCAAGTTCATTCACAATTTCCTACAAGAAAGAGATTTGGGTAAAAATTGGCAACACTTTTTCTGAAAGGAAGATACAACAAAACGGAATTCCGCAAGGGTCAGTTTTGAGCGTAACCTTATTTGCAGTAGCAATAAACAACATAGCTGATAAGGGAATGAAGCAACTAAGGCGTTACTATATGTAGATGACTTGTGTATAATTACTACGGGGAAAAATCTAGAACAGATGTCAAATATAGTACAGGACGACATTAACACTCTTATCAAGGAAGCCGAAATGCACGGGTTTAGATTCGCATACACAAAGACTACAGCCATGCACTTCTGTCGCCTGAGACATTTTCATTAAGAGCACAGAGATACAGTACACGAAAGAACATAAATTCCTAGGAATGCTGCTAGACGCTAAATTAACGTGGAAAAACCACATAGGAGACGTAGTGGCAAAATGTAAGCTGTCGCAAAGCAGGATCCGAGTTTTAAGCCATTATACATGGGGGGCCGATAAGAAAACATTGCAAAAAGTAGTGAATTTATTTATACGAAGTAAGTTAAAATACGGTTCCGCAGTATACAAGTCTAGCGCTAAATCAAATTTAAAGAAACTATATTCTGTATGGAACAGCGCAATGTTGCTAACAACGGGAGCATTTAGAACATCCCCTACAGAAAGCTTAGATGTGGAGAACCAATCGTTACCGTTGGACCTTAGATTTCGCCAGCAAAGTTTAAGATATGGCATCAAGCTCTACGCAAAACCCACACACTTCTTGCATGACACGATATCTAACCCTCACATATTGGACAAATACCACTGGCAGCAAACTAAAACCGTACCGGCCGTAGTAACGATCCATACAGAGCTGGCATCATACAATTTTATGCCACTCAATATTTGGAAACCAACCAACATAGAACCACCATGGAAACTATCTACTCCTAATGTGCGATACAGAATCATAAAAAACCAAGCAAAAGACGTGACAAATACTTATATAGGTGTCTGGAATTCACAGAGAGCGAAAAAAGGCGCTGTTGTGTATGAAAACACAGTAAATGCTTGTAAATTCTCCGAAATCTATACTAAAGCCAGCATCGAGAGTGTAACACTATTAAAAGCACTTGAAAATTGCAATAAAATTGCAGATCAGGTAATAAACATTTTCGGTAATTTTCAAATTCTTGACCAATTAAAATGCCCCTTCACAAAAATTGGGTTAACTAAAAGACTAATCGAAGAGTGGAATATAACCAAAGAAAGAGAAAAACAAGTAACAATCATAACGATGAAACATCACGCAAACATTGAGGAAGCAATCAAAGCAGCTAAACAATCTGCCACAACACCAACGCCACAGACTATTAAAGAAATTACACTAGAAGATGCGTTAGGGTTCATTAACAATAAAATGAAGGGATTATGGAACGACAGATGGTCTTCTAACACGTCAAAACTGAAATCAATACAGCCGAACACTAAAACATATAACCTTCCGCAATCCGTAACGCGCAAAGAAGAAATAGTAATAACACGGCTCCGTATTGGTCATACAAGACTTACACATAGCTACCTTCTTACGGGAGGGAGAAAACGAGATTGTCCACAATGTGGCGAGACTCTAACAACACAGCACATAATAATAGAATGCAAAGAGCTACAAAGGCACAGAGATAAACACAAAGTAAAAGACAAACAAGTGTTGTGTAATAACAGCGAAATAAACAATCTTATAGAATTTTTAAAAGACACAAATCTATATAAGGAGTTATGAGAAAGAAGAAAGAAAGATAAACAAATAAAAGAAAAGGAAAATAAAAGAATACGAAAACTTACCGTTAAATAAACTACAAAAACCAACCAGAAACAATGTGCCAATGACCTCAGTAGTCGACGCACATTGCCAAAACTCTGGAAGCTGCAGAAATGAAAAAAAAATAAAAATAATAATAATGATAATTCCTGTCCTTAAAAAACTGTCCGATGGTACAAAAAAGTAATATTTCATCTTCTTAACATTGTGCTATGTAGAATGCGTTTTACATCTATAAATACAAGTTTGAGAAAAAACAAGGTTTTTATAATTTCGAGAAGTGATTACATCTTAGACTCTATCCGACCTCCAAAAAATTTAAAGCGAAAGGAAATTTTCTTAAAACGTGTTGTCAATGCTATTTAGAAGCCAAACAAAAGGAAACAGCTTGGTAATGCAAAAGTTGTATTGGCAATCCATCGCTGTGTGTTGGTAAATATTTTGAGATATGGCGTAACTAAGTGGTTTTTTATATTGATTTTGGGTTAATAAATAAAAACAACAGCCCTAAAATTGTTGTTTTATTTAAAAACCAAAAGATGCGGCATATCATCAATGCAATGACACATGCTTGTTATTAATGAGACACAACGTCATATGACGAACCCATTTTTTTGATATACTTCAAAAAAATCAGCTTTTAAAAACAAATCTGATACAAATATCGTTTTTCCAAGTTAAAAAGTAACGAAAATAATAATGTGTATTTGTTAGGCGACAGCTATATTTTCGTGCCAATTTTTAATATATGGCATTTGCCGGACTGTTAAAATGCAGGTTTAATAGTATATTAAAAAACAAGTTTAAGACCAGTCTTGAAGCACGAATTCAAGTTTAAAAAAACGAATGGCGTAGCCACCAGATTTTTAAAGGATGAGTGCTTCAAGGTCTTATGAAATAGAGCCTGGATAGGACGGGTACTAATTAGAGGAACGTTTCTTTAAGACAATAGCTAGAATACCATCTGAATCAGTCGCGTTATTGAGATCGAGCCTACTAACAATGGATTCTGGGAGCTTGTACCGAAAATGAATTGGTTTCATAGTGTATGAGGAAGAGCTGTATAAAGTATTCGAATCCAGTTTTATGCTATTGCGTTTATTATTTTTTTTTTGAATAGATTGAAGTTTTAACATTGCGGTTATATGTTTGTCGCGTATTATGGTTGTATAGAATTAAAGAAAGCAGTTTTTATTTTAGTAGATATCTGATAATGCTACTTTTAGGTAATTATTATAATTCATAGTTTAATTTTGAGTGGAAATTACGTCATCGGAAAGTGTTTTGTATTTAATTAAGATCACTGCAAGAATTCGTGCGATTGTCGAGTCACGATGATGTAACGACGCTATACTGAGAATTTAGAGTAGATATGGAATTACAAGTAGACAACTGTGGTTTTTATAATATATTAAGTTAGGTTTGATATTCCAAAATATAGTGACGACGAAAACAGACCAGGTTGCAATTTTTGTTCGAGTAGCCTGATGCTACAAGTTTGTGTCAATGACGCATTCTCTTGATCGTGTATACGAAAATTGTTTCTGTTTTACCGAGCATACTGTTTGAAGGAATTTCAGCTTTGTGATGGGTTGTTTCGTAAAGTTTAAAATAGCGAGAGCACATCAATTAAGCGGCGAGCGATGAGTTGAGTGGGTCGTGCGTAAGCTAGCCGGTTCTTACATTTCTCCTTCGGGTACGTTTTGTCCTTTTGAAACTACCGTAGTTTTTCAAGTTTTAACTTAAACTTACTAAAATTTTGATGGTTGGTTTGGGTCTTCCTGAAAAACGCGTTGCGTAGATATCTGTGGCCTCTGCTGCATTTTTATGACATTTTCCATATATTATTATCATATTGTACTTATGTTGCTTAGTGTGAATGACCATATTGATAGATTAAAATAATAAACGAATTTAAAGTATCAGATTTAGTCGAATATAAAACAAAAACTCACCACATAATTTTTTACAATACCTGAACCTAAATGTCAAAATATTTCATTTCTAAACAACTGTTCCAGCCACCTTTGTTTTAGTTGAAATTTAGTTGAATTTAATTTTAGAAATGTTGTATATTAAGATGAATCAAAAATTTCTTTGTAATAATAAAAAATATTTAGAAAATGTACCCTCCAATTATGAAAATAGTTAAATAATATACATCAAATAAACTTTTATGTTTTATATATATATATATATATATATATATATATATATATATATATATATATATATATATATATATATTGAGGATCTCCTCCTTCAGCACTTGGCTGTGGATTGTTGTGGATAGCAGGTGTTGTGTTATGCCAGTTGACACCATTGTTATTCCTGTTGCTGCAATGGCTGTGGGTGATGATGTTATTGCAATTGTTGCGGATTCTTGTCGATTGGTTGGATGTGGATTAATGTGTCCTGTGCAAGTGTTAGTTAATCGCAATATAGGTCGTAGTGTAGTAACTAGGTTACTACAGCACGGATGTCGAGTTAGTAGTCCTAAGCGTGAAGCACTCTCGGAGTAACGGTAATGTTAGACAGAACATATAAAGTCCATACTGTATACTTAACCTTGGGCACCAATTTTTGCGTCGAAACCTTTGTATGATTACCCCAAGAGAGTAACCACCTCCTTACTCTCCACAGGTTAGTCACAGTTTTCGCCTGAGCGAGTACCGTTACCACCTTGCGGATGGAAGGTAGCGCCTTTTCCATATGGCAACCTCCGAGGAAGCTCAATATAGTGTCGAACCCTAAGGCAGGTTGGACAGGTGAAGTATCGACAGCGGCGGAAGCCGCTTTCGGTCATTTCCGTCTGCTCAACTACGCCTGCCGTCACTCAGGCGTAACTGATGCCAGTCCGGGTTAAAGAAAACGCCGCAGTTGGCGATGTCCTCTTCTGTCGCCGTGGAGGACGAGGGAACTTCGGGTCCCCACCGCTGTTAACGCATTTTCCCGGTCTGTTCAGGGTTTAGTGCATTGATTAGAGTGGTTATCTCCTGCGAAATTTACACAGCGTGCCACCGCCCTCCGACAACGATGTGCTTGACGGAAACCCTGACATCCGTGTCGCTACACGCTGAATTATATCCGCCGCAAGTCTTCTACGGTGACGCGGAGGCGGGCGGTCTCTCGGATTTTCTTGTGATCCTCTGCGCTCTGTAGTTATAGCAAACAATTATCGCTCGACCTCTCTGCTTCATCCTGAATCAAGGGATCTCATTAATACTGTGGAGTGTTAGCTCCGATCTGACTTTAACCTCGGATAGTTCTGTGGGTAGACCTCGTATTACTACCTTAGTTACACGCTCGCTCTTTGCCTGATAGGTGTGGTACACACCCATCCATATACCTCATCATCCTGCCTCTGTCCTGGAGTGAGGCAGGCTGGATACGGTTTCCTCGCTGATTGCTTTGGCTCTCGTGAAGGCGATCCGTTGTTTATCCAATTCGCGGGAGAAAGCGACCCAGTTCTCCCTCTGACGAAGGATTACCGGGGTACTTTCTCCCTGGTGTCTTCTGCGGCCTGCGTCGTCGCTGCTGGGTTGTTGGTGTACTCCTCCAGTGACTGGAACGTCGAGGCAGCGTTAGCGGGTAGACGATTAGGGTCTTTGGTCTCTTCTTCCAGGCTACAAAGTTGTAGAGGGTGGTGGATCAGGAGCGGGCATCTTCTCTTCTTCCTTCTGCTGTGTCGGTGGTGGACGTCGACAGGGCTGCTGGTTGTGTCTCGGCTGGCGGAGCGACGTCTTCTGGTGGTCCTGGTATCTTCTTAGGGCGTCGTCTCTCTCTTCTGTGTACCGACAACAGTGGTGCGTCGCTGCTCCGTGGTCGGCACGACAGGCTGTGCAGCGGAATCAAAAGCCGTGTCGACTAACACGAGTTGTCTCTCAAATCCGCGCGGCATTGTGAAAACGATACCGGCAGTTGTCGTTGCTTTTTTTTGAAAAGTAGTCTTAGCTGTTAAAGGTAAACCTTTCGCTTCGAGATGCGAACTTTGTTTAGTCAAATAAAAACCAGTTTAATCAATATGAACAAATAAACGTTGTTTAAACAGCTTTATAGAGTCTTACTTCATATCATCTGGAAGTTTGTTGTAAGCTTTAGCAATAGAATATATGAGCTTTTGAAAAAGGAGGTTTCATACATTATGGCTGTTGTGATATGCTTATGCTTACGCTTAATATTAATGTTGTGTATGTTAGTTCCAAAAGAGGTGTTATACAATTAAGATGGTGATTGTTAAACAGATTATAAAAAAGGACAGTAACACATTTTTAATTATGATACTTTTAAAACCGGTGTTAGATCCTTTATTTTGTATTTATTTGAAAAATTGAATTCTTGTCACAAGCTAATTAAAATTGTATTACACATAAACTTAATTTTTACAACCCTCAATAAAATCAATAAAATATGATTAACATGTTAAGCGCAGCATAGAAAATGTTACTACTTTACTCTCCTGTTCATCAGAAGTATTTTCTATCTTATGTTTATAAAATTCATATTGAATCAAGAAGTAATGCAATCATTATTTGCATTATGTATACTATACATAACCATTTGCCGCAACGCAACCTATGTGATAGTGCGCCCATACTAAATATAACCTCAAAATTAAAATTTGACATTTAATGTTTTACGATTGTGCAGAAGGGGGTGGGGGGGGGGGGCGTTCTTATGAAACGCCGTTAGTAACCATTTGTCGCAACACATATCATAGTACACCAATACTAAACAGAACATAATTGTAGTGTTACCCATAATTATTAGTAACAATTTGTGAAATAAATTAAATCATTAAATCATGGCTTCTTGGCCGACAGTCTCAACTTAAACTAGAAAATAAGCTTCTACTTTATAAATCTATTCTCCGACCCATCTGGACGTACGGTGTGCAACTTTGGGGTACTGCCAGTACCTCTAATATTGAAATCCTTCAACGATTTCAAAACATAAGGTGCTCCTGTGTGTCGTTCATGCTCCCTGGTATGTACCAAACCACATAATGCAAAAGGATGTTAATATTGTGTCAGTGCGCGAGGTGATTAAAAATTATAGTGCTAAATACAGAATTCGGCTCACAATTCATCCTAATGAGCTAGCCACTCGGCTAACAGATCACAACTACATTCACCGGTTGAAGCGGGTTAAGCCATCAGATCTGCCCACTAGGTTTGATTAACTATGCATTTGTCTACAGTACCATAGGACTGAGATACCAATTACACAATTAGTTAGATAATATATAAGATAAGAACTATCATTGGATTGTTCTAGGCAAGTCTGTATATAGTTAGTTAAGTTAGTCAAATGTCACACCATTTACATAATGATCATAAGCAACAGATTGTAAATATAGGTACTATGATGTTAAAAAAAAGAAATTGTCAATTTGTTTTTTGTTCTTTGCGTAATTTTGGATACTTTGGGCACACCTAAACATTAAACGTCAAATATCAATTTTTGAGGTTATAATTAGTATAGGCGTAATCACATATGTTGCGGCAAATGGTTACTAACGTCATGTTTCACAGGAGCGGCTGTGTCAATGATTATTGATATAGTAATTTTCACGAGTCAAGAGCAGAGCAGTTATGTTTATTTTATCACAATAATAAAATTTTAATATAGAAAATATGTTAAATGTTTATGTCAGAAATGCTTGACAACACCGGACACAATTGACAACATAAATCAGTTCTATCTGCATCCTCTCGTGCACGATAGGCGGGTTCTAAAGGCAGTAATGAAAGTTAGTTATGACGCAACTGTTCTGACTCGTGAAAATTGGTATACTATTGCAGTAACATTTTACATTGATGTTTTATATTGCCAATTTGTTTACATTTAAATCACAATTATAAGGCAAACATGTCTGGTGTGGAAAAACACGACCTTTCAATCCACAAAGTGGATACTAGAAGAAATGAAATAATTTTTTAGGTATCATGACACACCCCTTTTTTAATACGTTTATAACGAAAATAGGCAACATTGTAAAAACAATAATCTGTCATGGGTGTTTAACTTCATGAGGAAGTGGCAAATAGAGGAAGGCGTGCCGAGTTTCTAACCTCAATCTGACTAAAGATGGGGATAAAAAAGGATTTTAAAATGTAGGGTAACTTAGGAAATTCAAATCTACGGTAACATACCGATATTACAATTTAAGCATTTTTAATTCTATTTACTTAATTTGCTATATATTAAGAAACTTTATAAAACTAATGTAAATTTACATTTTCCATAAATATTACATTCACATTTTCGTATAAAATTAATTGTTATTCAAATATTCAAAATTTTAATCAGCAGAAACTTTACTTTCGGAGTTTTTTTGCTAAATTACACGCCCTATCAAAAAATTACATAGAACATAATCAATATGTGTAAGATCTACATGTTGGTATTTTTATATCTTTGAAATATACAGCTGTTGTAGAAATATTTGATATTGTCGTTCTGGATACTAACATACATCCACACACACACACACAGACAGCATGGCCAATCTTGGTGAAATTTTGGCAAACATTGTAAAATAACCTAAAAAGTCACTTGCATAACCTTCTATACCTACATATGTATATTAAAAGGTAAAAATAAAAAACATTTATAACGCAATATGTATGTACCACATTATCAAATGGAATATTAACATGATGCCTGTAACATCAAGTAAGCAAATTATCCAAGAGTAGTTGAGCAGTGCAATTGTTAAAAAGTTTATTTATAACATTAAATACATACACTATTGTTTAAATAATAAAAAATTAACAATTATATATATTTTATCTCTATTTAGACGGCTTTGCAAATAATGCAAACTTGTAAAGCTGCTCCCTTCAATTTTAACATTCTATAAAAGCATAACTTGTGCATTATTTACATATACTTTTTATTTACATAATATTATAAGCATGGAATTAGATGGTTAATTGAATCAAGCAAAATTATATTAATTTATTTCTTCTTTTTTAATTCCTCAAATCTTCGTGTAAGATCGTCAAAGTCAATATCACTACCATGCGTTGAAGATGGAGGTGTATCACATGGTACAGATGGCAATTCAGGTAAATTAGAAAATGTATCTCCTGAAATTTTTGGTTGCAAATGTTTAGCATCCTGATCTTTATTCTGTAACAAAAATTTCTCAATAATATTTAACAGTAATACATACAGTAGTAATTTTTTTTCCACCACCAATGTATCGTTAAGAAAATTAAGTGAAATATTTATCTATTACTAACTTCAAAATTGTAATCTTGAGATGTCGCCATACTGTAAGTCGGCAAAGAATCATCCTAAAAAAGAGTGAGGTTAGGAATTATGTTACTAGACCGAAATGTTATGAGTGCATAAGTTAAAGAATTACACGCAAGCGTGATATAGATGAATGTATAATGAAAGCTTTCATAAGGGTATAACAGGTCCATGCAAACATCTCTTATTTCCCTATGTGATATTTGTCTAAAAATTCATACATTGGTATTGGAAGTGTTTTATGATTCCAAGAGTGTGTCCATGTCAAAAAGTTCACAGTAAGACTATACTTAACTTTTTACAAGAAACAACACACATGTTTAATAATGTAACTGATACATACGTGAAAAGAAATATTTGATTCTTTAGATTCAGCTCCTGGGGGAATATTGTAAGAGAAAGGTGCACCATACGGCACGCCTCCTTTAGGCATTTGATTATGCTGATCACTCGCAATATTAAAACTTGGTGATGAATCTTGAGGTGGTAAATTCTACAAAATACAATAAACTTTCATTTAAATATAAGTTTACATACACCCACAGGATAATTAAATGGCGGTGGTGGAAGAGAAGGTGGAGTTGGATAAACGGGATATCCAATAAAACCTGCCGGTTGTGGATCCCCTAGATTGTTTCTATCACTTAAATCAATTAAAACTCCATCTGCTACAAATATACATTTAAAGTTTCTGCAAATTATGATATTACTACCTTCTTGCATGATCTGTGGATCTGGTTCATAATCGATATTATAATTTTTAGCAATTTCTATTAAATACTTCTCAACTAAGACTTTTGGTGGGCTTTGAATTGACAATTTGTGCTTTAATTTTTCACTAATTGTCTTTTCAGCCTCTGTCTTACAACTTTCAACATACTGATAACCATACTTTGCAGCAAATATTTCAGCAATTAACTTTAATTCCTTAAAATAAACAGTGTATTGTTTGAAAAATTTACTCTAGTTTCTACCTGTACGTCAGCAAACATGCGTGGAGACACCCAAATTATACTGGATACAGCTTCTGCAATACCATCATCTAATTCTTTCATTTGTGTAATTAGGCCAAATCTGGCAAGTAATAAATCACAGTACATTTCGATGATTTCCATTGCTTCCACCAAATAATCTTCTCTATAATAAGAAAAATAGACACAGACTGTATAATGTGTGTATAAATACCTAATAATGTGTTCTACTCGAATTTTTGCCCTTTCGTATTTACCAGCTTGTATATAATCGGCTATTTCTCTTCTGGCTTTCATAGTTAGTTCTGTTTTCTTCTTTTCTAACAACTTTAAACGATTCAAAGCTAATCGGAGATTTGTTTTTAATTTCGTGTAGTTTGGAGAACTTGAAAACATTTTATTTGATTTCAATTATGGGTTAGATTTTAAGTATTGAGATTGATGTTACTTATGCCCACAGTACAATGTTATTGTTACTAATTTAATTGATTTAGATCTTTACACAATTGTATGAATCATTTTATAATTAGAAATTATGAAGTCATGGCCTCACGAGAGACAGAAAAAGATAAAACAGCAAATGTTCACAGTCTAAAGTGAGACAAGGATAATATACTGGTTTACAGTTATTCTTGTTCGTACTTCCTCAAGGTCGTATATTTATATACAGTGTATTTCAATATTATTGTATTCGATAAACAAATGTAAAACCAATTATTAATAAAACACAAAATGATGTACCTCGCTAATTATCTCACGTCAAGGGCGTAACAACAGTTAGATATTCTTGTTTTTTTTTACGTTAAGTACAATTTTATATGTAAGAATAATGCTAACGCTATAGAGCTAAGTGAGGATCACCCACCATATTATTAAGCAACAAATATAATTAATCTGAATGCAATATAACAAACAGTAGCAAGTTAGAAATGTAAGGTACTCCGGTAATAACCCGTTCGACAAATATATGAAGCAACATCTAGTGTCTTAGACATGTGTTATAACCCATGCGTACTAACATAAACCAGTGAGCGTCCAGCACGCCTTCGTGACGAAAATTGTTTTTAATAAGATTTCGGGCTTATTTGTACGCAATTTCAAGAAATAATGTGGTAAAGTTATTGTTAGTGTTAATGTCTGCTTTCGTCACGTTTGTCATTCACTTAGCTACGGAAGAAAGTTTTTAGGTTATATCAGTTATATTAGTGTGAAACTGTTAAGTTTCTGCTGTTTAAGTCGTACCTGTAGGAAATTACTTAGTCGCACAGGTACGACGTAGGCATTTAAGGGTATTATACACTAATTTCTGTTTTTGAACAGATCAGTTGATGTTTAATCTCGTTTTCCATGTTGAGATTATCATTTGACGAACGGGGTTTAAATACGTCAGTAAGGTGGTTGGAGAAAGCTTCAGCTTTCTCTACGTTACCTTTGCCCAGGGACAGTTTCAACTGCGAATACAAAGAGTATGGATATCAGGTTGTTTTAGCTTACGAATTGCCTTCCAGAGAGAATAGTCTGAGATTTCAGTAGGTGACAGGTTTTGTATGTAGTATTGTATGCTTTTGTTTTTGTAAGACTTAAGCTTAAGCTACTTAGTTTCGCACTGAGGTGCTCGTGTGGTATGCCATAGTTTCCTTTGTCTGTAAGAATTTGTTTAATCACATCCGG